>OY804596.1:64097376-64526536 GCA_963680895.1 Fragum sueziense | reverse complement strand
TCAATTAATACCGCTCGCTCGGCATTGTCAGCCATAGGGATTAAGTTTAAAAACATTCCTGTCGGAGCTCATCCTTTAGTTGTTAGATTCCTCAAAGGAGTATTCAATATTAGACCAACAAAATCAAGATACACAAGTGTTTGGGACGTAGATAAAGTTTTGAACTATTTGCGTAGACTTTCTCCGGTCAAAACTCTGTCTTTAAAAGACCTTACTTTGAAGCTGGTGATGTTGCTGGCTTTGACGAACGCAGCTCGCATAGATAATGTACATAAGTTAAGTGTTAATCAGTTGAGAAAAACAAGTTCAGAGTTTGTTCTTCAGTTTACGGGTTTGATTAAGCAAAGCAGACCAGGATTTGAATTTTCGTTTTTGCGGGTAAAGGCATACCCACCTGATAGGAGACTATGTAGTTATTTTGTATTGAAAGAGTACCTGTCCAGAACGAAAAGTATCCGAGGACAGGAAGAATCATTATTAATTAGTTATGTTAAACCACATAAACATGTAACAAAAGACACAGTTGCGCGATGGATTAGAACTGTAATGCAACGTGCCGGTATAAATATACATCAGTTTGGCCCCCACAGTGTTAGGGCTGCTGCTGTATCCAAGGCTATGGAGCGAAATGTACCAATACAAGACATTCTAAAAACTGCAGGATGGTCAAGAGAAAATACTTTTAGGAAATTCTACAATAAGCCTATTGTCCAGGAGAATAGCTTTCAAAGCTCTGTACTAAAGATTTAAGGTATATATAGATTTAATTTCTCATTTTACCCATATTTTTTGGGGGAATATTTATCAATATTGTGGCTTTAAAGTCTCATTTGAATTACCGAAATGGAGCGTAATCGGCGAAATGGAATTGAAAAATTAAACGAGACTTACCTGTAAGGTGAAGTTTGATTGTAATTCCATGAGTCCGATTAAAGCTCATGAGGGAATTAAAATCCCCGCCACCCTCCCTTGATCAATATATTATCAAATTCGTCGAATTTGAGTTGTACATGTAACTTCACAATATTGATAAATTCTTTGAAGACTGACTGCGCATGCGCGGGCTCGCATCTCATTTTAATTCCCTCATGAGCTTTAATCGGACTCATGGAATTACAATCAAACTTCACCTTACAGGTAAGTCTCGTTTAATTTTTCAAAATTTGGCCCTGGTGTCCAGTGCTTAGACTTCTGTAGTTTTAATCAAATTAAGGATTACAACCTATCATTAACTACAGAACACTTCATGTACCTTTAGGCGTCAATCATTGCAACCGAAATTGATGAGGGGATCATCAGCATTTTCTTCTTTTGCCTCAATGTTACCTCAAACCTCTTCTATATTGGACATCAAAACCAGGTCTTGCTTGGGAAAGGGTTAAATTCATTTATGTTCTGATCTGGTAAGCCCAAGATTGTTTTACCTCACGTTTTACCTTAGAATACCTCATCCTCTTTTTATGCCCCTGTGTTGAAAGACCGGGGATATATTGTTTTACCTTTGTCTGTCCGTCTGTCTGTCAGTCCAAAACTTAACATGAAAACTTAACATTGGCCTTTTCGGGGGCCATTGGTGTTTCACAAACACATTTTGTTGTTACGTGTACACTTTCCAAGTTTGTGTGTATTTTTCCAGCCAAGAGACACACAGCAGCCACGAAACAAAATGATCGAAGTTCAAGGTCACACTGTATCCTCAGATTTGTAAGTAAAAGGACATTTTCTCCTCTTTTCACCATGTATAATTTGATAACTGGCACCATCCCTACTTAGTTTAGAATAAAAATGAGCCAGGATCTGGTAAAAGGTCCCTAAATGCTTTTGCTTCCAACATGGTTCCAGATCAGTCTGCGTATATATGCAAACTGATCAGGAACCGTGTTGTTCTCCAACAGCTTCTTTATGGTCTGTAGCAACCATATGAGAGTAACATGGATCCAGGTTAAGCTCCATCTAGGCACATTTTGCACTTTAAACATGACTCTGAAATGCTGTAAGGTAGGTCTTGGAAAAATTATGAAAATCCATTAACATGTCGGTCTTGACTGACAGCAATTTAGCATTAACTCTTTCGCTGCCAATGTCGCCGAAAAGCAACCCATAGGAAAACTGCCAATGTCAAACAACAGCTTAATGAGGTCATTCAAGGGCAAGGGCAAGGTCATCTGATTAAACTGTCTGATAAAAAGTATGTTATAAGGCAAAACAATTTATGTGTTAAGATTCCTGAAAGTTTAAGCTTCATATTATCGAACGACGATTTTTTACTATTCTATAAACTGATAAGCCCTTTCATGAATTTTCAAAAAAATGGCACTGGAAATAGGATAATTCCAGACAATTTGGCAGCGAAAGAGTTTTAAATACAAAAAGTAATTTTTGCAAATGCATAAGACAAATGGTTGAGATAAGTTAACGCTTTCCAAATACATGTTGCAAAAATCCAATGTGAAAGCCTCAACAGTCGACAAAATATTATGTCAATAGAGATTGGATTTGTGGAAAATGTATTGCCAAAAATATTGAGACAAAGGGATAAATTAATGGTTTTCAACATTTTCTTCTTTTGTCTCAATGTTTTCCAAAGCCTTCTCTATCAGGGATGTCAGAACCAGTTCTATCTTGTTTGGGAAAGGGTTAACAAAGATTGTGATAAATTAGCTTTATTTTAACCCTCTCCCAAACGTCAAAATTTAGGGTGATCCAATTCAAAAACTGTTCCAAATGACAAAATGGAAGTTATTAAAGATAGAATTTGTGTAAAATATTGTATAGAAAATATTGAGACAAAAGGAGAAACTGCTGGTTATCAGCAGTATCTTCTTTTGTTTCAATGTTTTCCGAAGCCTTTTCTATTAGGTACGTCAAAACCAGGTCTTGTTTGGGAAAGGGTTAACCCATTTGCCACATAATGACGCTTTTTGACACCCCACAAGATAAAGGATTTGGAAAACAATGTGGTAAAAGAAGAAATTGCTTGTCACAAGCAATTTCTTCATTTCCCACTTTGTTTTCAATACAGAAAGACAATTTCATTCTCTTGAAGTTGTCGTTTACAATATCTTTGAATTTGGACAAATCTAAAATTTAGCTGTTTGGGAAAGGGTTTTAAGGTAGTCTACCCCTAATGAGATTTGTGCCACATCGGAATTATTCAGATGACATCGAAAACATTCGGCAGTGGAACTTTCCAGTGCCAAATGTTTACGACAGAGCCCAAATTAGTTTGGATATGTAAGGATGACACCCGAAAATAGCCGATAATTTATGAATATCAAAATGGCCTCATTACAGGTATTATACCTTAAAATATTTCTTTTTACCACAATATTTCAGGTTATCGAGAGTCGCGTGATTGGAGAAGAGGACAGTGCTGTTAATGTGTCAAATCTGGTGAGACTTACCACTTTTACTGAATGGTACAAGCACTATTGTTACCAAAGGGTTTACCCATTACCGTACATTGAAGCTTTTGGACGCCCCACTAAATCAGGCTTTGGAAATGAAAAAAATGCTTGTGACAAGCAATTTAATGTCCCAAAATGTTTTCTACCCAGAAACACCAGAAACTCTACCCAGAAACACCAGAAACTGTAAAATTCTATTCACTTGAAATTAACCTCTGCATCGTCTTTAGACTGGTCTAAAATGTTGCCATGATCTGGTAATGGGTTAAACAACCTCTGATAAACATGTTATTGACAACCGATCAAAATTTTGTTTGATCTTCAACATTTTGTTTGGTCTTCAATAACTTTTTTGTTGGGCGATCTATCGCATCCAACTGTGCTGCTAGTGAAAGGGCTCAGGTTTTTCAGCGCCTTTGTGTTTCGAATGATAGTCTAAAGGTTGCTTTCATTTAGCTCCAAATGGGACAAATGAAAATACATACATGTACTACAAACAAGCAATTGCATGTAATATATATGTATCATATTGCTGCTTTTCAACAAAAACTTCATAACTGCAGCTTAAAACAAAATGCAGTTACACGTTTTTTGTTGAAAAATGACAATATTTGTGTTTCAGTATTTTGTTGACTTGGCCGGTTCGGAGAAAGCGAGTGATAATTCTGGTGATCGTTTACGAGAAGGATGCTCCATAAACAAGTCGCTATTTACCCTAGGGAACGTAATAAGAAAGTTGAGTGGAGATGACAAGTAAGCTTGACATTTACTTTGTCCAGGGCTACAGATAAGTGGGGGTGAAGACATTCTAACTTTGTTATTTGAATTCCAAACCCTATGTTGTGGGTACTCATTTGAATCGTCTCGACAAGACGATACAAATGAGTACCCACAACATAGGGTTTGATCAACAATAACAAAATGATTGGAGTTTGAAAAGTCATCACCCCCTCTTATCTGGAGCTCTGCTTTGTCTATGTCTTTCATAGCTACAGATAAGAGGCGGTATTGGATAATTATGTCCCCTTATCGAATATCAGGGGCATATTGTTTTACTCGTGTCCATCTGTCTGTCCGTCCGTCCATCTGTCTGTCCGAAAACTTAACATTTGCCTTTTCTCCAAAAGTGACATACAAAGCTCAAATTTGGTATGCAACTTCCTTTCAATGATATCTATCTGTTCCATGCAATTTGACCTTCCTCTAGGTCATCTGTTAACCGTTATCAACCCTTTACATGAAAACTTAACATTTTCGAAAAATGGCCATTTCGGGGGCATTGGTGTTTTACAAACACATCTTGTTTTTAAAATGAAACATTTTATTTATTGTTTATCAAAAGAGATGGATAATCCAATATGGTGCAGTGGTAACTTGCTGGACTTGTATCGCAGGGGTCCCTGGTTGGATCTCCTACCTGACCAGTCTTTTGGATGAGACTTTAACTTTAGGTTCCATCTCCATATGACTAGCTGTTGAGTGGGACGTAAATCTTATTGAATCAATTATTGTTTATCAAACTGGTTTACCCTATATTGTGGGTACTCTTCGGAATCATATCATTTGTAGTTGAAATAACAAATTCATAATGTCTTTACCTCTTATTTGTTGCTATGGTCATTCTTAGAAATTGTTATACAATGTAACAATAAATGCAATCAACAATTGTAAACACTTTACACTTGACCTATTTTAATTTGGTTAACCCTCTCCCAAACTGCAAAATTTTAGGGTCATCCACTTCAAAAACTGCCACAAATGACAAAATGAAAGTTATTAAAGATAGAATTTGTGTAAAATATGGCACAGAAAATATTGAGACAAAAGGAGAAACTGCTGGTTATCAGCAGTTTCTTCTTTTGTTTCAATATTTTCCCAAGCCTTTTCTATTAGGGACGTCAAAACCAGGTCTTGTTTGGGAAAGGGTTAATTAAAAGCAGAGAAGGTTTCAAAATGTCAGGGACTTGTTGGCTTTTACAAATCAAACAGCACTATATAAAAAAGTTATTGACAAGAGAAAAAAAATTGTTGAATGAGTAAAAGGTAGATTAAAAAACATGTCTTGTTTTCATTTGTTTTCAGTTTCCAGCATGTGTCAAATAGAGACTCCAAGTTGACAAGGTTATTGCAGAATTCCCTCGGAGGTAACTCCAAGACGGCTATCATTTGTACCATAACACCGGCCCATATCGAGGAGAGTGAGAGTACACTGAAGGTATGGACACAGTTTTTTATGCTCCCCGAAGGGAGAGCATATAGTCGCCGCTTTGTCATTCCGTCCGTCCGTCCGTCCAAAGCGATTTCTCCATAACCCTTGGGCCAAATCAAATGAAACTTACCATGTGAACTCCCTATGACAAAATGCCGATGTACTTTTCCCGGTTTTTGGATTTGAGGCCTCGTCATGGAAAAAGGGGACTTAAGGTTAAATACAGTTTTTCTCTAATTTCTCCTAGTCTAATGGTCAGAATTTGATGAAATTTCATATTTGAGTAGCAAATCAGATGCCCTTGACAATAAACTATTTAAAATTTGCGTACACAAAATATGTCATGCAAAAATGGGGCTTAGCATTTGTTAGCTTTATATTAGCTCTGCATGGCATATATTTATTGTGACAATGCCTTATTCGGGGAGCATTGTCTGTCTCTGACGGCTCTTGTTATGTAAAAGGTACGGTTTCGAAGTTTTGCAAGACCTTAATTGATTTCCATGTCTAAACTCACCCTTGTTCAGAAATTGTCCTTACTTGAAGTTAAAAGGTTTTTGTGTCATTCTACAAATTATCTGGACAAATGTACTGGCAGGGGTGCTTTTACACCTTTAGCACGGTGTATAATCATGTGACTCAGAATTTCCGATAATCTTCAATATCTTTTTTAATACTTGACCAATTTGAATTCGGTTTGAAGCAGAGAAGGTGGGAAAATGCCAGGAATAAGCTGGACGTGTTGGATTTTTGAAAAATCAACTGTTAAAAAAGTTATTGAAGATAAACCAAAATTTTGGTTTATCTTCAATAACCTTTTTATCAGTTGAATTTTCAAAAATCAACCACGTCCATCTAATGTGCGACGTCTGTCCACATTCTCTGCTTCAAACCAAATTCAAGTTGATCCAGTATTTACAAAATTATTGAAGATTTTCTGAAAATATTTTATCACATAATTATCCACCGTGTATAGTGATAGATTTATTGTTTTGAATTTAAATTCCTATTTCCCCATTGTGTTTATGACCTGGAACAGGATTTCCGAAAATCACCAAATGGGTTTTTAGCTCGACTTTTCGAAGAAAATGAGAGCTTATACTGTCACTAGGGCGTCGGCGTTGGCGTTGGCGTTGCAACCAAGGTTTAAGTTTTTTCAAACATCAATAACTTCCATACTATCAAAGGGATTCAACCCAAACTTGGTATACTTATTCACCATCACACCCTCTACCTTACTATTAGGGCCCATGACCCTGGGACCACTCTATTTGGAGTTATGCCCCCTTTATACTAAGCAACTTAGAAAGTGTGAGCGCGCTGTCTTCGGACAGCTCTTGTTTAATCTAAATTGAATCTTTTACCTCCTGATTTTGCAAACAGCCTTCTATATTTCAAAATAGAGGGGATACAATCATGCTGTAAAATAACAGTTTTTTACCCCCAGATTTGAAAGTTAGTGGAAGTTCTATTGAAATATGGTAATGAAAAAAATCTTTGTTTCAGTTTGCAAGTCGTGCCAAAACAATCCAGAACGAAGCCCATGTGAATGAATGTTTGAGTGACGCAGCTTTGTTGACAAGATACAGGAAGAAAATCAAATCCCTAGAAAAACAGATCAGAGAGGTACACAGGGTTTGATGTCTTGTTATACTTCTTATCTCATAATCTGTTGTTATGGACTTTCTAAGAAATCGTAATAATTCAATAATCCCATTCCCACATTTTTATGCTTTTTGTCGCCTCATGAGATAAAGGCTTTAGAAAATATTGTGGAAAATAAAGAAATTGCTTGTGACAAGCAATTTCTTCATTTCCCACAATATTTTTTACCCAAAATAGCAAAAAAAATCATGTAAAATTTCATTCAATTGAAAGTGTTGTCTCCAAGATCCTTTAATTATCACCGGCTAGTGAATGAATGTTTGAGTGACGCAGCTTTGTTGACGAGATATAGGAAGAAAATCAAGTCCCTAGAGAAACAGATCAGAGAGGTACACAGAGTTTGATGTCTTGTTATACTTCTTATCTCATAATCTGTTGTTATGGACTTTCTAAGAAATTGTAATAATTCAATAATCCCGTTCCCACATATTTATGCTTTTTGTTGCCTCGTGAGATTGAGGCTTGAGAAAATATTGTGGAAAAGGAAGAAATTATTTTCCACAATATTTTCTATCCAAAAATAGCAAAAAATCATATAAAATTTCATTTAATTGAAACTGTTGTCTGCAAGATCCTTAAATTATGACCAACCTAAAATTTTGCCATCCAGAAACAATCCAGAATGATGCCCATGTGAATGAATGTTTGAGTGACGCTGCTTTGTTGACAAGATATAGGAAGAAAATTAAATCACTGGAGAACAGATCAGAGAGATAGACTGAGCTTATTTTTTCAGTATCTCTGCTTTTAGAAAAGTCATACGTGATTATGATAGAGATTTCGTGATGCATTTGTATAATTCATAATAAATTGACCTTTCCTGTGTTAAAAAAAAGTGGCAAGCGAAGGAGTCAAAATGCATCAACATTCAAATCATCCATATTTAATTCTAGGGAGGAGACGACAAGATGGCAATGAAGCTACAAGAAAAGGAAGACACCATTGAAAACTAAACAAAATATGATATTTATATAGGACTCTAGGTAGAAATCATTGTGGGAAATGAAGAAATTGTTTGTTACAAGCAATTGCTTTATTTTCCACAATGTTTTCGAAGCCATTCTCTTGCAATGGTGTCAAAAGGCTTCATCATTCAAATGATCTTTACAATTCTAGGGAGGAGACGACGAGATGGCAAAGAAGCTACAAGAAAAAGAAGACACCATTGAGAACTTGAAGAAGATGATATTGATATCTGGCTCTGGTCATTCAGACGAACCTGTTTCAAAGGTGTGTGCATTTTCCAAATAAAAAGAAAAAAAACAACAGTGTTGGTTAAAAGCAGAGATGCTTTCCTTAGTTGAATAAGATCTGTAAAATAGACTTGTTCCCAAATGCAGCATGTGGCAATTTTGCCAAAATCAATTTGAAAAATTGCCCAATACTTTCATTTCAGATGACCTTTTACAAGACAATTGGCAAAGTTTAGTGCTTGCCATTGTCTGTTGGCTGTAAACACTCGAGGCAAAAAGTTCTTAATTTTGAAGAAATGAATAACAAATTGAAGAAATCACATTTTCTCCAATTTAAACCAGGGATCGTTTTGGAACTGGTTAACTTAAGCACCATGTAAAATTATTTTGTATATTGATATAATTATTTCATTTATACACATTTTGTGGTTCCAGATAAATGTCAAGTATCAAGATCATGTTAAAAAATAATTATTTAGGGCCATTTGCATTTCATGAATGCATGTTGTATCAATTTTATTTTGACTTCTTTTTCAGAAAAGGAGGAGAGAAACATGGGCACCAGGAAAAAGAAATGGTAATGCATTTTTATGAACCCTTTCCCAAACGACAAAATTTTAGGGTGATCCACTTCAAAAAGTGTCACAAAAGACAAAATGGATGTTATTAAAGATAGGGTTTGTGTAAAATATGGCATAGAAAATATTGAGACAAAAGGAGAAACTGCTGGTCATCAGCAGTTTCTTCTTTTGCCTCAATGTTTTCCCAAGTCTTTTCTATTAGGGACGTCAAAACCAGGTCTTGTTTGGGAAAGGGTTAACCCCTATCAAAATTTGGGATGCATACTTAGAGATTATTACACGGCTGATGAGGGCCGGAGAGTGATATCCGCCCGGCCGATTCTAGTCGAAAATGTTACTATTTATAGTAACAGAATGTAATATTATTTTTTCATTGTCTGTATGTCTGTCCAGAAGCTTAACATGAAAATTAACCCAGTACCAGGGAGTAAAATTTTGGACTGTTCCAAATTCAAAGATTTTACAAGCAACAATTTTAAGTAAATGAAATTTTACATGTTTTCGGTCTTTTTTGGTGAAAAACATTGTGGGAAATGAAGAAATTGCTAATCACAAGTAACTTCTTCATTTTCCACAATGGTTTCCAAAGCGTCAATATGTCATAATGGGTTAACACGGGGGCATTAGTATTTAACAAACGGATCTCATTTATTCTATTTCACCCATTTTAGAAATAACAGAAAGTTGGACTGTTCTAAAGGGAAAACTTCTGTAGAGAAATAAATAGATGATGGTAAAGATATGTTTTATGTGAAAAACAGCATAAAAGTATTTAGAAAAAAAAAGGATAAAATGCTCCCCCAAAGACCTTTCATTGTAACCATGACTGTTGACCTGGTGACATTGACTCTGGAGTTTAATCTAATTTTCAAAAAACTTGAACATGGCCTATATTTTATTAGCTCACCTGAGCACGAAGTGCTCAAGGTGAGCTATTGTGGTCGCTTTTTGTCCGTCGGCGTCCGTCTGTCTGTCTGTCTGTTCACATTTTGTTGTTACCACTCTAGCACCCACAAATATTGACCAATCTTAATCAAACTTGGTCAAAACATGTATGACCATAAGTTCTCAGATGAGTTCAATTTTGAGTCAGATCGGACAAGGAAGTCCAGAGTTATGTGCCCTTGAACATCAAAAATGGCTAGTTTTGACTTTGTTACCACTCTAGCATCTACAAATATTGACCAATCTTAATTAAACTTGGTCAAAATATGTATGACCATAAGTTCTCGCATGAGATCAATTTTGAGTCAGATCTGACCAGGAAGTCTGGAGTTATGTGCCCTTGAACGTCAAAAATGGCTAGTTTTGACTTTGTTACCACTCTAGCATCTACAAATATTGACCAATCTTAACCAAACTTGGTCAAAATATGTATGGCCATACATCCTCAGATGAGTTCGATTTTGAGTCAGATCGGACCAGGAAGTCTGGAGTTATGTGCCCTTGAACATCAAAAATGGCTAGTTTTGATTTTGTTACCACTCTAACATCTACAAATATTGACTGATCAAAACAAAACTTTGCAACAATGTTGGTAACTATAAGGATCTCAGATGAGTTCAATTTTTTGTCAAATCGGACATGGAATTCTGGAGTTATGTGCCCTTGAACGTCAAAAATGGCTCGTTTTGACTTTGTTACCACTCTAGCATCTACAAATATTGACCGATCAAGACAAAACTTTGCAACAATGTTGGTAACTATAAAGTTCTCAGATGAGTTCAATTTTTTGTCAAATCGGACATGGAATTCTGGAGTTATGTGCCCTTGAACGTCAAAAATGGCTCGTTTTGACTTTGTTACCACTCTAGCATCTACAAATATTGACGGATCAAGACAAAACTTTGCCACAATGTTGGTAACCATAAGATCTTGGATGACTTTGATTTTCAGTGTGATTGAAGTAGGAAGTCTGGAGTTATGTGCCCTTGAATTTGACAAAATTGCTGTTTTTGACTTTGTTTACACTGTAGCATCTACATTTATTGACTAATCAAGACAAAACTTGGCCACAATGTTGGTGGCCATAAGATCCTGGATGAGAGAAACTTTCAGCTTGATTTGAATAGAAAAACCAGAGTTATTGGCCCTTGAATTTCACAAAATTAGTTTTCGACTTTATTTTCACTCTAACAATATATAGACCAATCAAAAAAAACATTGGACATAATGTTGATGAGAATGCTTTTATCAGAACAGAGTTATGTGCCCTTGACTGTGTTGTTTTCTTCCACTTTGTTTTACTGTAACAGCCACAAATATTGATCATTCAAGATTATGAAAGCAGTTTTCAGCTGGATCATAATCTCACATCTTAAATTATTTGCACTTGAACTTGACAACATTGTGACTTTCTATCTAGGTTCAGGTGAGCGATTAAGGACCATCATGGTCCTCTTGTGTTGTTTTAGAGATATAACCTTTTACGTTGATCTAGGAGTTTGACCTTTCCTTTGTGATCAGCTGCCATGAGGACGAACAATGTTGTCCGCGAAAAACTCGTTTCCAGATCCTTATCTCACCGTTTCTTAACTCATTTCCACACATTGACTCCTTCCGACTGCCAAATGTTAAAGGCTTTCGAAAACATTAAGGAAAATGAAGAAATTGCTTATGACAAGCAATTTCTTCTGTTCCCACATTGTTTTCTTCCCCAAAAGACCAAAATAATTTCGATTTCATGCACTATAAATTGTTATCTGCAAATCTTAGAATCCTAGACCTCTTAGAATTTGGACTAGTCCAAAACTTTGCCATCTGGTAATGTGTTTAATCTACTACTAGGTAAATCCAGACTATCGCTGCCCCATGTCGGGAACTTCATACGAGCCCCTCTAAATATCGAGGAACCAATCGTGGAAGAGGAGGAAGAACCCTTTCAACTTCCTCAGCCCGCCGTCCGCACAGAAGTCCGGACCAGCGATGTCGGGCTGACAGAAATAAAGATGGATGACATCATGTTTCCTGAGTTCGTAGAGGACCGTGCATCACAGCAGAACAACGAGACCCTGCAGATGATGGATGTGAAAATGCTGTTTGAATTGTAAGTGTTTTGTGTGATGTTTTATTATGGCAAGAAATCACAGCAACATTCTGAAACAAGTCAAGAGTTAATTTTTTTTGCAGAAATCTTCGATAATTGTGTCAATTTTTATGCCCCGTATCAAAAGAATGGGGGCATATTGTTTTACTTTTGTCTGTCTGTCAGTCCGAAACTTAAAGTGTAAACGTAACATTGGCCTTTTCTCCAAAAGTAAAGCAATTTCGGGGGCTTTGGTGTTTCACAAACACATCTTGTATTTCCCACTATGTTTCTTCCAGACAGACAAAAAAACTAATAGTTCATTCACTTGAAATTATGTCGTCTGCAACTTCTTTAAACATGGACAAGTTGATATATTGTCAATATGGACAAGTCAAGAGTATTACCATGTGGTAATATGTTAAAAATAATGTCATGAACTTGACATGTCACACTGTATTTCAGGCAAGACCGAAATAATGAGTTGCAAGAAGAATTGGCAAAAAAGTCCAATACAATGGAAAGTCTTGGAGAGTATAAAGACTTGGAACTTCAGATGAAAGATGAGACCATTAAGGAGCTCACTGAGGTTAGTCACGGTGTATAATCACGTGACTCAGAATTTCCGATAATCTTCAATATCTTTTTTAATACTTGACCAATTTGAATTCGGTTTGAAGCAGAGAAGGTGGGAAAATGCCAGGAATAAGCTGGACGTGTTGGATTTTTGAAAAATCAACTGATGAAAAAGATATTGAAGATAAACCAAAATTTTGGTTTATCTTCAATAAATCTTTCATCAGTTGATTTATCAAAAATTAACCACATCTATCTAATGCGTGACGTCTGTCCACATTCTCTGCTTCAAACCGAATTCAAATCAGTCCAGTATTTACAAAATTATTGAAGATTTTCTGAAAATATTGTATCACGTGATTATCCACCGTGTTAGTGTTCAATTATTAACCCCACTCATGAGGTCCCGGGTTCCATCCCTGGCCCTGGCAAATATCCTTTCTGACAAAATTGTCACCCACCAATCGTTTGATAATTGTTAACCTGTATGGGTGAGCAGATGAGGAATCAGTAAGGTTGTTATGTTAGTACTGGTATGAGAAATGACAGGAATCCATAGTTAGGTGCTCCAGCCACTGTCATATGACTATATTAGTTTAAAGTGGTATTAAACCCCAATTAATCAATCATTTGGTAACCCTTTACCACACAGTGACACTTTTTGATGCCCCACAAGATAAAGACTTGAAAACATTGCTTTAAATAAAGAAATTGCTTATGACTAGCAATTTCTTCATTTCCCACGAAGTTTTATAACCAGAAAGACCAAAGCATGTAAAAATTCACTTCATTTGAAATTTTCTTCAGCAGCATCTTTTAGTTAGGACCAGTCCTAAATTGTGCTGTCTGGTAACGGCTTAAATTTTCCCTTATAACACTGACTTTGTTTTTACAAACAGTTAAAAATGTATAAATTTGTAATTGTAAGTTACATTACAAGATATCTGTTTAAATGGTTGTTATTTTAGAAAACTATTGGAAAGAGTACTTGTGGAAAATGCATCTTCCTTTACCTCAGTGTTTTCCAAAGTTATCTCTATTAGAGTTGTTAAAACCGAGACTTGTTTGTGAAGACTTTTACTTATTTCTTGGTGTTTTTTCATTCCAGAAAATAAATGATCATGAGCAAGGCATGAGATGGCTTGAAGATGAGTACATGAAAGCTAAACAGGAGAGGAACACATACAAACAGAAGCTAGAGAGCTTGAACCGGCAGCTGAAATCAGTCGAAGATGGCACAGGATTATCTGTAAAATGTGAACAATTAGCTGACACGGAAAAGAAAGTCGAGAACTTAAATTCGGAAATCGAGATTCAAAAGTCGCGATATGAGTTCCATATTGAACAGATGAAGAAGAAGATGGAGAGTCTGACTAACATGCTGGAGGAGAAGGGAGTAGATCCGGATGTGATCAAACAGAGGATGTCCTCGCAGACGGAAACAAACGATGAGATGACGGAACTTAAGTCCGCTCACGAGGCCAAAATTGTGGAGCTACAGGATGAGATAGATATGTTAATGTTGAAAGTCGAGAGGGAGCAGAATAAATGTAAGGAGTTGTCAGAAAGTTACGATGCTGCTTTTGAGTATCAGAGGAATAGACTTCAGAAGGATATTGAAGATAGGGATGAAGAAATAGCTGCATATAGAGGCCTTCTAGAGGAGGAGACGGCTAAAAACTCTGAATCTAAAAGTAGTGCAGTAAATGAATCTGATAAAGATAGATTAAAGAAAGATGATAAAGATCTTGAAGAAATTATTAAGAAATTACAAGATGAAGTTGACATGTATAAAAAGATGTTTGAAGAGCAGAAAGATGAAGTCAAGAAGGCATCTGAGTCTGCTGATTTACAAACTGAGTTGTTGAGGGCTGACTTAGATAGCATCAAGGCTACACATGAGGAAGAGATCGGTCAGTGGAGGCAGAAATATAAACAATTGCTGGAAGATAGAAGCTCTACAAGTTATAGTGGATTACCTGATGAACAGCGAGAAATGATCTTTGCTGAGCTAGACAGTCTCAAGGCTATGTATGAAGAAGAAATGAACACTCTGAAGGAGGAGAATGAACGACTGAGGAAACGGCTTGTTGAACACAAACATAAATTGCAAGTGACTCCCACACAGGCTGATTATGGGACTGGTATTGAGATGAGAGACTCTTATGAAAAGCAAGTCGAGGAGTTGAAGCTTTGTTTGGATGAGAAGGACAAAATAATTCAGTCATATGCAGATAAACCTGTCAATAATCGAGACACGGCGAGGCTCACTGCAGATCAAATTGAGAGCATCAAAACAGAGTATGAAGAAAAGTTGAACGCTCAGAGAGAGTTACATGGTCAAGAGATAGACACAAAGTTGGATGAAATGAAAAAGATGTATGAAGAGAAGATTCAGGAAATTACAGGGACATATGAACAACAGCTGAAGCAGTGTCCACTTACCCCAACAGATTCTGCAAGTCTAGAAGCTGAAATCCTTAAGGCTGAGATGGAAGAAATGAGACTACAGTATGAGATGAAGTTGACTCAGGGTGAAAATACTGATGGGGTAGCCCTACAGACGGAATTACTGAAGGCGGACATGGCTGAGTTGAAGGCCAAATATGAACGTGAAGTAGAAGAGTTGAAAGAAAAGCATGCTGCTGATTTAGCAGAAAGTAAACAAAGATTAGAAACATCACCAGGAAGTAATATTGATTCTGAAGTTTTCATTGAAGAAATGACATCTATGAAGTCTTCTTATGAAGAGACTATACAGAAATATGAGATCCAAATAAGTGAACTGAAGGATAAAATCACAGAATTATCTGATAAACTCTCTGAAGGTATTAATAAAGATAACATGGTGTGTGAAGTGTCAGAAAGTGTGTCCAATAATGAAAAATCTAGGGAAGAATCTGAAGGTTCTGTTAAGGCCAGTTATGATACTGAAATATCTAAACATAAAGAGAGAATAATCAAATTAGAGGAAGAAATTAATCAGCTAAAAACAATCTCTGATGCTGGCTCGCTTAATGGTGAAAAAAGAATTGAACAAATTCAAGTTGAAATGAGAGAAATGAAAGAAAGTTATGAAACGAAACTTGCTGAACTTCAAAAGTATGAAACTTGGTATCAAGAACACTCTCAGAAACTGGAACAATTAGTAGATAATCATGTGAAATCCTTACAGGATGAAATGCTGGAAGTTGAGAATGAAGATTTACCAGAAAACAAAACAAAATCTCTACAAGATGAATTGAATGAAGTAAACAAGGACAAACATGAACCAGCAAGTGAGATAAAGTCACTGCAGGATGAACTGCTTGAGGCTACAAACAGTTGTGGACATGAATCAGAAAATGAGATGAAATCCCTACAAGATGAATTGCTTGAAGCTCAGAACAAGTGTGAAGAAGAATCGGGAAGTGAGATGAAATCTTTGCAAGATGAGCTGCTGGAGGTCGAAGCTAAGAGGATGGGTAGAAAACAACGGCAGAGGGTTGTGTCTTTTACGGATGAGGAGAATGGGGTCGTAAAAACGGAGAAGGTTGTCAAGCGGGTGAAGTTTGACGATACAATAACAGATATAGACATGAACAATAGCTGTAGAAGTGTGGACTGTTGTAAAGAAAAGGAGGAGGTAAATATTGTAGCTTTTACAACAAAAACAGCGTATCTGAGGCTTAAAACAAGGGGTAGTTATGAGGTTTTTGTTGGTGATCAAGCGTGTGAAGTTTGAGGATACAATAACAGATATAGATATGAACAATAGCTGTAGAAGTGTGGACTGTTGTAAAGAAAAGGAGGAGGTAAATATTGTAGCTTTTACAACAAAAACCTCGTAACTGTGGCTTAAAACAAGGGGTAGTTATGAGGTTTTTGTTGGTGATCAAGCGTGTGAAGTTTGACGATACAATAACAGATATAGATATGAAAAATAGCTGTAGAAGTTTAGACTGTTGTAGAGAAAAGGAGGAGGTAAATATTGTAGCTTTTACAACAAAAACCTCGTAACTGTGGCTTAAAACAAGGGGTAGTTATGAGGTTTTTGTTGGTGATCAAGCGTGTGAAGTTTGATGATACAATAACAGATATAGATATGAACAATAGCTGTAGAAGTTTAGACTGTTGTAAAGAAAAGGAGGAGGTAAATATTGTAGCTTTTACAACAAAAACCTCGTAACTGTGGCTTAAAACAAGGGGTAGTTATGAGGTTTTTGTTGGTGATCAAGCGTGTGAAGTTTGAGGATACAATAACAGATATAGATATGAACAATAGCTGTAGAAGTTTAGACTGTTGTAAAGAAAAGGAGGAGGTAAATATTGTAGCTTTTACAACAAAAACAGTGTAACTAAGGCTTAACCCATTACCAGACGACAACGTTTTAGACTGGTCAGTTTTGGACTGGTCCAAATTCAAAGATGTTGCAGACGATAGTATCAAGTGAATGGAATTTATTATTTTTTCGTCTTTTTGAGTGGAAAAGATTGTGGGAAATGAAGAACTTGCTTATCATTCTTCATTTTCCACAATGTTTTCCAAAGTTTTTTTCATTATTATGGGACAAAAAAAAAAACAAGATAAACAGAGAAGGTGGTCAAGCATGTGAAGTTTGAGGATACAATAACAGATATAGACATGAACAATAGCTGTAGAAGTGTGGACTGTTGTAAAGAAAAGGAGGAGGTAAATATATGGCTTATAAATACAACTTTGTAGGAAAAGGAGAAACTCAGCTAAGTTATTTGTTGTTTAGTAAAGGATTAACCCTTCCCATATAGAAAAATGTTAGGAAGGACCAAGCTCGGGGAATATTGCAATCAACAATTTCAAGTAAAAGATGCTTTACATTTTTTGGTTGAAATCATTGTGGGAAATGAAGAAATTGCTTATCATAAGCAATTTCTTCATTTTCCACAATGTTTTCCAAAGTTTTTTTTCATTATTATGGGACAAAAAACCAAGATAAACAGAGAAGGTGATCAAGCGTGTGAAGTTTGATGATACAATAACAGATATAGATATGAACAATAGCTGTAGAAGTGTAGACTGTTGTAAAGAAAAGGAGGAGGTAAATATTGTAGCTTTTACAACAAAAACCTCGTAACTGAGGCTTAAAACAAGGGGTAGTTATGAGGTTTTTGTTGGTGATCAAGCGTGTGAAGTTTGACAATACAATAACAGATATAGACATGAACAATAGCTGTAGAAGTTTAGACTGTTGTAAAGAAAAGGAGGAGGTACTGTAAAATCAGAAATGTTCCCTAGGGATTAATCTTCGCTATTTTGGTGAATCCAATAAATTGGTAAACATTTAGCCACTTGAACATATTGCCTGTTAGCAAATGCAATGATTAATTCGTAAACATTTAGCCACGTGAACATATTGCCTGGGAGCAAATGCAATGATCCTACAAGAACGCACCGTCCGTCCACCATTACTTTGATTTTCGAAATTGTTTTGGTTTTATCGAACAATGTAAATCGAGTAAATAATGCAATTAAACTAGACAAACGACTTTAATGTTCGCATTCTTTAAAATTTTAACCTTCGCTGCGATGGGCCTTGAATACATCAAATATCACCAGGGCTGTTTGGTTACACCTGTAACAAAAGGTGTGAAATGTGGTCAATAGAGCGACATACGATTTTGACAGGCATTGTTTGTCAGCAATTAACAGTTATGTTAAGGACAGATCCTCCAGTTGTTACTGCGCAACATGCTGCGCATATCTTAAATAACGAAATAAAGCTGTTTCAGTGATTGGCCTTTTCAGCAAATGCATTTTTTACATTTAGTTGATGTTTGGTTGATAAATTACAAGATCCTTTTCGGTTATTTCAATTTTCTCTGTTTGGCCACTTAAAGTGTAATAGTACTCAGATGGTACATTTCGCTTTCTGTTATGCGTTCAACATGTGGCGTTAGCGATAGGAAACGGAGCACCAAAGGCAAAGTGGCGTCTTTATGATCTAGTCCGCTTCAGATGGACACAACAGATGACACTTTTTATTATCTAAAGTTGGTAATAAGGAAGAAAATGGATAAAAATAATGAAACAATTTCGGACAGAGCTGCAAAAAGTAAACCAAATTTTACTTATAACTAAGAAAAACGCTTGGTTTGATATATTTTTCTTTTTTTGTTTTTGTAGGTATGACCAAGCACTATGTCTATACCAAAAAAAGAAAAAATTCTTAACGCTGGAATATTTTTTATCATCAGAAACGTTGCGAAAAAAGAGCAATTTCAGCTACTTTTGAAAGAATGTTTTACTAAAAATTTCAAAATCATCAATAAATTTTCCCAAATTGATACTCATTTAGACAGAATAAAACATATTGAACACAATAAAGACTTATTTATGTAATCCTAGTCATTTCGAACACCTTTTTCTTGGGTATTTAAGTGACACCTCATTTTTGCAATTTTAGACAAGAGTAGTCTCCCTTGAAATCCAATAGCTTTTTAATTCGCTTGGTGACCTATAGTTTTTAAGTCAGATTTTTACTTCTCATATATTTAAATATCAGTACAGAAAAAATAAAAAATATCTTACCGTAGGAAATAAATGGAGGATCTGTCCTTAAAATGCAGTTTTCCATACTTTAAACAAGATCTATTGAACAAATACGGACTGCCGAATGTATTCGATCTGAATTATCGTGATATGATTTTATTAATCTACAGAAGATGAACAGTGTTTGGTATGAAAATGTATTCACATACATGATTAAAGGATTAAATGATTACAGATTACGTGAGACCTTTTTAAACAAGTAGGGGCTTCTGGTATTTTTTACGTATCATGTTATTAATATGAAGACCGGCTGTAAAAATAAAACACAAAACCGATAGTTGATGATAGTTGATGATTTTATTTTCGTGAAAATTAAACCACATGATTCACAGGTTTTGCTTTTGCAAACTTTTACCCTCACGAACCTTTTCAAATTTAAAAATTCGTAAACTTTTGGCCCAGCGAAAATATCTGATTTTACAGTAAATATTGTAGCTTTTACAACAAAACCTCGTAACTGAGGCTCAAAACAAGGGGTAGTTATGGGGTGTTTGTTGGTGATCAAGCATGTGAAGTTTGACGACACGATAACAGATATAGATATGAACAATAGCTGTAGAAGTTTACTGTTGTAGAGAAAAGGGGGAGGTAAATATTGTAGCTTTTACAACAAAATTAGTGTAACTGCAGCTTAACCCATTACCAGACGACAACGTTTTGGACTGGTCAGTTTTGGACTGGTCCAAATTCAAAGATGTTGCAGACGATAGTATCAAGTGAATGGAATTTTTTCGTCTTTTTGAGTAGAAAAGGTTGTGGGAAATGAAGAAATTGCGTATCGTAGAGAAAAGGAGGAGGTAAATATAGCTACAGATAAGAAGGGGATGAACGTTTTTCAAAAAGCAAAGTATGATCTGCTGTTAACCCTTTCCCAAACGACAAAAAATTACGGCAGTCCAATTTGAAAGTTGCTGCAGACGACAAAAAAGGTGTTGAAAAAGAAAGGATTTGCGTATTAAATAGCTAAGAAAATATTGAGGCAAAAGGAGAAACTGCTGGTTATCAGCAGTTTCTTCTTTTGTCTCAATGTTTTCTCGAGGCTTACCAATTAGGGACGTCAAAACCAGGTCTTGTTTGGGAAAGGGTCGAAACCTATGTGTTGGGTACTAATTTTTATCGTTTTATCGTGACGATTCAAATTGAA
This sequence comes from Fragum sueziense, assembly GCA_963680895.1. Taxonomy (NCBI): domain Eukaryota; kingdom Metazoa; phylum Mollusca; class Bivalvia; order Cardiida; family Cardiidae; genus Fragum; species Fragum sueziense. The sequence continues at coordinate 64,506,168 of OY804596.1, read as the reverse complement.
ACAAGTACCCACAATATAGAGTTTGGATGTAAAAAAAATTTTTTTGAATGTTGTCACTCCCTCTTATCTATTGCTTTGGGTAAATGTAAATCTTGTACATCTTTGTAGAAAAAGGAGAAAGTCTGTAAAGTTAGTTTACTGGTTTGGATTAAGCCTACAGGTTTAACAGGTTTGGAAAAGAGTTATTAATACTGAGCGATTTTATCCAGTTAATCTTGATATAATTTTGGACAAACAATAGCTTTTTCGTATGTGTTGTTTTAAAATCTCATAACTACAGCTTGATTCAAGCCGTATTTACGAGATTTTATAACAACATTGACTGTTCATCAATACATAATGGCAAACCGAGTCAATTTTTCCCAAACCTATACTCTTAAAGATTTCAAAACCAGGGGCCCGTATTACTAATGATCGTACAATTGATTTTTGCATAATTACTTGTAACAACAGCCCTGATTGGCTCAGTCGGATTTCTCTTGCAATCAGATGTCTTGTTACACAGTTTACACAAAAACTTGATCGTAAGATGTTTAGTAATACGGGGTGCAGGTCTTGTTTCGGAAAGGGTCAATTTAGACAACCCCCCCAAATGTATTGTTTGGAAAATGATTATGGTATCTTTCAGATGTGTAGCATGAAACAACAATCAATGAAGCACAAGAAGAGCTCAGTTTATTAGATTCACTGAATGGATTATTAATCCTTTCCCAAACAAGACCTGGTTCCTTTATAGAAAAGGCTTGGGAATTGAGGCAAAAGAAGAAAATGCTGATAACCAGCATTTTTTCCTTTTGCCTCAATGTTTCATGTGCTATAATGTACACAATTCAGTGTATCAGTATCCATTTTTAGCTCCACTGGCCAAAGGCCAGCGAGCTATTGTCATGGCGTTGTGTCCGTCGTGCGTCCATCCGTGCGTCCGTCCGATAACTTTTTCTTTAAACATCTTCTCCTCTTATACCAGTGGGCCAATTTTGACCAAACTTGGCAGGAATGTTCCTTGAGTAACCCTTTTCAAACTTTATTCGCTAATTTTTGATTCGTCAAAAAATGTGGGCGTGGCAGGGCGGGGCTTATCAGACTTAGAGAAATCATAAGAAAATTCTTTAAAAATCAACCATTGGGCCAATTTGAACCAAATTTGGCAGGAATGTTCCTTGAGTCATTCTTTTCAAAATTTGTTCACAAATTTTTACATTTATCAAAAAATGTGGCCGTGGCAGGCAGAAAGGGGCTTATGAGACTTAAAGAAATCATAAGAAAATTCTTTAAAAATCAACATTGGGCCAATTTGTACCAAACTTGGCAGGAATGTGCCTTGAGTCATTCTTTTCAAAATTTGTTCACAAATTTTTACATTTGTCAAAAAATGAGGCAGTGGCAGGGAGAAAGGGGCTTATCAGACTTAAAGAAATCATAAGAAAATTCTTTAAAAATCAACCATTGGGCCAATTTGAACCAGGTTTTGCAGAAATGTTCTTTGAGTCTCTCTTTTCAAAATTTATTCACAAATTTTTACATTTGTCAAAAAAGTGGGCGTGGCAGGGAGGAAGGGGCTTATCGGACTTGAACAAATCATAAGAAAATTCTTTAAAAATCAGCCAGTGTGCCCAATTGAAGCAAACTTGGCAGGAATGTGCCTTGTCATTCTTTTTAAAATGTGTTCACAAATTTTTACATTTGTCAAAGAATGTGGCCATGGCAGGGAGAAAGGGGCTTATCAGACTTGGAGAAATCATAAGAAAATTCTTTAAAAATCAACCATTATGCCAATTTGAATCAGACTTAGCAAGAATGTTCTTTGAGTCTCTTTTCAAAATTTATTCACAAATTTCAAGATTTTGCTGTGTAAGGCTTACGAGAAATCATGAGATAATTCTTCCACTTTAGCCAGTGGAGCGATTCAGGCCCTCTTGGGCCTCTTGTTTCATCTACAGCAGTTATCAAATCAGACAACTGTCCATGGGCTTCATTAAGAGGCAGCAGCAGGGGAGTTTACCCTTTTATTTGGGTACTATACCTCTGCTACTTTTGTAAATATCAAAAGGGATTAATATGAATAAGGAAAACATAGAAAAGTCCCAGGTGTCCAGAAAGTTGTTTTCCATTTCAGATGTGTAGCATGTATGAAACAACAATCAATGAAGCGCAAGAAGAGCTCAGTTTATTAGATTCACTGAATGGATTATTAATCCTTTCCCAAACAAGACCTTGTTTTGATGTCTTTTATAGAAAATTATTGGGAAAACATTGAGGCAAAAGAAGAAAATGCTGATAACCAGCATTTTCTCCTTTTGCCTCAACATTTTATTTGCTATTATGTACACAATTCCTGTTTTTATCAGTATCCATTTTTAGCTCGACTTTTCGAAGAAAATGAGAGCTTATACTGTCAACCGGGCGTTGGCGTTGCAACCAAGGTTAAAGTTTTTTCAAACATTAATAACTTCCATACTATCAAAGGGATTCAACCCAAACTTGGAATACTTATTCACCATCACACCCTCTACCTTACTACCAGGGCCCATGACCCTGGCTCCACTATATTTGGAGTTATGCCCCCTTTATACTAAGCAACTTAGAAAGTTGAGCGTGCTGTCTTCGGACAGCTCTTGTTTCATCTACAGCAGTTGTCAAATTAGACCATTGTCCATGGGCTTCATTAAAAGGCAGCGGCAGGGGATTTTCCCCTTTTATTTGGGTACTATACCTCGTTCACTTTTGTAAATATCAAAAAGGATTAACCCTTTCCCAAACAACAAAATTTTAGGCAGGTCCAATTCAAAAGCTGCTGCAGACCACAAAATGGATGTTGATAAGGGTTGAAATTGTGTGTGATGTAGCACAGAAAATATTGAGGCAAAAGGAGAAACTGCTGGTTATCAGCAGTTTCTTCTTTTGTTTCAATGCTTTCCCAAGCCTTTTCTATTAGGGACGTCAAAACCAGGTCTTGTTTGGGAAAGGGTTAATATGAATAAGGAAAACATAGAAAAGTCCCAGGTGTCCAGAAAGTTATTGTTTTCCATTACAGATGTGTAGCATGTACGAGACGACAATCAATGAAGCACAGGAAGAGCTCAGTTTATTTAGGGAGACGGTTAATAAGCTGCAAGTTGAAATGGAAGAGCTGCATGGCCGTATTAAGTCACATGATAACGGCCATGTTATTGTCCATTTTAGATGTGTAGCATGTACGAGACGTCAATCAATGAAGCTCAGGAAGAGCTCAGTTTATTCAGGGAGACGGTTAATAAGCTGCAAGTTGAGATGGAAGAGCTGCACGGCCGTATAAAGTCACATGATAATGGCCATGTTATTGTTTTTCATTACAGATGTGTAGCATGTACGAGACGACAATCAATGAAGCTCAGGAAGAGCTCAGTTTATTCAGGGAGATGGTTAATAAGCTGCAAGTTGAGATGGAAGAGCTGCATGGCCGTATAAAGTCACATGATAACCGCCATGTTATTGTCTATTTCAGATGTGTAGCATGTACGAGACGACAATCAATGAAGCTCAGGAAGAGCTCAGTTTATTCAGGGAGACGGTTAATAAGCTGCAAGTTGAGATGGAAGAGCTACACGGCCGGATAAAATCACTCAAGACGGAGAAGTTGGAACTAATCAATGCAAAGGCTGATTTGGAAGAGGTAATTTTAACCCATTCCAACACAAAAATGCATTTTTGACATTCCACAACATAAAGCAGGGTTCGACACTAAAGGGAGTCCGCGAGTCCGAGACTGCCTAAAAATTGGTGGGACTCCCTGATTTTTAACCCATTCCCACACAAAAACGCATTTTTGACGTTCCACAACATGAAGGCTAAAGAACATTGTGGAAAATGAAGAAATTGCTTGTGATAAGCAATTTTTTCATTTTTCACATTTTTTCTACCCGGAAAGACAAATGAATGCAAAGTTTTATTCCATTGGAGTTGCAAATTGAGAAGGAAGAGCTGCATGGCCGTATAAAATTACTCAAGACGGAGAAATTGGAACTGATCAATGCAAAGGCTGACTTGGAAGAGGTTATTTAACCCATTCCAACACAAAAATGCATTTTTGACGTTCCACAACATGAAGGCTAAAGAAAACATTGTGGAAAATGAAGAAATTGCTTGTGACAAGCAATTTGTTCATTTCCCACAATTTTTTCTACCCGGAAAGACAAATGAATGCAAAGTTTAACAAAACTTTGATTATGCTTTGGAAAAAACTAGAGGAAAAAGGCGAAATATTGATACCTGGTATTTTCTGAGGTAGGATCTACAAAGTTACTATTATCAACAGTAAGTTACTTTTTATGCCCCTGTATCAACCTCTGTCTGTCTGTCTATCCAGCTGTTTGTTAAAAAAACTTAACTTTGGCATTTTCATCGAAGGTATTCATCATACAAAGCTCAAATTTGGTATATGACTGTCTTTCAATAATATCTATATGTTTCATGCAACATGACCTTCCTCAAGGTCATCCTTTAAGCCTTATCAAACCGATTAGATGCAATTCTCTCCGCTTTTCTGACTTTCCTTTTGTCATCTGCATCGCCTTTGAAATTTGACTAGTCAAAGATATTGTCAGTTGGAAAAAGGGTTGAATGAACTGATATTTTTATGCCCCTGTATCAAAAGATTGGGGTGTATTGTTTTATTTGTGTCGGTTCGTCTGTCTTTCTGTCTGGAAACTAAACATTGGCCTTTTCTCCAAAAGTATTTGACATACACAGCTCAAATTTGGGGGCATTGGTGTTTCACAAACATGTTTTGTTCAGATAAAGTATCAAAAACTGTTTGTTTCAGAAAGTTGAGCTGAACACTAGATCACTAAGCGATGCCATGGAATCACACAAAAAAGAGAGCGATCAGATAGAAAGTAGAAACACAGAGTTACAACAGAGGATTGATTGACAAAGTGGAAAAAAGGCCTGGTATTGATGATAGAAATGGCTTGGGAAAACATTGAGTCAAAAGAAGAAAATGCTGATAATCAGCATTTTCTCCTTTTGCCTCAATATTTTTTCAGCTACATATTACACACACTCTTGCATTTTCAACATCCATTTTGTTATCTGCAGCAGCTTTCAAATTTTACTAGTCCAAGTTTTTGGTTTTTGGGAAAGGGTTAAATCTGACGTTTTGTTTTCAGAAACTTGACCTGAACTCTAAATCTCTAAGTGAAGTCAGGGAATCCCATGAGAAAGAGAGAGATCTGATAGAAAATAGAAACACAGAGTTACAACAGAAAATTGACAAGTTGGAAACTGATATCGGTCTACAAGTGGAACTCATCGCTGCTTATGAGACACAAATAGAGGAAATGAAGGACAAATTGAATGTGGAAACAGAGAATTCTCAGGGTATGGATCGTAAAGAGGATGTCGAGGAAAGATTATCTAATCTTAGCAGTGAGCTTGAAGGTGTGGTTAGTGAGAAAACTAGGTTAGAGACGGAGATTAAAAATCTGACTGAAGAAAAGAAGAAGGAGGTTGAGTCACTGACTGAACAGTTAAGTAAATATGCTGAAAGTTATGTAAGTCAGGAAGAGGTTGAGGAGAGGATGAAGACTGAAAGAGAAAAACTTGAGGTGAAAGAGTCCAAAATTTGTGAGCTGAAGAGTAGAATTGTGAAAATGGAGGAGGAAACCATGTTGAGACAAGAATTGATTTCAACTTATGAGCTTGAATTGGAAGAGTTGAGAGAGAAACTAGATGCTGCAAGGGAAGGTTTAAAAGCCTTGGATGGTAAGGAAGAGATGCAGAAATTAGAAGCAGATTTTGCTGAAAGACTTAAAAATGTTCAAACAGAAAAAGATCAATTGGAAGTAGAAATGAATAGACTCAGAGAGGAGAAAGAGAGTGAAATTTTAAGTTTAAAACATGAACTTGAGAATGTGACTGATAATCGTTTACATACTGAAGAGTTAGAAAAAAGACTTACCATTGTTCAAACAGAGAAAGAAAAATTAGTTGAAGAAATGAATAAACTGAAAGAGGAAAAGGAGATTGAAATTCAGGTTTTGACAGAGGAAATCGAGAAAATGTCTAACAGTTATACGAGTACTGAAGAAATGAATAAATTGATAGAGGAAAAAGATATTGAAATACAGAACTTTAAAGAAGAACTTGAAAAAATTGTGGAATGTAGTGTGACTATAGAAGAATTGAATCAACTCCGTGAAGAGAAAGAGATTGAAATTCAGGGTTTAAAACAAGACATTGAGAAAATTTCAGAAAACAGTAAATGTGCAGAAGAATTGGACCAACTAAGAGAGGAAAAGGAAAATGAAATTCAGGGTTTAAAACAAGAACTGGAAAAAATCTCGGAAAGTAGTGCAAGTTCTGAAGAAATAAATCAACTCCGAGAAGAAAAAGATGTTGAAATTCAGGGTTTGAAACAAGAACTGGAGAAAATCTTGGAAAGTTACATAAGTACGGAAGAATTTGAGAAAAGGATAAATGAGTTACAGAATGAAAAAGATGAACTTCAGGAAAAATTGAATACTCAGGAGGATAAACAGCAGGTAAAAATTAAACTTTGAAAAATATTGAGGCTAAAGGAGAAAATGCTAATTGGTCCCTCTTTCTGTCAGCTTTGTTACCAATTTCTTGGGTTGCAACACCTAGTTTCAATCAGATAATAGCGAACTTGCTACAATTAACCCTTTCCCAAACAAGACCTGGTTTTGACGTCCCTGATAGAAAATGCTTGGGAAAACATGAAACAAAAGAAGAAACTGCTGATAACCAGCAGTTTCCCCTTTTGTCTCAATATTTTCTATGCCATATTTAACACAAATCATATCTTTAACAACATTCATTTCGTCATTTGTGACAATTTTTGAAGTGGATCACCCTAAAATTTTGACATTTGGGAAAGGGTTAACCCATTTTCACATAAAGCCTTTTGACACACCTCAAGATAAAGGCTTTTGAAAATATTGTTGGAAATGAAGACTTTCCTTGTGATAAGCAATTTCTTTGTCTACCACAATGTTTTCTACAAAAAAAGTTGTAACATTTCATAATTTTTTCACATTGAAGATGTTGTCTGCAACTTTTTTCAATTTGGACTAGCTTAAAATTTTGTCATTTGGTAAAGAGAGGATTAGATTTTTTTTTCACGCACATCTCATTCTTTTTCAGTCTGTTGAATTTTATGAAGAATTGATAGATGAACTTAAACAAAGCATCAAAGAGGAAGAAAAAATCAGTGCAGAACTGCAAACAAAGTGTGAGGAACTTGAGACAGAACTTAAGTGTGAAAAGGAGAATAAATTAGGGGACGAAGATTTACATCAAAAGTTGGACAGACTCACATGCGAGAACACGCTTAATGCTGAACTCATTGAAGAGTACAAACTTGAAATAAGTGAAATGAAGGAGAAAATGTCAAATGAAGAGAAAAGTAAAAATCAGAAAGTGGAAGATTTGGAAAATTATTATAGTGAAGAAATTGTTTCTTTACGGACAGAAAAGGAGAACATCGAACTGACACATAGAGAGAATAGTTCAAAATATGAGTCAGAAATTCTTGAATTGCAAAAACAGATTGAAAAAGTCTCAAATGAAAAGGAACAAATGAAGAAATTAGGCTATGAAAAGATAGATGAACTAAAGAGAGAAAAATGTAAACTAGATGAAGTAATTGAAGGTTATAAAGCTGAGATACAAACACTGAAAGAACAGCTGGATGGTGAATTGAATGCGAGAGAAAGGACCGAATCAGATTGTAAGAGAATAGACATGTTAGAGAGAGAGAAGGAAGAGTTAAATGAGTTGATTAGTGAATACAAACAGCAGATTCAGGAATTGAAGGCAGAAGTTGAAAACAGTAAGAATAAAGTGGACAAAGAGAAAGAAGAATTGATGGAAAAGGAGAAACAGCATCAATCTGAAAGGATACAAAGTTTGGAGACAGAAATAGAAGCATTAAAATCAGTAAGTGAAAAACTTTTATAAGTAATATGATTTAGTGAAAATTCTTACTTTAAATCTTTCCCAAATAGCCAAAAATCGGATTGTTCCCATGTGAAAGCTGGTACAGGCAACAAATTCGATTTTAATAATGACTGAATTTTTGCACAATATAGCACAGAAAATATTGAGGCAAAAGGGAAAATGCTGGTGAAACCAGCATTTTCTTCTTTTGCCTCAATGTTTTCCATAGCCTTTTCTATTGAGGATGTCCAAACCAGGTGAACAAAGAGAAAGAAGAATTGGTAGAAAAGGAGAATCAGCAGCAGTCTGAAAGGATACAAAGGTTGGAGATTGAAATAGAAACATTAAAATCAGTAAGTGAAAATTCTTACTTTTATTATCAAATCATTGAGTGAAAATTCTTACTGTAGCTTTTTTCGAAAGGGCCAAAAATGGGATTGTTTCCATATGAAAGGAGGCAACATTTGATGCTTATAACGACTGAATTTTTGCACAGTATAGCAAAGAAAATATTGAGGCAAAAGGAGAAAATGCTGGTCACAGGCATTTTCTTCTTTTGCCTCAATGTTTTCCAAAGCCTTTTCTGTTGAGGATGTTGTCGAAATCAGGTGGACAAAGAGAAAGATGAATTGCTGGAATAGGAGAAACAGTGGCAGTCTGAAAGGTTACAAAGCTTGAAGACGAAAATAGAAACATTAAAATCAGTAAGTGAAAATCCTTATTTTTATTAGTTTTAAAAAATTATTTAGTGAAAATTCTTACTTTAGCCCTTTTTCGAAACGGCCAAAACGGTATTGTTCCCATTTTAAAGGTGCTGCAGGTAACAAATTTGATGCTATTAACAACTGAATTTTTGTGCAATATAGATCAGAAAATATTGAGACAAAAGGGGAAAATACTGGTATGTTTTCCAAAGCCTTTTCTTTTGAGGATGTTGTCCAAACCAGGTGGACAGAGAGAAAGAAGAATTGATGGAAATAGAAACATTAAAATCAGTAATAGTGAAAGTCCTTAACTTTTATCAGTGAAATGATTTAATGAAAATTCTTACCTTTATCATTGATGTATTACATCCATCATTAGATTGTAGATACCAAACACTTCATGCATTTGGGCCTCATCCATGGCAATTGAAATTGACAATTGTATACCCTTGTCAATTTCTGATTGTCATAATTATGTGGCAATGGAAATTGACAAGGGATACCCTCGTCAATTTCTTTTGCTACGGATGATGCCCAAAGTGGCACAAACTTTTTTGTATTTAATGGTAGATGGAATACCTTAAAATCAGTAAGTGTTTTAAATTTTCTAGTTAATTCACTAAGTAAAAATAGATCCTTACTATTATCATTAAAATCAGTGGATAAAAGACATTGTCATTTACATTTTTTTGCAACTTGAACAAGTATAGAATTTGTAATCTGGTAATGGATTTATTTCTCTCTTCAGAAAATGACATCGTTGGAACATGACAACGACCTACTTACTCTCAGCCTCCCTCCAGACACTGTTAAATATCATTCCAAGGTAAACAAAACTACACAGGGTTCTCCCCAGAATAAAATGAAGTCGTAGTGGCAAATTATAAGTACTGGTAAACTTTGAAATGCAATTGTGTTCGTGCAAATAATTGTGATTAAAACATAATGGAAAAAGAAGAAAATATCCAATATGAGCAATTTCTTCTTTTCCCATTATGTTTTTATTCATAATTATTACATTTTATATTATGAGAATACATTTTTCATCACTTTTGGACAAGAAATGTCTACAAATCCCCTTATTTTGTGACCTTTTTGAAGAAATTAAGCTGTGGGGTAGTTTTGAAGCTGTAGGGGCATTACACTTATTTACATGAACCTGTAGTGGGGCCGATACAGCTTATTGGGCTGGGGAGAACACTGCTACAGATAACAGGGGGTCAATGCCTTTCAAAATGCAATATTTCATCAATTGTATGTTGAACTCTATGTTGTGGGTACTCATTTGAATTGTCTCTTCGAGACGATTCAAATGAGTACCCACAACATAGGGTTTGGATTTGAAATAAGAAATTAAGTATGCCTTTACCCCCTCTTATCTTTTGCTATGGTATGGATCAATGGATTAAACTTTTATTTTTATTCTTTCCCAAACAACAAAATGTTACTATTCAATTCCACAGCTGCTGCAGACAACAAAATGAATGTTCATAGAGAGAGGATATGTGCATAATTTAGCAAAGAAAATATTGAGACAAAAGGAGAAAATGCTGATCATCAGCATTTTCTTCTTTTGTCTCATAGTTTTCTGCAGCCTTGTCTATAATGGGGATGTCAAAATCAGATCTTGTTTGGGAAAGGATTAACTTGTTCTGACAAGGTTTTTACTGATAAGGGCAAGCAGAGGGATGTGTAGATTTTTAAGCCCTGCATCAAAAGATTGGGAGCATATTGTTTTACTTGTGTCTGTCCGTCCATCCGTCCGTCTGTCTGTCCGAAAATTTAACATTTTTCCATTCCTCCAAAAGTATTTGATATAGAAAGCTCAAATTTGGTATGTAACTTCGTTTCAATGATATCTATCTGTTCCATGCAATATGACCTTCCTCAAGAACATCCGTTAACCCTTATCAACCCTTTACATGAAACCTTCACATTTTTGATAAATGGCTATTTTGGGGGCATTTATGTTTCACAAACACATCTTGTTTGGACTCTGTCTAGTGTTGGTGTTGACAACCTATGTTGTCCATGAACAACTCTTATTTAACCCTTTCCCAAACAAGACCTGGTTTTGACGTCCCTAATAGAAAAGGCTTGGGAAAACATTGAAACAAAAGAAGAAACTGCTGATAACCAGCAGTTTCTCCTTTTGTCTCAATATTTTCTGTGCCATATTTTTCAAAAATCCTATCTTGAATAACATCCATTTTGTCATTTGTTGCAATTTTTGAAGTGGATCACCCTAAAATTTTGCTGTTTGGGAAAGGGTTAAGATAACTAGTATTAGATGCAGAGTATGAATTGTATAAATTTCTTTTTTTGCAGCCTGAAAATGTTGATTGGGAAAACAAATGGGAAGAATTTGTTAAACTGGAGAAAAGGAAGGTATGTACAGGTTATTTATCCCTTTCCAAAACAAGACCTGCTTTTGACGTCTGTACGAGAATAGTCATGGGAAAACATTGAGGCAAAAGAAGAAAATGCTGATAATCAGCATTTTCCCCTTTTGTCTCAATATTTTCTTGGGTATATTGCACACAAACTCTATCCTAATTGATGTTCATTTTGTGATCTGCAGTAGCTTTCAAATTGGACCAGTCTAAAATTTGGCTGTTTGGAAAAGGGTTATATTCATATGAAACATGATCTGGAAACAAGTGTTTGAACAGCATTTCAGACGACTGTGTTCAGGGTTGCATCTAGAGCGCGGCATTGCGGGATTGCCGCGAATTTTCATGAATGCCCCCCTATTTGTCAAATTGCCGCGGGCAAATCCCGCAAAAAAGAAGAAAAAACAGAGTAAAGAATATGCATTTCTGATGCCAGCAATCACTTGGAAACGGGTTAAACACAAAAAATATGTCTTTCAATGAACATAAACAGTTAGTATACTTGAATTTTCACTAGGGTGCATGCAAACTAAAACAGGCTGCCAATCGGAAGAAAACATGATTCTGCGTGCGCCATGGCCACATGACTCCGCCCAATTGACCTAAATAGATGTTTATCGGTTCCAAATATGGTTACTATTACTACGAAAAAGACCCGTGATTATACGCGCAGTGACAAATGACCTGCATTCCTATGACGTCATTTGAGAGTACTTTTCCCGTACAAAAAAAGCATTTCTGACATCTACTTACGTCGATAAACTCCCTTAGTAGCTGTAATTTTCAATTACAATAAAATCTTTTTGGCTTTGGTTTACTTAACAAATGTCATTTGTTAAGTGAAAAATTGCCTTGTTAAATAATATCCTTCCAATTCTGACGAGACTCTAAATGACCAATCACATCGTTCGAGGAAAAGAGGTTGTCCAATCAAATGACAAATTCAGTTGATAGTAAAAATTCCCGCTTGACAACTTTCCCACGGCTGTAAACAGACAAGATAGCGTGGAAAAACAAGGATAGTTGGTACATAAGATAAGACCATTCCATATGAAAATGACTTAAACGCAATCTGGGTGAACTACAAGGATGGTGAAAATTATGGCTTTACAAACAAATAAAAGAAAAAAATGATCAGGATGTCATGACTGGAAAATCCTTCCGCCTGACTTCCATAATCGATCTGAAAAATAGTCCATGAAAAATTACTTGTTTTAAGTGCAACTTTCATCGAGATAACCGGTAAGAAAGAAGTAAATCAATATGCAAAAACATTGAATCAAGAATACATAAGTTTATCGATCTCTGAACAGTCCTGAAATACTCTGGGCACTTTGATCTACAAAACACACTATAGTGATGACGTCACTCAAAATTGCAAATGGCGGCTGTTTACAATGTGACAGATAAATTTCAAAGATCGTTGGACTACACTCGCTCAAACAGGCTTGCCATGCAACCACTCGTGAACAGATAGGTAGTAAACCACAAGTGATATGTAATCTTCCTACTTTAAACGTCAAAATACTGAAAACGAGTGTATTTGAAAGGCACAAAGTTGGAAAAACATTATATCATTGTTTGATTGGGCTCTATTTCATAGCTGTTAAGGTAATGTATTGTTATTTCGTTAGGATCTAGACTAGTTAAGATGACCTTTGTCACAGTTTACTTCACAATTTATTGAATACAACATTGAAAAATGCATTCAATTTTCAAAAGACATAAAATGACAAAGAATGGTCATTTTACGCATGCCCCCCATATTTTGGTCATTGCCCCCCAATTTCAGAAATTATGGGGGGCATTTCCCCCCAATTTGCGAATTTCTGGATGCAACCCTGCTGTGTTTTCAGATCGGCGTATTTTTCAAATGCAGACTAAAAAGGATCCATACTGCTAACTTACAGTTGCTACAGATAATGACTATTTGTAGAATGGGGGGATGGTATTCTGATCACCCTGACTCACCCGGGCATCCATTTGCATAGGATATAGGCATGTATCTTGCCTGTATTTCAACATCTCTGATTGAAAAAGTGTTGATGTTTTCTGTGCTATTTTGTACCCCTATATCTTGTCCATATTAACAAACATTTTGTCGTTTGCACTAGCTTTCAATAATTTGGGACAATTTTGCTATTTGGGAAAGGTGTAACCCATTCTCACACAGTGACACTTTTTGAGGACCCACAAGATAAAAGGTTTGGGAAACATTGTGGAAAATGAAGAAATTGCTTGTTATATAAGCCATTTCTTCATTTCCCACATTGTTTTCTACTCAGAAAGACTTACAAATGTAAAATTTCATTCACTTGAAATAGTCAAGTGCAACATCTTTGAATTTGGGACTGTCAAATATTTTACTGTTAGGGAAAGGTTTTTTAGAAGATCTGTCGACATTAGACCTGGTTTTGACATCCTTAATAGAAAAGGCTTCTGAAAACATTGAAACAAGAGAAGAAACTGCTGATAACCGGCAGTTTCTCCTTTTGTCTCAATATTTTCTATACCATATTTTACACAAATCCTATCTTTAGTAACATCCATTTTATCAATTGTGGCAGTTTTGAAGTGGATCACCCTAAAATTTTGCCATTTGGGAAATGTTTAACTTGGTTTTAATCAACCAGACATGAAATGATAACTTTTTTACAGAGGTATGTGATGGGATTCGAGATGAGAGAATTGAAATCTAAAGTGAAAAGACTGAAAAAGAATTTGGACCACCATAATATTTTGTTGTTTGGGAAAGGGTTATTTATTTGACCCTTATGGGGCTATTTAGTACACATTTCTTGTCCTTATCAAAATACATTTTGTCATTTAGCTTTCAAGTCTCAAATTTCACTGTCTGGGAAAGGTTTAATCCATTACCAGGCAGCAACATTTTAGACTGGTATAAATCTAATATGGTCTTTTTGTTTAAGAAATATTGTGGAAATTGAAGAAATTGCTTGTCACAAGCAATTTCTTCATTTTCCGCGATTTTTTCCAAAGCTCTTTCTTCTAAGGCTTCAATGTGTGTTAATGGATTGAACTGAATTATTCAACCAGCCCAAAATGTTAACTTTTTTTTACAGAGATATGTGATGGGGTTTGAGATTAGAGAATTGAAATCAAAAGTGAAGAGATTGGAAGAGTATGTCAAAACAGATGCAGAGGATGCGATGAAGGTTTGTTTAACCCATTCCCATATAGTGACGCTTTTTGACGCTCTGTAAGAAAAAGGCTCAGGAAAGCATTGTGAAAAATGAAGAAATTGCTTGTGACATGCAATTTCTTCATTATCCACAATGTTTTCTAACCCAAAAGTTTTTTAAAATTTCATGTAGTGCTTGAAATTGTCGCCTGCAACAAATTTCAAATTGGAATAGTCCAAAATTTTCCCGTCTGGTAATGGGTTTAAATGGATTAACCATATTGTCGCTTTTGTTCAAAAACGTCATAACTGCAGCTTGTTTTAAACTGCAGTTACGAGGTTTTTAGAAGAAAAGCAATGATATGCATTTGAGAATATGGTGAAATTTACATAGTTTATACCATTTCATTCTGATCACAATAATTACACTTGAGCTTTCATTCAATCGCTCATTCACATTGTGATCACTCAAACTGTAAAAAGTCAGAAAACGATGAAAGTCAAAATTAATATCAAAATTGAAATGAAAATTGAAATCAAAATTGAAACTTGAATTGAAATCAAAAGTGAAGAGATTGGAAGAGTATGTCAAAACTGATGCAGAGGATGCGATGAAGGTTTGTTTAACCCATTCCCATATAGTGACGCTTTTTGACGCCCCTTAACCCTTTCCCAAGTGACAAAATTTTAGGGTGGTCTAACTTGAAAGTTACTGCAGACAACAAGATGGACATTGTAAAAGAAAGGATTTGTGTACAATATATATCAAAGAAAATTTTGAGGCAAAAGGAGAAACTGCTGGTTATCAGCAGTTTCTTCTTTTGCCTCAATGTTTTCCCAAGCCTTTTCTATCAGGGAAGTCAAAACCAGGTATTGTTTGGGAAAGGATTAAGAAATAGGCTTAGGAAAGCATTGTGTCACAAGCAATTTCTTCATTTTCTACAATGTTTTCTTACCCAAAATGCAAATTTTTTTTAAATTCCATGAACTTGAAATTGTCGTCTGCGCCTGAGTAAATACTTTCTGAGTCTGAGTAAATACTTTCTATGCATTGTCCATTGTATTGCATGTGCCATTTATAACACCAGTGCTTTTTTTTGTTTCATTGAAAATATGACCACTTTCCTAATAAATGCCTTCAAAAGTACAAAATATAATTTTTGCAGTTGTTTGCCACTGCCATAGTAATGTTTTGATATTATGCTTTCATGCTACCATAGATTTGTGTTCTTCCCGTCATAATGCATTGGACCATGAAAATATGCAAATGATTGTTGATAACACATAACACGCCATTTGATTGGCTACTTTCAGTATCCATTTTCCAGGGCATCTACTGAAAAAATATCTGAATGGAGTATCAGTTTATCTTTATTGCTAAAACATCGAGAAGTTTCTTTTTATTCACAAAAGGGAATTTCTTTTTAAAAACATGGTAATTATAATATGAGGCTACTCAGGGTGTCCATGGTCAGGGAAAAAGTCAGGGAAAAAAATATTTTTTCAAGGTCAGGGAATTGTCAGGGAATTTTGGAATTGGTCAGGGAATTTTACAGTTTAAGCAGGCTTTCAAGTAGTCCTACTTTTTCCTACTTTTTCCTACTTTTCCTACTTTTTGGTACCTTTCCTACTTTTTTCCTACTTTTCGTCAAAAAACTCCTACTATTCCTACTTTTTGTATAAAAAATGAAAAAAAAAGTAAATGTGTTATAATTCAAAATATTTTAGTCTGTTGCAGAATGGAACCAGCTACATGATCAGGGCGTCAACTTCTGTCCTATATCCTTTATTTGTCCTATATTTTGATTGCTGTCGTATATTGTCCTATATTTAAAAGGTGTCCTATATAGTCATCACCAATACTATATTTTCATGGGAAAATTTAGTGTGGAAAGAAATTGAAGAAATAAAGATAGTTATAGACTGAAAACAGAAACAGATTAAAGTGATGAGTGTTGAAGAATATGTAAAATGATTTAGTACCATATTCAGATCATAGATACTATTTCTTTTTACTAACCAATGTTAAGTAATTGCTGGATGAATACATGTATCAGCAACATAAATTTTGATTCAAAATATAAGGATGTTGCTTTTTAGTTGACCTTAGCATAAATTGCTAAGGTTGAGACAGTGTATTGGATCACCAGCTGTCTGTCCAGTCTCTGTCTGTACAAACTTATAAAAACTTCTTATCACAAACCACTAGCTTTAAAATTTTGCATTGCACAACAGTTTTAGATTCCTAGTATCAGTATATTTAAAATTATATCCATGATTTGAAATTTAGCCCAGTATTAATGGTGTCCAGATTTGATGAAGAGGGAAATTTTATACCATATTCTTTTGTTCTACAATTTAGAGCTTTGAAATGATGTGACTATCATCATCTGACATCATATAGAACTATGAATACTAACAGAATTTATGATTACTTCAAATTATCACTATGCATTGAAAATTAGCAATTATGCTGTGGGTTCCCTGATTTTACATAGGAAAAAATAGAGAGATCTTTGACACTCTTCCTCTCCCAAATCATAAGGCATAGAGCTTTCAAATTGCGGTCGTAGGATCAACTTATAGCTCCTTACCCAAACACTTAAAATGATCACTTTGCTGCATTCAATTTGGAAAAAATAGCCCAATGTTGTGTGCTCCCGAATTTCATGAACAGGACAATTATTTCTCCCCAGCTATTTAAACTTTGTCTAGTATTGTCTCGTGGAACTCAGCCAGGAAATATCAAATTTCATTTATATTTATGCCCCCTTTCGAAGAAAATGGGGGTATATTGTTTTGCAAGTGTCGGTCGGTCGGAAGGTCGGTCGGTCGGTCGGTCCGTATGTCGGTCGGTCTGTCCGTAGACCAAACCTTGTCCGGAGCATAACTCAAAAAGTATTAAAGGTAGAATCATGAAACTTCATAGGTGGATAGATCTCATTATGGAGAGGTGCAGTGCATAAGAACCGTAACTCTGCCGATCATATTTTTGGAGTTATTGCCCTTTGTTGATTTTATAACTTGATTCTTGTCCGGAGCATAACTCAAAAAGTATGTAAGGTACAATCATGAAACTTTACAGGTGGATAGATGTCATTATGGAGAGGTGCAGTGCACAAGAACCGTAACTCTGCTGATCAAATTTTTTGAGTTATTGCCCTTTGTTGATTTTCAAACTTGATTTTTGTCCGGAGCATAACTCGAAAACTATGTTAGGTAGAATCATGAAACTTTACAGGTGAATAGATCTCATTATGGAGAGGTGCAGTGCACAAGAACCGTAACTCTGACGATCATATTTTTGGAGTTATTGCCCTTTGTTGATTTTCAAACTTGATTATTGTCCGGAGCATAACTCAAAAAGTATGTAAGGTAGAATCATGAAACTTTACAGGTGAATAGATCTCATTATGGAGAGGTGCAGTGCACAAGAACCGTAACTCTGCCGATCTAAATTTTTGAGTTATTGCCCTTTGTTGATTTTATAACTTGATTCTTGTCCGGAGCACAACTCAAAAAATATGTAAGGTAGAATCATGAAACTTTATAGGTGAATAGATTTCATTATGGAGAGGTGCAGTGCACAAGAACCGTAACTCTGCCAATCAATTTTTTTGAGTTATTGCCCATTGTTGATTTTACACTTAATTCTTAATCTTGCCTATATCTCATGTCCTTTTACACATACAGCCTTGATATCTCACACATAGATACCTCCTATCAACATCGTTCACATTTAACCATGACCTTGGACCTTGTGACCTTGACCTTGGAGTTTGACCTACTTTAAAAAAAAAATAAACCCGGCATATATCTCATGACCTTTTACAAATACAGCCTTGATATTTCACACATGGACACATCTTACCAAGACCTTTCACAATTGACCATGACCTTGGACTTTGTGACCTTGACCTTGGAGTTTGACCTACTTTTAAAAAACTTTAACCTGGCCGATATATCATGTCCTTATACACATACAGCCTTGATATTTGACACATGGAAACCTCTGACCAAGACCTATCACATACGCCTATGACCTTGGACCATGTGGCCTTGACCTTGATGTTTGACCTACTTTTAAAGAAATTAAACTGGGCCTATATCTCATGTGCTATTAAACATACAGCCTTGATATTTCACACATGGACACATCCTACCAAGACCTTTCACATTTGACCATGACCTCGGACTTTGTGACCTTGACCTTGGACTTTGACCTACTTTAAAAAAAACTTTAACCTAGCCGATATATCATGTCCTTTTACACATACAGCCTTGATATTTGACACATGGACACCTACGACCAAGACCTTTCACATTTGACCATGACCTTGGACCTTGTGACCTTGACCTTGGTGTTTGACCTACTTTAATAATACATTAACCTGGCCTATATTTCATGTCATTTTACACATACAGCCTTGATATTTCACACATGGTCACTTCCAACCAAGATATTTCACTTTTGACCATGACCTTAGACCTTGACCTTGGAGTTTGACCTACTTTTAAAAACTTAAACTAGGCCTATATCTCATGTCCTGTTACCTATACAGTCTCAATATTTTACACATGGACACCTCCTACCAAGACCTTGCGCATTTGACCATGACCTTGGCCTGTGTGACCTTGACCTTTGATTTTTTCATACTTTTAGAAATCTTTAACCTAGCCTTTATCTTATGTCCTATTAGACCTACAGCCTTGATATTTCACACATAGACACCTCCTACCAAGACCTTTCACATTTGACCATGACCTTGAATATTGCAACCTTGACCTTGGAGTTTGACCTACTTTTAAAAAGACTGAAACCAGGCATATATATCATGTCCTTTTACACCTGCAGCCTTGATATTTCACACATGGACATCTCCAACCAAGACCTTTCACATTTGACCATGACCTTAACCTTGGCATTTGGCCTACTTTTAAAAACTTTAACCTGGCCTATGTTTCATTTTACTTATACATATACAGATTTGATATTTCACACATGGACATCTCCAACCAAGACCTTTCACATTTGACCATGACCTTAACCTTGGCATTTGGCCTACTTTTAAAAACTTTAACCTGGCCTATGTTTCATTTTACTTTTATAAATATACAGATTTGATATATCACACATAGACACCTCCTACCAAGACCTTTCATATTTGACCATGACCTTGGACCTTGTTAACTTGACCTTGGACTTTGACCTACATCAAATGTAGGCCCTTGAGGGGGCATATATGTTTTACAAACATCTCTTGTTTGATTAAAATCTCATGTTATGGGTTCCCAGATTTTAGAGAGATAGAGGATAATCTTCTTCCAAACCCTCAGGCCTACACTCACTGTCTCCTAGGTTTCATTGGAGGCATTGTCCTCATCTGTGAGATCTCCTCCATCTATCTTGCTGTCCTCTTTTGTGATCTCCTTCTGTCTTTCTTTTTATGCCCCCGATAGGGAGGCATCATAAATTTGACTTGTCCGTCCGTCCGTCTGTCCATCCGTCTGTCTGTCTGTCCGTCCGTCCGTCATTCCGTCCAAAAACTTTAACATTGGCCATAACTTCCTTATTACTTAACATATTCGCTTCATACTTTACCACAACATTCCTTGGTACATTACCTTTCTGTAGGCACATACTTTGGTGACCTTGACCCCTGGATGACCTTGACCTTATGACGATCAAAGCGGTGTCGGGGGCATTGTCATCTTACAGTGACAGCTCTTGTTAGAGTCTATGTCTAATAAATTCATTTCTTTGTGGTCTCTCTCTGATAGTTTCTTTTACATCAATCATCTTGGGCTTTCCTGGTCCACCAATGCAAGTGACCTACCCGATAAAATATTTTAATTGACCAATTTGATATCTCCACATGTCCATACCACCTAAACCTTTCCTGTAAGCTCTGTTCCATGTCTAGAGGCAAATCTGTTTGTGGAGCTTGCTGGATATGGTATTGGATATCCGTTGGTGGTCTTTTGCATTCTGTCTGATCAGCACTGGATCACTATACTGCAGACGTTGTTATTGCAGATTAGATTGGGGCTATGTCTCAATTGCATAAATTATCAAGCTACAGAAAGGGTTAAAGATATTTGGCTCAGTGTTTGGTAATTGAGATGGTGTGATGTGAAGATTGGCATCGCCTCTTTTTAAGTTCTTCCATGCAGACTTGACACTGAACATTGTGGCTAATCACATCCACTGGCTGCAAAAAGCGTCTATCCAACGTAGCAAAATGATGCCAGTACCTCGGGCTTATCTTGCCCAATCTGCATCTCTAAAGTCTTCTGTCAAACTGGTACATCTGAAGTTTGGATCCTCTATGAGCTTTTTCATACCACTGCATTTCTTAGGGGCCCACTCTCCACAACCACTGCATAGGATGTTACTGCCAACACCAGTGCAACATACAGTGCATGGAAACTTTCCAAGCTCTCCAGAATATCCAGCCAAGAGGCATGAAATTTTGTGTGTATGATGGACTAAAAGATGCCTCAAATTATCAAGATTGGTCCTATGTTGTAGGTTCCTGGAATTTACACAGATTTGAAGAAGGATGTCTGTGAAAACTTCTTTGCCTTACTAAATTAAACTTTAAGGCTTATTCATATAGCAGCACCGAATGGGCCTCTTCTGGAACACTTAAAATATCACTTTGCAATGAAATTAGCCCATTTCGTAGGTTTCAATGTTTCAGTGAGAAATAAAGAGGGAAATGATTTACAAATTCACAATATTCTCTTTCCTAGAAACATGTGTGTAAGGCCCATAATGGCATTAGCCATGGGCAGTGACCATTACCAGACTCATGAGAAATTTATCTTTTTTGTGTGTAACATGTCTTGATGCCCTCATTGGAGTGGTACAATAGAGAAACTACATTAACAAGGTAATTTCAGGTGTCTTTTGAGAAGGTTGATGCTGTGAGTAATGTCCTATATTTGTCCTATATTTTTGCTCCAAAATGTCCTATTTTACTATATTTTTTCAAATTTTTGAGTTGACGCCCTGCATGATATAAGGGCTGATGACATATTCAACTTCTAAGGCTGTAGCTGTTCTAGCTGTCTTTGAGCATGCAACTGTTGACCTCTTATGCCAGCTGATGTGTTTCTGAGAAACATGTTTTTGACTACTGATCCATCAGATATGAGAGGTTGACAGCAGCATGTACAGCAAGATCTTAGATCATCCCGAAGCAATACAGCCCTTATGTCTTGTGACTGGATTTTTCCAAGCTATCCTGTGCCATTATAGTGAGTTTATATACGGTTTTGTTGGTAAGTTGAATATAATGATTCCTACTTTTTATCATCAGATTCCTACTTTTTCCTACTTTTCTCCTACTTTTCTCCTACTTTTTTCTTGAATTGGCTCCTACTTTTCTCCTACTTTTTCATCAAAACCCACTTGAAAGCCTGTTTAAGCAAAAGTCAGGGAATTTTGAAACAACTCTTGTATTTTGGCATGCATCTTATTTCAAAACCCACACCCAGCAGTATAGGTTAAGTTCATACATAAAACATGCATTAATTATGTATTAAGAAAAAGGAAAAAAATATTCTTACAAATAGTAATACAGTTACAGTTAGTAAAGTTAGCGGTGGAAAGGGTTGGCTGTAGGGGTGGAGGAGGCCAACATTTTCATAAATTAATATGCAAAATACGGTAAAAATAAGTCAGGGAAATTTGGTTTTAGTCAGGGAAAAGTCAGGGAATTTTGCTTTGCTCAAACTGTGGACACCCTGCTACTGGTTTCTTAGATTGTCGATAATACATGACACCAGGATACATGTCTTCTCCCATGAATGCCCAATTTCTTTATATCCATGCTTTCCTATATTGGCCCAAAAATATACACTTTATGCTTTAACCCTTTCCCAAACAAGACCTGGTTTTGACGTCCCTACTAGGATAGGCTTTGGAAAACATTGAGGCAAAAGGAGACACTGCTGATAACCAGCAGTTTCTCCTTTTGTCTCAATATTTTCTAAGCTATATTTTACACAAATCTAATGGCTTTCAATCTTAATTTTGTCCTCTGCAGCATCTTTCAATTCGGAACACCATGAAATAGTGTAGTTTGGGAAAGGGTTAATATGTATTTTACATTATAACCAGATTCTCCAGATGACTGATAAGATTAAGAGACTGGAGACTAAAATAGCAACACTCGAGGAAGAGAAACAAAACAACTCAAAGACAGCAGGTATAATAGAGTCACAATTAAACAAGAATAGTTACCCTTTTCTTGCTTTAATTTTACATTGGTAAATGTAATAGTCCTACCTAAAAATAAACTGAAACAACCGTAAACTACTCTTGTTTAACTTTGAAAATATTATAAAGGCATGGCTACACTCAACTCTACATCTACATTATATCTAGAAATAGCCGAACCCTAATAGTTCAGTCGGCAATGTCGGAATCAGTCAATTCAGGGGTTTGGAATTTAAACCCCAGCTTGGCAACCCTATTTCATTTGGTAGCGTTCTGATTCAACTATTGCGTCCACTAGCTTAATAAATCAGAGAAATCATGACATCTTCTTAATGATAGGGGTAAGTAGGACCAAATTAGGCAGAAATGATGGTTTGGTGAGATTTGGCAATACTTGTCAGTTAATTTTTTATAAGCACAAAAATGGGGCACAACAGGATTAACCCATTCTCACTCAGTGACACCTTTTGACATCCATCACAGAAAATTTTTGGGGAAAACATTGTAGAAAATGAAGAAATTGCTTTTGACAAGCAATTTCTTCATTATCCACAATGTTTTCTTAACCAAAATGCAAAGATTTTTAAAGTTTCATCAACTTAGATTTGTCTTCTGCAACACCGCCCGAAATGGAACGGTTCGAAATTTTACTGTCTGGTTATGAGTTAAACAAGTCCTTTTAACTTTGATCAGTCTAAACTTTTTTCACCTGGTAAGATGTTAAAATGTGAAACTTTCACAGCAATGTCTTCATTTTCGACAATGTTTTCTCAAAGTATTTTAAAGACTGCCAAAGATCATATTCACCAACTTTTCTAAATTGATTGTCTAGAAGAAAAATGACATAACAAGCCATCTGATTGGACGAGATGTATGTCTCAGCCAATCAGATGGTTTGTTGTGTAATTTGAAAGGTAAACTTGTTATTAGACTGGTTTGGAAATCCCACCCTAAAAAGGCCACACTGACAATTGACCAAACGCCAATCGATAGATCGCTCCGCCTAACATAGAATCTAAGACAAACAATGTGGGCATTGGCATGTCGATTGTTTTGATTGTCAATCGATAGATCGACACAATATCACATGCAATGAAGAATTTAAGACAAACAATGGGGGTGTGGCATTTTTCTGATCGTCCATTGGCTTATCGATGGTTTTGATTGACAGCCGGCGTTTGGTCAATTGACAAGGGTTCATTCTTCCTTACTGCAGGTTTCATCTCTGATGAGGAGCACAGTTGCAAATACAGACAAGACTTATTGAAGATGAAGACAGAGAACTTTGATATTCAACAAAAACTGGACGCTAAGTAAGTCCCTTGATGGTATTCACCAAGAGTAACTTTAAAATCACACAACAATCAATCAGATTGGCCGAGACATACATCTCGTCCAATCAGATTGCTTGTAATGCCTATCCTTGGAAACCCTTGAGATGAAGATGGAGAACTTTGATATTCAACAAAAAATGGATGCTAAGTAAGTCCTCTCAATATCAGAATTAACCCATTACCACACAATGACTCTTTTAGACTCCCCACAAAATAATGACCTTGAAAAACATTGTGGGAAATGAAGAAATTGCTTGTGACAAGCAATTTCTACATTTCCCGCAATGTTTTCTACACAGAAACACCAAAAATGTAATATTTCATGAATTTGATATTGTTGTCGGCAACACCTTTGAATTTGGAACAGTCCAAAATTTTGTTGTCTTGTAATGGGTTAAGTTGAAGACTGAGAACTTTGATGTACAACAAAAACTGGATGCAAAGTAAGGCCTGTTAATTTTGGGATAAAGTATTTGTATGAAAATTGAAGAAAAATGCATTCATACCATGCATGTATGTTGAAAAAGGTTCGGAAAGTATATCGTAACAAAAACAGGTTTGTCATGTGTCGAGGAAAATTTGAATTTTTTCAAGATCAGGGAATTTTGTGAACTGTCAGGGAAGTTTTAAGATACTGTACAGATAATTTCCAGGGAAATTTTGTGGAAATAATACAGTGCCATATATTTTACTATCTTGATATCACCTTTTAAAACTATGTCAAAATACAATGAGTTAGTTATTAAGGTAATGACTGTGGCGAAACATGTTGGGGAGTTTTCAAATTTTGTCAGCGAAATTTATTTTCTCTGACTTGTGGCAACCATGAAAATCACTTTATTACTGCCAGCGTGTTCTTTTGCTACTGATTTGTTATGTAATGGGTTTAGTCCAACATTATTCTATGGCTATCAATTTTGCAGGAAGAAAGATATTGACGAAATGCATGAGAAACATCAAAACCAAATATCACGATTAAAGAATGAGTTGAGAAGACGGGATGATCTAGAAAAAACATGTGAGTAAAATTTTCATCAACCCTTTCCCAGACAGTGAAGGCTTACAAAGTCTCAACTGGATATTGGTTTAGAAACCCTTGCAGGAAAAGGAGAAAATGCTGATTATCAGCAGGGTTCTCCGCAGAATAATTTGAAGCCGTATGGGCAAATTAGAATTGTGTGTATGCAAATAATTGTGAATAAAAATATAATGGGAAAAGAAGAAATTGCTCAATTTGAGCAATTTCTTCTTTTCCCATTATGGTTTTTATACAGAATTATCACATTTCAATGTATAAGAATGCATTATTTATCAGTTTTTGGCACAAAATACCTCTATATGTCTCTATTAATTGACCTTTTTGGTGAAATTAAGCTGTAGGTGTAGTTTTGAAGCTGTAGGGGCATCATAGTGATTTTCATGAAGCTGTAGTGGGGCCAATACAGCTTATTGGGCTGGGGAGAATACTGATCAGCATTTTCTCCTTTTCCTTCAATGGTTTCTAAGCTATAACCTGGGGATATTCTACATAAGATAGGACAAATTTTGTTGTCTGCAACACGTTTCGGATTACATAGCCTCAAAGTTTTGTTGTTTGGGAAAAGAATATATACCCCTCAAAACCAAATATCACGTTATAAGAATGAGTTGAGAAGGCGAGACGATCTAGAAAAGACATGTGAGTCATACTTATGTTGCAATACCCCTCGTTATAATTTTATTATACCCCCCACAACGAAGTTATGGGGGGGTATACTGGAATCAGGTCGTCCGTCCGTCCGTCTATCTGTCCGTCCGTCCGTGGACATAATTTTGTGTCCTCTTCTCCTCCCACAGTTTTTGACCAATTTTGCTAAAATTTTATCAGGTTGTTTCCTATCATATGAAGTTGTGCACCTGCAATTTTCATCTTGATCCAGTCATTAGTTTCAGAGTTATGCCACTTTGAAATATTTAAAGGGGGGGGGGTAGTCAAAATTTAAAATTTTGTTTCCAATCTCTAACTCTAGAACCATTTGACCTAGGATCATGAAACTTTACACAGTTGTTGCCCATAACCCAAGGAGGTGCCCTATTATTTTTGGGTCACCAAGGTCAAAGTTCAGGGTCACAATTGGACTTCGTTTAAAATCTGTTTCCGTGCTCTAAGTCAAGAACTGTTTGACCTATAGCACTTTTTCAGTGACAAGGCGCTAGTGGGGGGTATTCTCCTGTCCGTGATGATGTCATTTTTTGACGCCTCACAAGATAAAAGCTTTGAAATACATTGTAAAAATTTGGAAAATTTACCACAAGAATTTTAACCCAAGAAGAACCAAAATGTTAATTTTATTCACTCGAAACTATCTTCTGCAGCAACTTTTAATTGGGTTTTGTCTAAACTTTTGCCCTCTTGAAATGGAAGAAATGGTCATAATATTATAACACTTTTGCTTCCGAATGAATATGGAAAATTTTGAGAGCTTGTATTTTCTTTCTCCTTTGTCTTCAATATTTCACAACATATAAATACTTTGTCCTTGTAACAATAATTCATCTCCTTGAAAGAAATGGTAAACCTTTTTCAATCAATTGATTTATCAGTTGAAGTTGGTTAATTGACACAGCCGGCGTTTGCGGACGAGAAATCAAGGAGTTGCCTGCCAAAACTTCCGATATGTGGAATGGTAGTGGTACAGTGGCAGAATGGTTGATCATTTTAAACCATTCCTTCACATTGATGCTTCTACATAAAATTGGAGAAGACATAGTGACAAGCAATTTCTTCATATTCTACTATGTTTTTTACCCAGAAAATGTTGTCTGCAACTTCTGTGTAAAATTGTCTTGTTTTGGTAAGGATTACAGTGTATCGTGTAGAATCAGACATTAATGTACTAAAAAAAATTACGATTTTTCAGTTGAGGTTGGGAAATTGATACAGCCAGCATTCACTGATGAGAAATCGAAGGAGCTGCCGGCCAAAACTTATGACATGTGGAACGGCAGTAGTACAGCGGGTGGAATTGTCGACCATTTTAACACATTCCCCCATGTTGATGCTTCCCTAATAAAAAGGTTGGAGAAAACATTGTGGAAAATGAAGAAATTGCTTTTGACAAGCAATTCTTCATTTTACACCATGTTTTCTGCACAGAAAGTTGTAAACTTTTAAAATTTCATAAACTTGAAAATGTCGTCTGCTGCAGTTTTCAGATTGGAGCATTCTTAAATTTTGTTGTTTCGGAAAGGATTACAGTGTATCGCGTAGAATTCGAAATCAATGTACTAAAAACATTACCATTTTTCAGTCGAGGTTGGGAAATTGATGCAGCCAGCGTTCACTGACGAGAAATCGAAAGAGCTGCCAGCCAAAACGTCAGACATGTGGAATGGTAGCAGCACAGCAGGCGGAATTGTCGACCATTTTAAAGTTTGCCTATTAGACTCGGAGAACAAACGACTGAAAAAGGACCTTGAGAAAGCAAATAAAGAGTTGATCTTGCTGAAAGGAAGAAAGGAAAGTGTTTCAAGCAAAGAGAATATAAGGTATGGTACATTTTAAACTTTGCTCTTCCAAAAAAAAAAAAAAGAAGAAGCCGCGGCCTTAGCGCAGTTGGTAGCGCATCTGCCTCTCATTCGTGAGGTCCCGGGTTCGATACCCGGGCGCGGCAAATACCCTTTCTGACAAAATTGTCACCCACCAATGGGTTTGAAATTGTTAACCAAAGTGGGCGAGCAGCTGGAGGCTCGGTAAGGGTGTTGTGGTAGTACTGGTTTAAGAAACAACAGGAATCCATGGGTAGGTGCTCCAGCAGCCGCGATATGACCCTGGTAGTTGAAAACGGCGTAAAACCCCAATAAACTCAAACTCCAAAAAAAAGAAATAGATGTTAAATGACTCTTAGAGGAATTACTTTGAAAAATATCTAGGGTAAAGATGAAAATGCTTATCATCAGCATTTTCATATTTTCCCTAAATATTTTTAACTTAAAATTTTGGATTTCTGGAAAGGCCGCTTAACAAATTCTTGGAGCGGAATTGTTCAAGATATTTCATGTGAACAATAAATGGCAGAAAATATTGAGGCAAAAGGAGAAAATGCGGTTTATTAGCATTTTCTTCTTTTGTCTCACTGTTTTCCAGAAATTGTCCTAATAGATTGGGATTTATATGTTTTGTTTGTTTTATATTCTAGTGAGAACCATTTATCAAAGACAGATAAGAAGGACACAGATGACCCAGAGTTGATACCCATATCAAGTTCTACACAGAGGCATGCTTTAGGAGGTAGTGTAATATTATTATATCTATGCTTTTCAACAAAAACCTCGTAAATATAGCTTGTTTTAAGCTGCAGTTATGAGATTTTTTATGCTCCCCGAAAAAAATTTGGGGGAGCATATAGTCGCCACGCTGTCTGTCTGTGTGTCTGTCTGTCCGTCTGTCCGTCCACAGCCAGATCTCGGCAACCCTTGGACCAAATTCAATGAAACTTCACATGTGAACTTCCTAGGATAATCCCTAGGGACTTTTCTCTCCATTTTGTAATTTGAGGCTGCGTCATGGAAAAAGGGGCCATAATGTAAAAATTAGTTTTTCTCTTATTTCTTTTCATGTAATGAGCAGAATTTAATGAAGTTTTGTACTTATGTGATAAATGAGATGTTCTAAACCATAATGTGTGTACAAAAAATCTGTCATGGGAAATGGGGGATTAATGTATGATAGTTTTTATTTTGTGACAAACACTTATTCGGGGAGCATAATCCGTCTATGACGAAAAGTGACAATATCTTGACTACTTCCATGCCATGGTTGATGCTGGGTTAGACTTTCACTCCTGGGATGCAGGGTCTGTCCTGTCTAAAATATCCATTCTGACATTTTGTCTCTCACTACTGCATGGATAATTGGAAGCCTATTTGGGAGAGTAGGTGGAGTCTGTAAAAGGGTGTTGTGGTAGCAAGGGTGAGAGAAATGACAAAAAACCTTCGCTAGGTACTCCATCCGCCAAAATATGACTAAAATAACAATGAATTTTGTGCTAAAAGTAGACTGGGTTTACCGTTTTGTTTTGATAAATATTGTTTTACAATCTGGTAACTACAGCTGCAATCAAGCTGTAGTTATGACGTTTTAGATTCACACTGATGAACTAGTATTATTTGTCCGGAATTACGTCACTGTTTACAGTACTTGATGAAGTTGATCCCTATAAATGAATTAACCTTTTCCCAAACAAGACCTAGTTTTGACGTCCCTTATTGAATAGGCTTGGGAAAATATTAAAACAAAGAAGAAAGTGCTGATAACCAGCACTTTCTCCTTTTGCCTCAATATTTTCTGTGTCATATTTTACACAAATTCTATTTTTAATACCTTCCATTTTGTCATTTGTGACAGTTTTTGAAGTGGATCACCCTATAATTTTGTTGTTTGTGAAAGGGTTCAAGGGTGTTGTGGTAGCATGGGTGAGAGAAATGACAAAAAACCTTCGCTAGGCACTCCATCCGCCAAAATATGACTAAAATAACAATTAATTTTGTGCTAAAAGTAGACTGGGTTTACCGTTTTGTTTTGATAAATGTTGTTTTACAATCTGGTAACTACAGCTGCAATCAAGCTGTAGTTATGACGTTTTAGATTCACACTGACGAACTAGTATTGTTTGTCCGAAATTACGTCACTGTTTACAGTACTTGATGAAGTTGATCCCTATAAATGAATTAACCCTTTCCCAAACAAGACCTGGTTTTGACATCCCTAGTAGATTAGGCTTGGGAAAACATTGAAACAAAAGAAGAAACTGCTGATAACCAGTTTTCTTCCCAGAAAAATGTAAAATATTGTTCACTTGAAATTGTTGTCTTCAACATCCTTGAATTTGTAACAGTATGAAATATTTCCATCTGGTACTTGGCTAACCCTTTCCCAAACAATACCTGGTTTTGACGTCCATATCAAAAAAGACTTGGGAAAACTTTGAGACAAAAGAAGAAAATTCTGATAATCAGTATTTGTCCTATATTCCAGAAATGACAGCCAAAGCTCCAACACCTAGCAAGCCTACCTGTGAACAGCCTTTACCTTCATCAAGCAAGAAGATAGAGGATTGTTGAGGGAAAAAGAGAAAATGCTGCTTATATGCATTTTACAAACATATTTTCTTATACTTCAGAAATGACCGCCAAAGCTCCGACACCTAGCAAGCCTACATGCGAACAGCCTTTACCTTCATCAAGCAAGAAGATAGAGGATTGTTGAGGGAAAAGGAGAAAATGCTGCTTATATGCGTTTTACAAACATATTTTCTTATTTATACTTCAGAAATGACCGCCAAAGCTCCGACTCCCAGCAAGCCTACCTTTGAACAGTCTTTACCTTCGTCAAGCAAGAAGAGAGAGGATTGTTGAGGGAAAAGGAGAAAATGCTGCTTATTTATATGCGTTTTACAAACATATTTTCTTATACTTCAGAAATGACTGCCAAAGCTCCGACTCCCAGCAAGCCTACCTGCGAACAGCCTTTACCTTCGTCAAGCAAGAAAAGAGAGGACAGTTGAAGGAAAAGAGAAAATGCTGCTTATAAAGAAAAAATATGTTGTCCCTTTTCAACAAAAACCTGCCAACTGCAGTTTGTTTTAAGATGCAGTTAGGAGGTTTTTGTTGAAAAGCAGCTGTATAAGTGTTTTATTTATGAACATATTTTGTTACTTTTTTCATAGGTGACTCCAAGGTCTACATGTGAACAACTATTACCAATTTTTAGAAAAAAAATATGTTGTGATTTACAAACATACTTTTTTATATTTTTTAGAAATGACCGCCAAAGCTCCAACTCCCAGCAAGCCTACCTGCGAACAGCCTTTACCTTCATCAAGCAAGAAGAGAGGGGATTGTTGAGGGAAAAGGAGAAAATGCTGCTTATATGCGTTTTACAAACATATTTTCTTATTATGCCCCCGATAGGGAGGCATCATAAGTTTGACTTGTCCGTCCGTCTGTCCGTCCGTCTGTCCGTCCGTCTGTCCGTCATTCCGTCCAAAAACTTTAACATTGGCCATAACTTCCTTATTACTTAACATATTCGCTTCATACTTTACCACAACATTCCTTGGTACATTACCTTTCTGTAGGCACATACTTTTGTGACCTTGACCCCTGGAATACCTTGACCTTAAACATAGATTGGCCATAATTTAAAATCAAAGCGGTGTCGGGGGCATTGTCATCTTACAGTGACAGCTCTTGTTTATACTTCAGAAATGACCGCCAAAGCTCCAACACCCGGCAAGCCTACCTGCGAACAGCCTTTACCTTCATCAAGCAAGAAGAGAGAGGATTGTTGAGGGAAAAGGAGAAAATGCTGCTTATATGCGTTTTACAAACATATTTTCTTATTTATACTTCAGAAATGACTGCCAAAGCTCCGACACCCAGCAAGCCTACATGTGAACAGCTTTTGCATTCAAGAGGAGTGTTGTGGAAAAAAGAGAAAATGATGCTTCTGAAGCAAAATATAGCATTTCAATCATGCTTTCCAATCAGCATGGTGCCGAACACAGTCCAATCAAGAACCGTGCTGCTATCTTAAAGTTATTACAGGTCTAGAAGAAGCTATTAGAGAACAACATGGATCCTGATCAGACTGTGCGTGTGCACAGTCTGATCAGGATCCATGTTGTTTTCAAATGCTGTAAGCGACTTTTTTCCAGATCCTAGCTCATATTATTACAGTGTATATGTTTTACAAACATTTTATTTTATACTTCAGAAATGACCACCAAAGCTCCGACTCCCAGCAAGCCTACCTGTGAACAACCTTTACCTTCATCAAGCAAGAAAAGAGAGGATTGTTGAGGGAAAAAGAGAAAATGCTGCTTATATGCGTTTTACAAACATATTTTCTTATTTATACTTCAGAAATGACAGCCAAAGCTCCAACACCCAGCAAGCCTACCTGCGAACAGCCTTTACCTTCATCAAGCAAGAAGAGAGAGGATTGTTGAGGGAAAAAGAGAAAATGCTGCTTATATGCGTTTTACAAACATATTTTCTTATTTATTTTAGAAATGACCAACAAAGCATGGGGCCAAATGCAGTCCAATCAAGAACCGTGCTGCTATCTTAAAGTTATTACAGGTCTAGAAGAAGCTATTAGAGAACAACATGGATCCTGATCAGCTTGTGCGTATGCACAGGCTGATCAGGATCCATGATGTTCTCAAATGCTGTAAGCGACTTTTTTCCAGATCCTAGCTCATATTATCATATGTTTTTACAAACATTTTATTTTATACTTCAGAAATGACTGCCAAAGCTCCAACTCCCAGTAAGCCTACCTGCGAACAGCCTTTATCTTCATCAAGCAAGAAGAGAGAGAATTGTTGAGGGAAAAGGAGAAAATGCTGCTTATTTTATGTTATTTACAAACATAATTTCTTATTTATACTTCAGAAATGACCGCCAAAGCTCCGACTCCCAGTAAGCCTACCTGCGAACAGCCTTTACCTTCATCAAGCAAGAAGAGAGAGAATTGTTGAGGGAAAAGGAGAAAATGCTGCTTATTATATGTGTTTTACAATCATATTTTGTTATTTATTTTAGAAATGACCAACAAAGCATGGGGCCAAATGCAGTCCAATCAAGAACCGTGCTGCTATCTTAAAGTTATTACAGGTCTAGAAGAAGCTATTAGAGAACAACATGGATCCTGATCAGCTTGTGCGTATGCACAGGCTGATCAGGATCCATGTTGTTCTCAAATGCTGCAAGCAACTTTTTTTCCAGATCCTAGCTCATATTTTATGTTTTACAAACATTTTATTTTATACTTCAGAAATGACTGCCAAAGCTCCAACACCCAGCAAGCCTACCTGCGAACAGCATTTACCTTCATCAAGTAAGAAGAGAGAGGATTGTTGAGGGAAAAGGAGAAAATGCTGCTTATATGCGTTTTACAAACATATTTTCTTATACTTCAGAAATGACTGCCAAAGCTCCTACACCCAGCAAGCCTACCTGCGAACAGCCTTTACCTTCATCAAGCAAGAAGAGAGAGGACAGTTGAGGGAAAAGAGAAAATGCTGCTTATAAAGAAAACATATGTTGTCCCTTTTCAAGAAAAAAACCTACTAACTGCAGTTTGTTTTAAGCTGCAGTTAGGAGGTTTTTGTTGAAAAAGCAGCTATATAAGTGTTTTATCCATAAACATATTTTGTTACTTTTTTTCATAGGTGACTCCAAGGTCTACATGTGAACAACTATTACCAATTTTTAGAAAAGAAAATGTTGTGATTTATAAACATTTTATTTCATACTTCAGAAATGACCGCCAAAGCTCCTACACCTAGTAAGCCTACCTGCGAACAGCCTTTACCTTCATCAAGCAAGAAGAAAGAGGACTCGTGCAAGTTCGATATCTCAGACTTGTTCCAGAAAAAGGAAGAACCCAACTTTTATAAACCGTCAAGTCAAAGGAAAAAAGTGTTTGAAAATGAGGATCCTGACAAATGTAAAACTAGTTAACCCATTACCAAACGACAAAATTTTAGTCATTATGATTTCTAATTTAAAGATGTTGCTGATGGAAATTGAAATGTCACAAAAGACAGAGAATAGGCAAAATCATAGACCAATAATAGTCCAATAAGAAAATAGTTACAGATGAGAACATAAATGATATTAAAACTAGAAATCAGTTATGTCAGGGTTGCATCTAGAGCGCGGCATTGCGGGATTGCCGCGAATTTTCATAAATGCCCCCTTTTTGGAAAATTGCTGCGGGCAAATCCCGTAAAAACAACAAAAACTCTGGCAAAAGAATAACCATTTCTGATGTCAACAATCATTTGGAAACGGGTAAACTGGAAAAACTAGATCTTTCAATAAACAAATATCAGCTAGTACTTATTATTCGCCAGGATGCAAGATAACAAAAACATGCTTGGCCAAACTGACTCAGCCTATTTGACCTAAATAGATGTTTATTGGTTTCAAATATGGCTACTATTACTACGAAATAGGCCCGCGATTATAAAATGCACGCGCTGCACGACGAACTGCATTCCAATGACGTCATTTGATTGTACCTTCCCATACAAAATCACATTTCCGTTATCTATTTACGTCGATAAACTCCTTTAGTAGCTGTAATTTTCAGCCACGTTTAAATCTTTCTGGCTTTGATTTACTTAATGTCCTTTGTTTAGTAAAAATTGCTTTTCTAAATTAATATCCTTACAATTGTCACTTTGTGACGATACGCTTAATGGCCAACACTCTAAATGACCAATCACATCGTGCCAGGAAAAGAGGTTATCCAATCAAATAACAAACTCGCTTGATAGTTAATTCCCGCTTGACAACTTTCCCATGGTCGGAAACAGACAGATATGGGAAAACAAGGACAGTTCACTGTTGGTACATAAAATACCAATCATTCCATATAAAATGACTTGGAACACGATCTCAGTGAACTTATCCGGTAGAATTATAGATTTACAAGCAAATGAAAGAAATTTTGAATGATCAGGATGTCAAAATTCTTCTGCCTTACTTCCATTATCGATCAGAAAAAAAAGTGCACGAAAGCTGATTTGTTTCTAAGTACCTCCTTCACCGAGATAACCAGTCAGAGAGACATAAAGGTGCACAAACATTGAATCAAGAAAACAGAATCGATCTCTTAACAGTCCTGAAATACTCTGGGCACTTTGATCAAAAACACTTCAATGATGGCGTCACTAAAAATTGCAAATGGCGACTGTGTACACTGTGACAGATAGATTTAGAAAATGTTTGGACTACAGTATCTCAAACAGGCTTGTCATGCAACTGCTCGTGGATAGATGGGTAGTAAACCATGCATGATATGTAATCATTCAATTTTGTCATTTAAAATACTGAAAAACGAGTGCATTTGAAAGGCATAAAGTTGGAAAATTTTACATCATTTCACCTTGTTGACTGTAAGAGTTACTACTTCCACAATACATTATATCAAAGTTGGCGAAAGACTTAATTGGATGGATATTAAATGAGTCCCGTATGAAATTTGTCTGGTATCTATTTCATAGCTGTAAAGGTAATTGTATTGTTATTTCTTTAGGATCTAGACTAGTTAAGATGACCTTTGTCACAGTTTACTTTATAAGTCATTGAATATGGCATCAAATACATTCAAAGTACATAAAATGACCAAAGGATAGTCATTTTGTATGCCCCCATATTTTGGTCATTGCCCCCCCCCCCCATTTCAGAAATTATGGGGGGGCAATTGCCCCCAATTTGCAAATTTCTAGATGCAACCCTGTTATGTAGTGCAGAAATTTTTTTGGGGGGGGGAATGGAGAAATTGCTGATTATCAGCATTTTTGTGTTATCAACAATTTCCTCTTTTCTGTCTGTTTTCCCAAAGTACTTCACTAGGGACGTCAAAATCAGAGCCGCGTTCTTTAGAGCGAGATTTTTTGAGATATCTTGAGATTGCTTAAGATGTTTAAGGATAAAGCGCTCTTTTGAGCAACATTTTTAAGATGATCACTGGGAGCTGCCATTGCTCTATACTTCTTTCAGTACCCCTCGGTAAATTCTGTAGAATCTATATGGGATAGAATTGACCAAGTTGTTCCGAGTGCTCCATGATTCATAAACCGCGGAGTTCCGAATGCTCCATACTTCATACAAATGACGTCATGATGACATCATTTGTTTGAAGTATGGAACATTCGGAACACCTCGCTTAAAATCTCGGTCTCAAAAACGCTTTATCAAAAACATTTTAAGAAATCTTAAAAAACCTCACTCTCAAGAACGCACCTCAGATGACCAAATTTTTGATCCAACATGAAATGTGCTGCATACGACCAGTGCTTCTGAAATAAGTTGCCCGAGTTGTCCGACTTGTCCGTTTAGTGGCGTTTACCTGTATGGACAAGCAGATTTTGAAAGCTAGGTTGTCCGTGGACAAGTGAAAAATCCAAAGTTAATAAAAAAAAATTCATCTTTTTCTCACAATTTTTTTGATACAATGTAATTACTGATAGTTAAGGTTTATAGACCCTGAAAAAATCTGCACTTTCTAGCCATACGAAATACATCAAATTTCACACACATGTAAATACACTTCACATAAATTGATTAAACCTTTCCCAAACAAGACCTGGTTTTGACGTCCCTTTTAGAAAATGCTTGGGAAAACATTGAGACAAAAGAAGAAACTGCTGACAACCAGCAGTTTCTCCTTTTGCCTCAATGTTTTCTGTGCTACAGTTTGCAAAAAATCAATCTTTTTCAACATTTATTTTGTCGTCTGCAGCAGCTTTCAAATTGGAACAGTCGCAATTTTTGTCGTTTGGGAAAGGGTTAACCGTGCCGCATTTCAAGATTATGCTTCAAGAAGAAAACAATATACAAACATCATTTTGCTCTATATTCATATGCAAGGGAGGTAATTTTCAACCATTTTGTCAAATATTTCCATAAGTATGCATTAATTCAAAATTCTAAACCGTGCAAAATACTTATGTTTGTATTTGGAAAGGAAATGAAACGAAGTTTAGGAATTATTAGCACTTTTCAAATTTCGCCTTTTGCTCTTTGGTGCTTTTGAGGGGTTGGATACCTTAAATGTACAAATTTTTTTGTAGACAATAGTCATCAAGTTGATGAAATTTTGAAAATCTTGCCATTTTGGGTTAGAAAACATTGTGGAAAATGAAGAAATTGCTTGTTACAAGCAATTTCTTCATTTTAGACAATGTTTTCCCAAGTTTTTTCTTGTGAGGGAGTCATAAGGCGTCACTGTGCAGTAATGGGTTAAGACTAGAAAACAGTTATGTAGTGCAGAAATTTTTTGGGGAAATGGAGAAATTGCTGATTATCAGCATTTTTGTGTTATCAGCAATTTCCTCTTTTCTTTCAGTTTTCCCAAAGTACTTTACTAGGGACGACAAAATCAGGTTTTGTTTGCAAATGAGTTAACCCTTTCCCAAACAAGACGTGGTTTTGACGTCCATAATAGAAATGGCTTGGGAAAACATTGAGACAAAAGAAGAAACTGCTGATAACCAGCAGTTTCTCCTCTTGTCTCAATATTTTCTGTGCTATATTGTACACAAATTCCTTCCTTTTAACATCAATTTTGTCATCTACAGTAGCTTTTGAATAGAACCGCTTTAACATTTTACCATTTGGGAAAGGGTTAATGAAAAGGAGAAAATGCTAATTATCATTTTTATCTTCTGGTCATTCCATGTTGTACTATTCAATTTCCATCATGGAGATTGGAAATATGTGACCCGTCACGCTAAAAGGGACCTTATCGGGTGTGTGAAAAATATCGACCCTAGTCAGTCTGCGCAGTCCGCGCAGCCAGACCAGGGCCGACACTTTTCACTTTTATGTAATTTTCTAAATCCGGAATGTTTTCCCTATCTTATTATATGTTCATTTTTCGAATACAGTATCTGGTTGACCTGTGCTGAGTCTGACAAGTTTGTCAAAATTTTGATTTCTGGAGTTCGGATAAGGTCCCTTTTAGCGTGACGGGTCACATATAATATATTTTTGGT
The DNA here is from genome assembly GCA_963680895.1 of Fragum sueziense. Classification (NCBI taxonomy): domain Eukaryota; kingdom Metazoa; phylum Mollusca; class Bivalvia; order Cardiida; family Cardiidae; genus Fragum; species Fragum sueziense. The sequence continues at coordinate 64,468,874 of OY804596.1, read as the reverse complement.
AAAGGGTTAAAGGTTGTGATGGAAGGGTTTATTTACTCTTTCCCAAACAACAAAATTTTAGGTTGGTCCGATTTGAAAGCTGATGCAGACCACAAATAGATGTTACTTAAGGTAAAATTTGTGAATAATATAGCAAAGAAAACATTGAGGTAAAAGAAGAGAATGCTGATGATGAGCATTTTCTTCTTTCACCTCAATGTTTTCTCAAGCCTTTTCTAATAGCCCTTCAAATAGAGATGTCAAAACCAGGTCTCAACCAGGTCTCGTTTGGGAAGGGTTATACCCCTACAAAGTAAGCTTGTAAGGGGTATTGAATCAGACAGAATCAGTCTGTCTACAAAATCTATGCTCCAACAACTTACATTGTTTCTTAGTTAGAAGCTATGGATGACATGACAGGCAATCTCCTGACACAAAAATTTCAGAAAGTCTTCAATAATTCTATCAACAATTGACTAATTTGAAAAAAATGAGGCAGAGAAGGCAGGAAAACACTAGGCATTAGCTGAATATAATTAAATGGTCTTTTAGAAATCATTGATGAAAAAGATATTGATGACCAACCAATTTTTGGTTGATTATCAATAACTTTATCAGAAGATTTTTATGCTATTGTTGTCATCCGATTCCCTGCCATGGAAGTGTGTTGCTTGTGTGTGTCTTTGACATTTCTTGTGATATAATTATGTTATACATGTACTAGCATAAGTTATGGTGTGCATGTTAGTGTCAAGATTTTTGAATGATTTTAGGAGTTTGAGTGTTTGAATGGATGTTTCCGGGACAGTATTTATACTTTTTTATTCCTTTCCCAAAATGGCATATATTTCAACTGATCTTATTAAAAAGCTTATTAAGATGACAAAATTAAAGTTTAAATATAGGATTTTAAGTGCAATATAACTAGGAAAATGGTGAGTCTAAAGGAGAAAATGCTGGTTCTAAACATTTTTTTCTTTTACCTCAATGTTTTGCCAAGCCTTTTCTATAAGGGATTTCAAAAACAAATACATCACATTTTAAAATTAAGCATATAGCAAAGAAAAAAGGGTCTAGGGTAAAAAAAGACACCTTTGAAAAGTTTCGACCCTAGTCAGCCTGTGCATTTCATGCAGACTGTCTAGAGTTGATACTTATCACTTCTTAGACGGTTCCTGTTAACCCTTTCCCAAACGGCGAAATTTTAGCGTCATCCACTTCAAAAACTGCCAAAAATGACAAAATAGAAATTATGAAATATAGAATTTGTGTAAAATATGGCATAGAAAATATTGAGACAAAAGGAGAAACTGCTGGTTATCAGCAGTTTCTTCTTTTGTTTCAATGTTTTCCCAAGCCTTTTCTATTAGGGACGTCAAAACCTGGTCTTGTTTGGGAAAGGGTTAAAAAATAAATGCTTTTGTAAACATTGTGAAAAATGAAGAAATTGCTTATGGCAAGTAAATCCTTCATTTCCTACAACGTTTTCATCCAAGAAAGACCAAAAGATGTAACTTGAAGTTTTTGTCTGCAGCAGCTTTCAAATTGGGACAGTCTTATCATGTGTCAAGAGTATTGTTTTATTTTAAGTTCGAGTTTGATCGAAAGAAATATTAGCAGCCATAAGGTTATGGGGAGTTGTGTTTCATTTATTTTGTAGATATCTTTTGATGTTTTTTGTGAAGAAAAAAGAATTTTGAGATTGGCACAATTCTGTTGTAAATGCCTAAGAAGCATTTTGTGGCCTTTGAAAGTATTGAGAGAAAAGAAGGATTTGCTAATAAGCATATCCTTCTCTTTTGAAAAGAAAAAAGAAATGATAAGAACAGTAATTTCTATCAATGCTTTCGGTGCTATTATAATATACACCAGTTGCATGGCATTGGGACTTGTCTAAAACTTGTTTGCCAAAGGGATATATAGGCAATGCACATTGTATATGAGCAAGAATCTTGAAAAAAGAGCCCCTAATCAGTAGTAATGGCATTTTAGACCAACCTATTTTCAGATCAAGCTGTTCCTGAATTCAGTTGCTACAATTTAGAAAGAACCTATCAGAGAACAACAATGGATCTTGATAAGATTGCACATATAATGCGGGCTGATCTGGATCCATGTTGGTCTCTAAAGATATACAGTCGACACTCGTTATGTTGACATCGGATAAGTCGAATTTTCGCTTAAGTCTAAGTTCAAATCTGGTCCCGTCCTCATCAATGGACATAATTTTTTCAAACAAAATAATTTCAAACTGAATATAGCTATTGAAATATAGTAGGAAAAGAATAGAAATTGCTCGAAACGAGCAATTTCTTTCCTTTTCCTACTATATTTCAATAATAATCGTACTTGATTAGTTTAAAAAATGGTCAAATATAAACGAAGCCTAACAAAATCGGATGAGTCGAACTCCGGATATGTCGAGATATTTTGACGGCCCCTCCGACTTCGACACAACGAGTGTCGAATGAAAATGTCCATTTGTCAGATAACGGCTGGTATATATTTCACAACCAGCATTGTGCCGAGTCCTTTCAGAGTATGGCAATACACTTGTAATATATGTCCATATTATATAGATAATACTCGTATATCATTCTACCAACAAAATCTGTTTTTTTTTCTTGTTTTATTCACCTGAAGGGTCGTATTATGTTATGGCTATTGTTGTCCATCTGTCTGTCCATCATTTAGCAATTTCTTGTGTTAACCCTTTCCCAGACAAGACCTGGTTTTGACGTCCCTAGTAGAAAAGGCTTGGGAAAACATTGGGACAAAAGAAGAAACTGCTGATAACCAGCAGTTTCTCCTTTTGTCTCAATATTTTCTTTGCTTTATTTGTCACAAATTTTAACGTTTTTATGGTCCATTTTGTTGTCTGCAGGGGCTTTCAAATTAGAGCACCCTAAAGTTTTGTCGTTTGGGAAAGGGTTAACATCTCCTACCGTGTCTATCCAAAGATGATAAAACCTGTCACAAGGAATCTCCATGTTGTCTTGTTGCAGTGTTCTCCCCAGCTTATAAGCTCACTGATGGGGAACTCGGCCAAAGCATCGGACGTTTTTTCGCGAATACAGTGTATTCCGTCGGTGTTGTTATAAAATTTCGTAACTACGGCTTTATCGAAGCCGTAGTAACAAGATTTTATAACAACACCGACAGTTTGTCAATACAAAACGGTAAACCCGGTCTGCTTTTAGAACACGTTCATTGTCATTAGAAAAAAAAATCTATAAACTCACATTTAATCGCAAAAATCTTTACCTTGTAGTCGCGAAAATTGTTTTAGTTCACCACCAGTGAAGCTGTAAGGACTTGCCACAGCTTCAAGTAAATCACTAGAATGCCACTTCAGCTTCAAAAGTACCTCACCACATAATTTCTTCAAAATGGTCACCAAATAGAGTGATTTTTGTTAATTAAATAATTCTGCAATGCAAAAATACAGGAAAAGAAAAAAAATGCTCTAAATAGGCAATTTCTTCTTTTCCTACCATGTTTTCATGCACAATTATTTGCATTTGTACAATTATGGTGCAGTTGTGTTTAATGTATGATACATGAACGATGACAGGGCTATAGATAAAAGGGAGAGAAGGCATTTCAGATCAAATATTTTCTTCAAACTTCATCAAACCCTATGTTGTTGGTACTCATTTGAATCGTCTCATTGAGGCGATTCAAATGAGTACTCACAATATAGGGTTTTGGGTTGAAATAAAAGAATGTCTTCACCCCCTCTTATCTGTTGCTCTGAATGAGTTATACAATTTTGCTGGTGTATCATCTGCCCTTGAAATGAAAATAAAAGCCTGTCCAATCTCGAGTGCAAAATTTCTCCTACATTTCCCACCAAAATACTTCTAAACTTGGCTCAATGAATTCCCATAATGTCGAGTTGTGCATGCCACTTTTGAAATTCAGACAATTCTTGTTGTTCTTGAATAGGGAACGATTTTATCCAGTTAACTGTGACGTAATTTCGTACAAACAAATAGTATTTCGTGGGTGTTGTTATAAAATCTCGTAAGTGCGGCTTGAATCAAGCCGTAAACTTTACGAGATTCTATAACAACACCGACGGTTTATGAAAACATAAGGGTAAACCCTATCTATTTTTAGCACAAAATTAATTGCCATTATCTAGCATTTAATTAACTGCATTGCAAAATTACCTGAATTTTAAGGATCAGCAGATGCAAAACTAGTCTTATTAGACTTCAAGTTTAATTAAACTTGTTCTGATGGGAATTGTAGGAGTTGCAAGTATAAGAAATACAAGAAACTGTGCAGTTCTTTAGAGGCAAGATCATTCAATTACAAGTTATACACTGACCACATAAAGAAACGCAACACTCATTCAAAATGAAATATTTTAAATCACGTGTATAATACTTAGAATATTTTTGTTTTAAGTGAACGAAAAATCATAGGGATGTAAACACATTTACAGACAAAAAATTCAACCAAAAGACACATGGTGTTAAACCTTTCCCAAACAGCAAACTTTTAGGATGATCCACTTCAAAAACTGCCACAATTGACAAAATGGAACTTATTATTGATAGAATTTGTGTAAAATATGTCATAGAAAATATTGAGACAAAAGGAGAAACTGCTGGATATCAGCAGTTTCTTCTTTTGTCTCAATGTTTTCCCAAGCCCATTCAATAAGGCACGTCAAAACCAGGTATTGTTTGGGACAGGGTTAATCAATTCAAAAGTCGCAAAGAAATTCATGATTATAATTATCCCTTGAATTTATCAACAACTGGGATCTTCATCGCATTGATACCAATTTTGAAGTGATTGTGTGTTAAAGTGACATTTCACAATTATTTTTACATAAATTTTACTTTTATTCTATCTGAAAGATCATCTTTTCTTATGAAAATTCTGAAAATGTCAAGCCAAAATATTGAACCGTTTACGAGAAATATATATTTTTTGTGCTAAAGTTACTCAAAATTGTTGTCCACCAGTTCATATTTATATAGAATTTGTCATTTCTGTCTCAAATTTAAAGGCGTATTTTTCGCTTATAAACAACAACTTCAAAAAAATTGATAGCATTTCTATGCATTAGAATAAGCAATCTTTGCATCAAGACATACTTTAAAAGTTTTAAAAATGAAATAAATGTGAAATGTCACTTTAAGGAAAGTTAGTTCATCCAGCCTGAAGGGTTGTTCGTTCGTAATTCAAACACATTTATTGGGTGATTAGGTCTACCAGGAACGCGCCTATTTAGACCATCTCTAAAGCGCTCGGTAGCAAACGTGTCCTTAAAAAGGACCATACTATATATAGTAATACTGTTTGAAGAATAAACCGTCGTGTTTAAGCAGCAATGTGAACAGGAGCGCCATTCTGTGGTGGCAAGACATTTCTCTTCGTGCATGATGTCAGGGTCAACACATTGTCATCGTACATACGGGTATCTGCATTGACATTTTCATCACAATCACGAGTCTTTATAGATTCTCCAATTCCTCCCAAGAAATGAAAATCATCATCTTATCGCTCAGCATCTTGCTGAATTATACAAACATCAGCGTAACGTACACTTGGACGACTCAAACCTCTACGACCACAATCGGTCTTAAATTCTATATTCATTCGAGAACACACATATGTGACCCGTCGCGCTAACAGGGATCTTATCGGGTGTGTGAAAAATATCGACCCTAGTCAGTCCGCGCAGCCTGACTAGGGCCGACACTTTTCACTTTTATGCAATTTTCTTAATCCGGAATGTTTTCCCTATATCACTATATGTTCATTTTTCGCATACAGTATCTGGTTGACCCGTGGTGAGTCTGACAAGTTTGTCAAAAATTGTTTTTTTTTGGAGTACGGATAAGGTCCCTTTTAGCGTGACGGGTCACATTTGTTTGTCCCAGCCCACCTGTCCGTGCATTGGGGTGAGTCTGATGACTGTGCGGACGGTCGGATGATAGATCTGCAGCTCTTAACCCTTTCCCAAACGGCAAAATTTCGGACTGGTCCAAATTCAAAGATGTTGCAGACGACAATTTCAAGTGGATGGAATTTGAAATTTGTCGGTCATTTTGGGTAGAAAACATTGTGGGAAATGAAGAAATTGCTTGTCACAAGCAATTTCTTCATTTTCCACAATGTTTTCCCATGGCATAATCTTGTGAGGAGTCAAAAAGAGTCATTGTGTGGTAATGGGTTAAACTGAATCAGACCGTCTGAGGATGGATAAAAAGTCTTAAAATAGTTGTAAAACATCCCAAAATTTAGACAAAAACAAAACTGTTTGCTCCTGGTTGATTCCTTCATTTGCGATTACCTATTCATGTATGCCACTGTACACACGTGTCGAATCTGATGCTATTGGGAATTTGTTCTGAATGTTTAGGACCCTTTGGCTAACATCCTACCTTTTAATTGTAGATTGTCGACTCGTTGATCTATGTCGATCCTACACTCTCGAATTTGGTATAAAATGGTAGTACAGACTTGAAATTGAATATAATGTGGCCGCCAAGCTTTTTGGCCCCTGCCTCTAGAATATTCCAGAACTCAACATTCATTTGGCACGTTGACGTTTTTTTCCGGAACTCGTGACATGATGCTTAACCCTTTCCCAAACGGCAAAATTTTAGGGTGATCCGCTCCAAAAAGTGCCTCAAATGACAAAATGGATGTTATAAAAGATAGAATTTGTGTAAAATATGACATAGAAAATATTGAGACAAAAGGAGAAACTGCTGGTTATCAGCAGTTTCTTCTTTTGTTTCAATGTTTTCCCAAGCCATTTTGATTAGGGACGTCAAAACCAGGTCTTGTTTGGGAAAGGGTTAAGGTGCCCATGACATATTTCGTGTTTAAAATTCGTAACTGAAGGCACTCTGTCATTCAAACAATCTTTCAGGATTTTCATTTGCAAGACGTCAGCGCGTGTTTAACTTGAATTACTAGTAATTAAGGCACGTAATTATGGCATGTTCGTTGTAAATAGAAACATTTTATCGGAAATTACTTTCATAAACCTTTCTTGTGAACTCTAAAAAGCACAGTTTTAGATCCTGGTTGGTTTAAGGTTTACAGACCCTGAAAAAATCACCACTTTCTAGCCATACGAAATGCATCAAACTACACACATTTGTAAAATAACTTCACATAAGTTGATGCACCGTGGCGGATTTCAAAATTTTGCTTCAAGAAGAAAATAATTTACAAATATTATTTTACCCTATATTTCTATATTATATGCAAGGGAGGTAATTTTGAACATTTTTGTCAAATATTTCCATAAGTATACACTTATTCAAAATTCTAAACCGTACAAAATGCTTATGTTTGTATTTAGAATGGAAATGTAATACAGTTAAGGAATCATTTGCACTTTTCGAATTTATAGCCTCTGGCTCTATGGTGCTTCTGAGGGGTCGGATACCTTAAATGAGAACTTTTCAAATTTGACAACGTTGCGTTTCTTTATTTTGTAAGTGTATAATAGTTGTTGGAAAATATTTAGGAAAAAGATTAAAAAAAAAAAAAAAAAAAACACTAACATTTCCTTCTTTTCCCTCAATGCTTGATTACCTATAGTGTACTTTGAATGATTTACCAATTAATATCAATAATGTCGTCTGCAAAAGTATTTATACTGAAATAGTCTGAAATGTTGTTTGAGAAAGAACAGACAAAATAATTGTTGTTGCTAACAATTTGTCAATTGGATACCCGAGACAAATTTAGAGACAAAATTAATGCGACAAAAGATAGTTTCATTTCACTTGTCGGTATGAGATAAATACTTTGCTTTGATGTCTATATTAACTAAATGCAATAAATTTTTAAAGAGCATGAAATCACGGTTCATAACACTAAAAATCGCTAGTTTACATAAATTATCATTTTCAACCTTTTTTGTGGGAAAGAAGAAGGGCGGATCGCTATCGTAACGTATCGTTTCTAACATAGCTGCCTTATTTCAACGGTTTTCCAAACGGTTTCCCAAACAAGACCTGGTTTTGACGTCCCTAATAGAAAATGCTTGGGAAAACATTGAAACAAAAGAAGAAACTGCTGATAACCAGCAGTTTCTCCTTTTGTCTCAATATTTTCTATACCATATTTTACACAATTTCTGTCTTTAATAACTTCCATTTTGTATTTTTTGGCAGTTTTTGAAGTTGATCACCCTAAATATTTGCCGTTTGGGAAAGGGTTAAAATCCGGATTGTCCACTTTTGAAAGATACTGCATGTGACAAAGTGAGTAAAGCTAAAGTTGGTATTTCAGTACAATGCAGTACAAGAAAATATTGAGACAAACATAAAAACTGTTGTTTTTCAATATTTTCTTATTTCGTCTCGGCATTTTCCAAATCTTTTATAATAAAGGACACGAAAATAAACCAGAGCTTGGTCGGGAAAGTGTTTCAGAAGCATATTGCGTAGGCCTACTGGCGTTCAAAAAGAAATAGCTGGTCAAAACGACCTTTTTGAAATTAAAGAAAACCCTTTATTGTACAGACGTTTGTGTTTGAAATCAACAGTAACTGTTATCAATTTCTACAAATTTCAAAGATTGCTTTGCATCCGGATTCTAAAATGCCACGGGTAAACCGATTTGTCTTTTGAATTGTTCTTATCTTAGTTAAATATGCAATTAACGAAGTTTTATACAATTGCTTTAATTCTTAAAGGGACATTAGTATAGACGATATGACAGAATACAAGATTCATACAGTAAATTACATAAATCGATAATCATGCAGCGGTGTAAAAGTATGTAAAATATTTAAAGCGGGTTGATTGTGTTTACGAAATGATGTGATATTGTGTTTTAAATCCGTCGTAACCTAAGCCAATAAAGATCAGACAATGCTGAAATTTGGCACATAGAAAAACTAAAGGCCATATTTTAAGTATGCACAATTATTTTTTACAGCAAATTACCCCCGAAAATAAGTAAGTAACTGTAAATATGTATCTTTAATGGCAAGATACCATGTTTGTTTCTTTATGACCATACATGTTTCGCTAGAATCATTGTTATATGAGCAATCAATCATGATATGGACTTGGGCAAAAACTGTTTTCGATTTTTTGGGCGACGTACACGTGTGTTTGGAATGGCGCTTACGATAATCTCTAAATGCCTTCAATACAGTATACTCTGGCATGTTGTAATTGTTTGTGGGCTGGGGTGCAGTCTTTGTAAGTTTGCTGCAATATTCAAAGGATATTTATATTAATTCATTCACACATTAAACTGTTGTCTAGTACCTCTTTAACTCGTGAAATTCTAAACAGTAGATAAGATTAATTTTCAGGATAAGGAAAACTTGACATCCCCCCCCCCCCGCACACACATTTGTAAGAAATTGCTTCGTACGGAAATGTAACTCATTTTATCATCTCATTCGATTTGCAATAACATAAATTGCAATTTTCTATGTATCGTTTATTTTTCGAAAGAGACTTTCATGATCATTAAAAACCCAAAAGGAAATTGATTTCATTCCATATCACACAACTACATTTGAAAGGAAGGTACCATATTCTATAAAAAAAAAGTTTATATTTTTTCCATCTTCCTCAATCCTCAATCCGCGGCTTCTTCGGCTCAGGTTGTCTCGCTGGTAATGTATAGTCTCTGAGTGCGCGTATAATCACTAATGTAACTAGACTCATATCGTCGGTGGGGAGTCAAAACCTCGTAACTACAGCTTGAATAAGCTGGAGTTACGAGGTTTTGACTTCCCACCGACGATATGTACTTCTGTGATAATGGGCGGATTTGTTGGATCAAAGATTTACGGGAGCTTTTTCTGATGGAGCAAAGCGTCCTGTGGCCTCCATGTAGGCTGCAACCTCTAGTAGGATGGTATCTCTCCAGTTAGGGTAATCCATTTTTCATTAATCCATTTTTCTCATGTTTGATATTAGATAAATTAGATCAATTCCCAAAATTAATTTCAACAAACCGTCTTAAATCAGCAAATATCGCGGGCGTTAAATTAGTGTTACCTACATCTTTTCGGATCATTATTTGGCGACAGACCTTAAGTGCGACGGGTGGCGCCGACATATTTTAAAATTGTCTTAAACCTTTTCCAAATAACGAAATATTACGGTGTTCCAGTTGAAAATCTGTTGCAGATGACAATGTTAATGTTTTGATAAAGACGTAATTTGTCTACAAGGTATCGTAGAAAATATTGAGGCAAAAGGAGAAAATGCTGGTTATCAGCATTTTCTTCTTTTGCATCAATCTTTTCTCAAGTCTTTTCTTTCAGGTACGTCAAAACCAGGTCTTGGGAAAGGTGTTTTTTGTTTTCTCTAATAGAAAGGGATTGGGAAATATTGAGACAAAAGAAGAAAATGCTGGTAACCAGCATTTTATACTTTTGCCTAAAATATCATATGTGCTTCAGTGCAGACAAAATCCAGTTTTAATCGATCCTAAATGTGTGATGTCTACGGTAGCTGTCAAATTGGACCAGTCAGTCTAGAACTTTGTTATTTATTTAGGAAAGGGTTAAACATCTTAACCCTTTCCCAAACAAGACCTGGTTTTGACGTCCCTAATAGGAAAGGCTTGGGAAAACATTGAGACAAAAGAAGAAACTGCTGATAACCAGCAGTTTCTCCTTTTGTCTCAATATTTTCTGTGCCATATTTTACACAAATTCGATCTTTAATAACATCCATTATTTCATTTGTGGCAGTTTTTGAAGTGGATCACCCTAAAATTTTGCCGTTTGGGAAAGGGTTAATACGGGATTTATTATCAGTCGAGATGGATATGAACCTAGGTCGTTAATGAAAACGTTACACGAAAACGATAAAGTTTGGTTTGTAACGCACAGTCGACACTCGTTATGTCGACATCGGATAAGTCGAATTTTCGCATAAGTCGATGTTCAAATCTGGTCCTGACCTCATCTATTGACATATTTTTTTCAAAACAAAATAATTTCGAACTGAATATAGCCATTGAAATATAGTAGGAAAAGGATAGAAATTGCTCGACACGAGCAATTTCTTTCCTTTTCCTACTATATTTCAATAATATTCGTACTTGATAAGTTTCAAAAACGGTCTAATATCAAATATCTCGAAGCCGAACAAAATCGGATGAGTCTAACTCCGGATATGTCGAGGTATTTTGACGGCCCCTCCGACTTCGACACAACGAGTGTCGACTGTACTACGAAGTCTATATTATAGACCCACGGACGTCAGACCCGTAGTAGAAGGAGGGATAGCCCTGCCCTACCCTCAATCCTATTCCAGCATTAGTCATTCTAAAGCATTATTTAGTGATTGAATAATATGAACTGAATGTACTAGGCAAGGTGTGAAAGAAAAGTTTTTAAACCCTTTCCCAAACAAGACCTGCTGGTTTTGACGTCCCTGGTGGAAAAGGCTTGGGAAAACATTGAAACTCAAGAAGAAACTGCTGATAACCAGCAGTTTCTTCTTTTGTCTCAATATTTTCTGTGGCATATTTTACACAAATTATCATTTTAATAACTTCCATTTTGTCATTTGGGGCAGTTTTTGAAGTGGATCCCCCTAAAATTTTGTCGTTTGAGAAAGGGTTAAATCACAACGAGGAATCACGTAACACCTATTGCAGAAAAGCTTCAATAATTTTCATAAAACGCATCCAGATAACTCATGACGTTTTTCACATTCTATGCTTCAAATCATTTTCAAATTACTCACATAATATTCTTATTTCATTTTTTTCAGAGTATGTCTTGATGCCAATATTTGTTTTTTTTCTAATGCGTTAAAAGGCTATCAGTTTTTAAATTGTTGCTGATAAGCAAAAGAAACACCTTTAAAGTTGATAAAAAATGGCAAATTCCATTTACATTTGAAATGTTGTATTCACCAATTAGTTAATTTTAGCAAAGAAATATATATTTCTCGTAAACGGTGCAACATTTTGGCTTGAAATTTTCAGAATTTTCATAATAAAGTATGCTCTTTCAGATAAGAATAAATGTAACATTTAGGAAAAAATAAATGTGAACTGTCACTTCAAAACCCGCTTCCAAACCATGGCGTACTAGAGGACATATATATCTAGCTGAAAATGAAGAACTTGCTTGTGACAAGCATTTCTTTTTTGTCCATTTCCCATAATGTTTTCTACCCAGAAAGAGGAAAATTTGAAAAATTGGGAAAAAAAAAAAAAAAACATTCACGCGAATTTGTCGTCTGTAAGATCTTTGCATTCGGACAAGTCTAAAATGGTAATAAGTTAACGTTTTTTGGTATAGGCCAAACTAAATATTGAGGTACAAAATCAATTACGAAGAATGGTATAAAATGACTGCTGTAAATATAAATTAAATTTTTAAAGTTAATAAAGATCAAAGCGTCTCTATTTTACCGCTTCATTTCGGAAGTTTTATGGCTAAAGGCGACACACCACACTCATATTATCCCTTTTCCAAACGACAGTATTTTGGACCAGTTCAAATTCAAAGGTGTTGCAGACGATGCGATATATGTTGATGAAAAAATGATTTCTGTGTACCTTTTGCACAGAAAATGTTTGTAGGCGACGTAGAAAATGCTGATTATCTAATTTTTCTACATTTTTGTTTCTTTTTTCCGCCATTTTCTGAGAAAGTATTGTTTAGAGACGTTAAAAGCAAGTCCTGTTCGAAACAAAACCCAGTTCAAATCGAAAAAGTCTTGTAGAATAAATTATGAGTGTTTGCTTCATGTATGTATCTTCTATCATGCACAGTGTTGCGAGAAAAGGAGAAAATGCATTTTCTTTTCTCTCAATACTTTCCAATTTCTTTTGATTTGTCGTTTCATTTTGGCTATCAGAGATTGTTTGGGAAAGGGTTTAGAGGGTTTTATGTGTTAATAAACGGTGCATACATAATCAGCATAATAATTTGCTAAACTCCAATTTCAGACTGAAATGAACTGTATATCCAAAATTATTTCGATGATTTGACAAGCTGAATTATTTTACTATCCTAACCTATCCAAACAATTTTCGCAAAAGATTTCTCTAAAAGTTATAACATTTTGTCGTTTTTAAACAAAACACTCGTAACTGCAGCTTTAAACAAGCTGCAGTTACGAGTTTTTTTTTTAAACGCAGCGATGTAAGATCAAGCATTTCTTCATTTTATTCCTGTTATTAAACAACGAATCGTCAAGATATGCTTTAGAACGATGTCCATGCTCAAAAGCAAAAGATATTAGATCTGCTGAAAAATGCATTGGAAGAAAAAGAGAAACAGAAACAAGAAGAGAACTTTAAACAAAAGCCTCATTCTGGCATAAAAGAATTTATGAATCTATTAGGTAAACAGAAACGGGGCTTATTCTTTGTAGGCCTACGTTTAATGCGATGTCTTAAACGAAAGGATATTAAGGTCATAAGTTTTAAGGTAGAATACCCGTAAAGTGGCCCGTTTTTAGAAAAAAAACATCGTGTTTTTCCGAGAGGCGTCGTTACGTATCCGAACCTGTTCGGGCGCGATAGTAAAGATTCGGCGGTGGAAGGTTCCACCGCCGAATGTTTTCGACGTCGTCCGAATAATTCCGACGTCGAGCGAATCTAATTACGGATATTCTACCTTTGCAATATTATCTATCACTATGGGTGCGTTCCATTGGCTGTTCCGAGTGTGCCGAACAGTCCGGTACTCAATGGAATGACACAGAACAGTGTTCGGAACATGTTCTACTTGTTCCCATAGGAAAGGTGGTGCAAGCAGAACAGTGACGTCACTAGCACGACAACCTTCGATTACAACTGTGGAGTGTTGAAATAAATTAATATTTCCAATCAAACTGTACATTTAAAATCAAATTATTTCATCAAATGTGATGAATCATGCATTTTAAAACCATATCATGTCCAATACACAACACCTAGCAGGTGGTCAAATTTTATTTTTAGACTGGCACGTGTTCTGTTCCGAGAGCATTCCATTCGGCATGACTTGAACAGAACATAAAGAACAGTAACGGACAGCCCAATGGAACGCGCCCTATAAGTGATCATGTTTCATATGCACACTTTAGCGATACCATTATCATTAATAACAAAATTTTGAACTTGTCCAATGTCAAATGTGTTGTAGACAACATAATCAAGTGAATAAACTTTTACGGTTTTGGGACCTTTCTGGGTAGAAAGGGTTGTGGAAATAAAAGATAATGCTCCCACAAGTGGACGTAAAAAAGCGCCATTACATTATACGTCAAATAGCGTCATAACATATTACAAAAATGGGCTTAATCCATTACCAAACGACAAAATTTTGGGTCATTCCAACTTGAAAGATGTTGCAGACAATAATTTAAAGTGAATCTTTAGTTTTGATTGGTCTTCTGTGGTAGTAAACATTGCGGGAAATGAAGAAATTGCTTGTTACGAGCAATTTCTTCATTTTCCACAATGTTTTCCTGAGACTTGGTCATTTGGGAAGTCAAAAAGAGTCAATGTGCGGTAATGCGTTTAAGCCATTTTGCCATATTGTCAACCGGCTCCATAGCTCAGTGGTTAGAGCGCCTGTCTAGTAAACAGGAGGTCGAGGGCTCGATCCCCTCTGGATCCTCTTTATAAAGAAATTCGTGAGAATTGCAACCATCTTTATCTGGAAAAATATTCTATTTTTTTTCGTTATTTTAGAACGAATTCCAGTTATGTCGGTACTTTTCCAAACAAGTTTATCATCGTCCACTTTAAGAAATATTTTAATTTTTCAAAAAAAAAAAAAAAAAAAAAAAAAAAAAAAAAAAAAAAACACCCCTGTTTAACACATTGCCAAACAGTGAAGCCTTTTGACGCATTACAATTTAAAGAATTTGGAAAATATTGTGGAAAATGAAGAAATTGATTTAGACAAGCAATTTCTCCATTTCCCACATTGTTTTCTGCCCTAAAAGTCCAAAAATTTCAAATTTTATAAATCGATATTATCGTCTGCAACATCTTTGAATTTTGAACAGTCTAAAACTTTGCCGTTTGGTAATGGGTTATTAAGTTAAAAACAAGTTCTAGTATTCTCTCTTCTCTACGAACATAATTATGCGTAAGATAAGTTCCAATGGAATTCGCTAATTAATATCGTCTGCAACTCCTTTGAATTTGGATATGTCTGAAATTTGTCTAGTCAACGATAACGAACAAATTTAATTTTTGTAAGAAAAAACATTAAAGAGACAAATTTAAAATGAAAACTTTTTCGCGAATAATGACGTGTTTTGACACACTTGATAGAAAAAGAATAGGACAAAATTGGGACTAAAGATAAAAATGTTGATAACCAGAATATTCTCCTTTTATCTCAATATTTTCTTTGCATAACACACATTTCTGGTTTCGATAGGATTTGTCATATTGTCTAAAATCCCTTTGGGTTTACAACATCCTGAATTTTTGGCGCCTGGGAAAATGATCACCGAAACACCATTAATTACCTCCAAAATGCGTTGCTACTTTTTCATATTGACTGTTATTAGCAACGGGCTCCATAGCTCAGTGGTTAGAGCGCCTGTCTAGTAAACAGGAGGTCGAGGGTTCGATCCCCTCTGGATCCTCTTTATAAAGAAATTTTCATATTGACTGTTATTAGCAACGGGCTCCATAGCTCAGTGGTTAGAGCGCCTGTCTAGTAAACAGGAGGTCGAGGGTTCGATCCCCTCTGGAGCCTTTTTTATTGAAAGTGAGAAAAGCGAAGACGACCGGCTCTCATCCTGATGTTTTTTTTTTTGTTTGTTTGTTTTTTGTTTTGGATTTCAACTCTTTCTCAAAATGATGACTCCTTTTGACGACCTCACATGATAAGGATTAAGAAACATTTGCATGATAAGAAGAAAATGCTTCAATTGACCCCTTTCATTTATGTTTTAGTCCGTACCCGTAGAACACTTCCGGTAATCCGAGTCTTCTCTGATGAAAATTCGCTCGATGATTATTTGGATGTCGCTATTTACAAGAGAACGCTGTCCCATTCAAAAACAAAAGAAAATTCCGACACAGCGACATAACTTGTGGCGGAATTTTCTTTTGTTTTTGAATTGGACAGCGCTCTGATGTAAATAGCGACATCCAAATATCAAAGAGCGAATTTTCATCAGAGAAGACTCGAATTAACCTCCGGAGGCAAACAATGGGTTTATGGGAAATTAACATGGTATACATGTGAATTGTTACTAAAATAGTAACAAATCGACATTATCAAAACGAGGCTCCTAAAAATGCGGAGAAAACAATGACGATACACGTGCATTCAACATACAGCGATGAATCGCACGTGCATTCAATATACAGCGATAAAGCGAAGTTTCAAGTTGAACAAAAACTATAAAATTGAATGAATTCGTTAATAGCCGGTAAGATGGTTACTTTATTGGATTTTTTGTCAACCGTTCCCGGTTTAGAAATTTCGCCTTTTGCCTCCAAGGACGACTTCTGGAGGCTGTTGTGTATGGGGGGGGGGGGTCTTACAGGAAACTTGTCTATTGTGATATTGAGAATTTCTACATCAGTTAGCATCCTTTCGTCTGCAACTCCTTTCAGATTACACTGGTCATTATTTCGTAGTTTGGGGATGTATTTTTATATAAACTTTTACGTTGTCGTCTTCAATTCCTTTGAATTTGCGATTGATGATCGGTGCAAAGGTAAACAGTGACGGACTAGACTTGTACCATAAAAGTTTCCCATGCGATTAGCCGCTACTCCATTCATTTGAATGAGACTTACGTCGAGTTGGACGTTAAGTTTTCCAAAGTAGTCTGACGTAATGACACCCATTATGCCAGTATGACTAAAATCCGGTATTAACTTATATTATTGCCTAAAAAGTGTGTTTTTGGGCCGTTATCGACATTGAATAACGAGAAGAAACCGGGCGGATATCCAGAGAAATCGTGCATTAATCGGCAGATTCACGTGCGATATCGGACCGGTTTTGCACTCAGATATCCTCGAGTTGACCCTTCAAAATAAACAATTTTCTCTTTTCCCGCAAAATTATCAACGTCTTACGTTAAATAAGCGACGTTCGCCTTTTGGCGCCAAATTATGACGTAACGTTGTTTTACCGACGTCACGCATAACAAAAAAATCCCGGAAGATTTATCAGAACAAAACAACAATGGCGGACATTTTCTTATCTCACCTCGGTTCATTTTTCGCACATATCAAGGGGTTTGGGGTAAGTAATCATTGGAATTTTATGCTTTTTATGCAATAATAGCGTCAATTCACGTATTTTTCGGTCGTTAACAGTCGCAGAGGCCCACAAAATACGAAAACGACCCTCCTGCTTCGCAGTCGGGCGTTAACATATTTCTTGGGCCTCTGCGAATGTTAACGACCTCAAAAACGTGAATTAACCCTATAGTAACATCTGACAGGCGCCAGTTAGGGGTCATCTTCAGTGAGCCTGGGAAAAATCGGCTTTTTTACTCTAACAAATCAAATATCTTGTTATACATGTATATGATTTTCCTTGATAATTATGTGCAAACACATAGTTCTGCACTAAAATGTGATGTCCTTGTGGCCTAGTTTTTGGTTTTAATCGTTTTCAGAATCTAAAAAGCGTTTATTTAATTGGTCTGAGTACAGCGGCGGATCCAGGATTTCTTTGAGGGGGGTTCGTTTTTACAAAAAGGGGGTTCGTTTTACAAGTATTACACACTTTTGACTGAATTTCTGCATGAAAATGAAAGAATCAGGCTACAGAGGGGGTTCGTTTGAACCTCCCGAACCCCCCTGGATCCGCCACTGGAGTAAATGTCAGTGAAGAGGATCCCTTCCTGGTGCCTATCAGATGTTACTGCCAGTTAACACCGGGGTTTAATCAGACTGCATAAAATGCCCAAATCAGATAGTTCGGTTTGTGAAAAACTTACGCAAGATAATCAATAAAAAGGAGTACTGCCCAGACACGTAGTAACGGGGGTGGCTAGGTGTGTGTGTGTGTGTGTGTGGGGGGGGGGGGGTGTAAGCCCCCCCCCCCCCCCCCCCCAAGAGTTGTCCAAAAATTAAAATGCTGAATTTTTTTAATTTTACACTAAAATTTTTGAGATCCAATTAAGCCCCCCCCCCCCCCCCCCCCCCAAATATTCAGGACAAAAGCTTTAGCCCCCTATATGAAATTGCTTCCTACGGGCCTGCTGCCAATGATACTGCATCGTGTTTGCTTATACATACATTCGAATATTCTCGGTTCTTATCGTTACTCAAGAACCCCTCGAATGTATTACAGTTGCCGGCATGAGAAGATCCTGCCCATATCACTGCGCAAGGTAATGCGGTCACAACAACGGAAGCAGACCAAACAACTATTTAAATCTACGCCAGAAAAATATTTGAAACAAACAGCGTTCAAACGTCGATTGTATCCTCGTAAATGTCACAAAATTTTACCAGATAAAATAATTGATGTGATTTACCGATCATTTACAGAATCTTTCACTTGAATTATAACGTTAGCTAAAGGATTGAATTGTTTTGGTGACGTCATTTACGCGCGTCTACTTTCACGTTCAATATGGCGGTCACTGTATTACGCTCGAGATCATGTTGCAACCACGTTCCAACGCGGCAAAAGGTTGCAAACAGTCTCGAGGGTCGCGATTGCTTATACATATACACGAAAAAAAGTGTCAGCGAGCGAGGATACCAATCTAAGCTCGATCATTTGCTAAAAGCTTCCGGTGGAAAAATAGGTAAGGGAAAAACATAGGTTGAAAGAGACAATTTTGGTATTTTTTTAAAGCTTCGTATTTGGCAAAATCATACGGTATTTGGCAAAATCATACTAGAATCTAATATTTGATTTAATCGGACGGGCTCCATAGCTCAGTGGTTAGAGCGCCTGTCTAGTAAACAGGAGGTCGAGGGTTCGATCCCCTCTGGAGCCTTTTTACACCAGAATTTAACTGACCCTATTTGTAGTTTAATTGAATTCGATAAATATGTCAATGCTTAGAATATGATAGACCGAATCACTAGAAAAGGGAATTATTTCACATAAACCAATTGTTAAATTTCGATTTTAACATTTTTTGGAAAATAATCTTTCAATCCACATTTCTAAAATTCTTGTCTTAGTGGTTTAAACACAGAACTACAACAAAGAAACCCTTTTTTCCTCATATATAACGATTTCATGGACTTCCCGGACGGTAGGCCTACCTTTTAGCATGACGGGTCACATTTTTCACATCTCCCGTTCGAAATAAAGACATCTCGATATACTAACGTTTTATAACTAATAACTTTAATGATATCGAAATGATCGGGAAATAAAACAAATTCGGTGGATTGCGGTGACTGGGAAACCCATTAATAAAACCGAGGTAATTTGAGCTATTGTTACGAGCAATTTCATTCAAACCCCCATAGTGGTAGGAAAAATACGCTAGATTTATTTACTCAATATTCATTCTGAATTAAACAAAAATAAATCAGAATTTCCCAATTGTATCATTCGCTTTCTCATTTCTAAACAAACACGTGAGCTAACTTAAGGCACGGTCACATACAATTTCGCGTCCATATCGCTTCCACATCACGTCCAAAATTAAGCTGCACGGGTCCCCTGTTTAGACGTGCTCCGGTCGTGATGTGCACGTGGAATGGTATATGTGACCAGGCCTTTAATAACATAATCTGTAAAATAAACATATAAAACACAAAATCGGATATGTTGTATAGCTCACGATAATTGACCTGGCAGAGCATCCCGTTCGTTTAGCGTGGGCTGCTCTGCCAGGTCATTTATCGCGAGGTATACTACAGATAGGTTTATGTAATTTGACATTGAGACTACGAAAAATTACTTTAACCCTTTCCCAAACAAGACCTGGTTTTGACGTCCCTGATAAGAAAGGTTTGGGAAAACATTGAAACAAAAGAAGAAACTGCTGATAACCAGCAGTTTCTCCTTTTGCTTCAATATATTCTATGCAATATTGTACACAAATCGAATCTTTATCAACATCAAATCTGTCATAATATGGAAGATTTCAGGCCCGTAGGAGCAGGGGGGGCTGGGGGGCCTAAGCCCCCCAAAGTTGGACAAAAATTCCAAATTTTCCTTTTTTCAAACTGAAAATCCAAATTAGCCCCCCCAATATTCAGACACTGAGGCTTTAGCCCCCCCCCCAACATGAAATTGCTTCCTACGGGCCTGGATTTTGAATATTACCAACCCAAAAGTTCTTCTTCTTCTTCTTCCGTTGAGGTACAGTCCGCACTCTGGCGTATCATCGTACCAAAGTTCCTCGTTTGGGAAAGAGTTAACACATGCCAGATACACGATCCACCAAGTTTTTTCGAGAACCAACTTCTCATAACCTTTACTGGAAAGGCGCACAGACATTAACTCTATTTGACTCCCTAAGGATAAAGAGTTTGGAAGATACTGTGAAAAATAAAGAAATTGTTTCTGGCAAGCAATTATTTCATTGCCCACAATGTTTTCTACCCCAAAAAGACAAATTGATTTTTAAATAATATTCATTTGAAATTGTTGTCCAAAACATCTTTTAATTAGGACCAGGCTTAAATTTTACTGTCCTATAATTAGCATATTTCCACTAAGACCCCCCCCCCCCCACACACACACAACAGCCACTGGATGTCGTCATTTGATGACAATTATGGCCAATCACCGTTCGTTCCCATTGCAGGTCAGAGCCTCGATCTGGCATAAAGAAACCGGCTGATGTGTTGCTATTTTAGTAACAAATTGGAACCGTGTCTGTTTGTATACGATGTTAATATCCCATAAACCCATTGTTTGCCAGCGGAAGCGGCTCATAGGTACGGAATATAACGATAATTGAAAGGGGTCAATTGTTAATGCCAAATTTTGCTTGTCCTAAAGGGACATAACATTTCCATTTCTTTTCTTAAAGTACATGTACATTTTGATGTCAAGATTGGATATTTCAATGCGTTTAAATGCAGTCAGTTTTGTTGCTGATAAGCAAAAGAGACGTCTTTAAAGTTGCGACGAAAACGACAAATTCGATTTACACCTGAACTGCTGATTACATCAATTAGTTTAAATTTAAGAAAAAAATCTCACAAGCGGCGCAATAATTTGTTTTGAAATTTTCATAATTTTCATAAGAAAATAAAGGTATGCTCTTTTCTGATAGAAAAAATATGAGAAAATATATAGATCTGTGAAATGTCTTTTTGAACTGTCTACCCTAACAAGTTAACCAATAATATGATATTTTTGTGTTAACTTTTTACCAAAAGGGAATAATTAGCATGAGTCTTTTCATGGAGAGGGAGTCAGAAAACATTGAAAGAAAAGAAGAAAACGCTGTCTGCTTTTCTATGCAATAGAATGGCCACTCCATTATTCATTTTTGGAAAAGGCTGAGGCAAATTTTCTAGAAGTTGTTAAAACCTTTACAAAATAACATAAGAGTCCAATTTGAAATGATTTACAATTGACACAATGATTTAATAATTATGATAAAAGCCTCTAACATAATTATCTATAGTATAGCCAGGAAAATATTTGAAGGGTTTTCTCTCCATGTTTTCCCCAAACATTTTAGGGAAGGATTAATAATATTTCACAAATGATACGTTATGCGAGAGAATACATTAATTTATCATTAATCAAATAAGAGTATGAAAAAGAAAGATATTACTCAAGGGCTCAGGAAAATTATTGTAATGCATTTTCAAAACCAAAATAAATATTTATCCTTTTTAAAGACCCTATATTTTGAGTACTCATTTGAATCGTCCCATAAAGACGATTCAAATGAGTGCCCACAGCATAGGGTTTGGATTTCAAATAACAAATATATAGTGTTGCTTCCCAATCATATCTAATGCTCTGAATATCAACAAAATGTTAAAAGCAAAATGAAATCAAAATTAAACGAAATTTCCGTTATGATTAGATCTATCTGAAAAGTGAAATATCGAACCTTTTAAAAACAGCTTGTTTTTTTCCAACCCTTTCTCAAACGACAAAAATTAGACCAGGCCCCGGTTTATCAAAAAAACTTAAGTATATTCTCATGAGAACATGCTTCACTTCAAAGGGATACTCTCCAACGCTGAAGTTAGATTGAAGTTCACGTGGATTTCGTGCGATTTGAGCACGGTGCTCAGATTTGAGCATGAAAACGTACTTAAGTTTTTTTTCGAGAAACCGGGGCCAGACAAAATTAAAAGCAATTACAGAGGACAAAATGATTGTTAATGAATTTGGAAAAGATGCGTAGGCATACTTTTAAAAGCAGTTTAAAAAATGAAAGTAAAAGTAACATGAGAGAAAAAATGACAGTGACAGATACCCGCTTTTTTTCTTTTCTCTCATTTATTTTTCTCTTATTATAGTCACATGAAGAGCAAAAATTGTTTGGGAAAGGGTTAAATTAAAATTATACGAAATTCCCGTTATGATTACATCTATCCGAAATGTGAAATATTGAACATTTTAACCTTTATCAAAACAGCGAGAATTTAGACTTCTCCAATTGGAAAGCTTCAACAGACTTATTTCAAAATTATTGCTGATAAATGCGAGATTATTGTACAATATAGCACATAAACGTTTGATGCGAAAGGAGAAAATGCTTGTTATAAGCATTTTCTTCTTTTGCCTCAATGTTTTCTCATACTTTTTTCTACAAAGGACCCATAGCGTCGTCTTGTTTGGGAGAGGGTTAAAAAGCAGCTTGCGGCGTGCGTTAGGATATGTTTTAGAAAACCCAATTAGTCAAACGATATGAGATAGGCCATGGGTCACGAAAATAATATCGTGGCACAAAAATGTGTGCCATATGGACCTTATTGTTTGACTTACCAAACATTGTGAAATAAATAAGCTAAAATTACACGATCGAATGAACTAACCTAAACGTACGAGCGAACGATCGATCGAGCGAACGTACTCGTGAGCGATCGAATGCACTTGTGCGTGTACGTACGAACAAACGAACGAGTGAACGTGCAAGCGATCGAACAAATAAAACGAATGTACATGTGTGTACGAACGAATTAATTAATTAATTAATTAATTAATTTCGAAGAAAAATGATTACCAACATTTATTCTTTGAATATTTTCCCAAACTATTTCTACTATAAACGTCATGTAGAAGTAAAGGCCTTGTGAAGCACATAAAGATAACGGCGATGACGACAACTACGACGACGACGACGATGATGACGATCATGATGATGATGATGATATTACTGCTGCTGCTGATGATGATGATAGTGGTGGAGGCACATTTTATCACGCCCCAGTATACATACGAGATATAACATAGATGAAACAGAAGCGAGAAATCACTGGGCCGCGAATACAGTATCTGATTGGAGGAGGGTCGGCCGCCGTTTCTCTATTTACTGGTTCATGGGTTTACTCTTTTTTAACCCTTTCCCAAACAAGACCTGGTTTTGACGCCCCTAATAGGAAAGGCTTGGGGAAACATTGAAACAAAAGAAGAAACTGCTGATAACCAGCAGTTTCTCCTTTTGTCTAAATATTTTCTATGCCATATTTTACACAAATCCTATCTTTAATAACATCCATTTTGTCATTTGCGGCAGTTTTTGAAGTGGATCACCCTAAAATTGTGCCGTTTGGGAAAGGGTTAAGGCAACAAATTGTTTGATACATCAAAATGAGAAGACTCCATGGAAAACATTAGGAGAAAACAACCAGTTTCCTTTTCGTTCACTGCTTTCCATGCTTTAATATATATGCCTTCTGTAACTTCACGAATTTTCGCCAGCTTCTCCTTTGAATAAAGGTCAAAAGCAACAGAGCACACCAACAGCAACAACAACAACAATTGCAGAAACTATTCATTGATTTTGGTAATAAATGACCGATTTTAAAGAAAGTTTAAGCATGTCAATGATTTTTCTGAATCTTTTAAAGAACACACATAACTTGACATTTTACCTTCTCACATTTGTAACCAACTCTGTATAGGTCCCCATGTCCGTATCAAAGACCTTTACATTTTAAATATGATGCAAATATCTTTTTCGCTACAAAACCAAGAAAAAACGTCTATGCATACGACCATAGATATAGCCTAGGGGGCTACAACCAATGTTGTTTTTTTTTTTTTTTTTTTTTTTTTATTTATTGTTATCAAGAAGTAAGAAATTCCTTTTTGCCTACTAAAGTGCACAAGAGCGAGAGCGGTTTTTTTTGTCGAAATTGTTAAAGTGCACGTAAGCCACAAATCTCTTATCGCCAAAAACGTTAAAACAAACGCCATTTGCATCAATTTTCGAAATCGGCAGATGTAAATGTTTAAAAGTAATGAAACTAATAAAACTGACGTTGGGTATATAGATTTGTTAGCTCCGCCCTGTTGCGCTTCAGATAAAATTTAAAAACGCTAATCCAAATCCGTTAATTCTCATCCAAATCCTATGTTGTGGGTACTCTTTGGAATCGTCTCGAAGAGACGATTTCAATGAGTACCAACAATATAGGATTTGATCAAGAATTAAATATATTTTTCAAATTTTCAAATGTGTATATTTTTCGTACGTAAAGCCAATGTCCCCTGTGATTTGACAGCCTAACGGGCCAACCAAATAAGTGTAACCATAGATATAGCGCATCACGTTACTAAAGTAACAGTTACTTAGGATACTGTTAACAAGCTCGGGTTTCAGAGTTTGATACATTAATGCATTAAATGTGATCGGGATTTTTGAAGGATTTGAATGAAAAACTTTTGACATCTTGTTTAAGGAGTTGAATGATGAAAAATTTTGACATCTTGTTTTAATAAATCTACCACACCCGGTTTTTATTCAACGGAATATTAATCGCTTGTATATTGATACGGCAATCATTCATTTGAAATACCAAGGACAGAAACTGTTGGTAAAAGGAGATTTTGGTAGCCTACATGTACTCCAGACATCGAAAGAATTATGAAAAGGAAATGACCACTTTATTTCTACTAGAAGTATAACTGGTATAGGTACCACTTAAATAGACGAAAAAGACACAACTGTAATTAATATATATTATCCAAACAGTTGACACCAGCATAGAAGAAAGAAGGAACTTTAATGGTGAATTGGCAAGTTGCCTTTGACCGTTATGCAATATAGCTTGGTGTAGTGTCTGATGCTTAATTCCTTTCTAAAGTTTCCAACAACAATAAGCTTAACTCAAAGATTAACAGTATAACCATATAACATAACTAAGAAAAGACAATATGCCGCGAACGTTTCTTGTACGAAAGACAGCTGGGCAGCTAAGAACACCGTGGAGTGAAGCGCCTAACGAGACAATTGCTGATAATATTGATGATCGATCAAGAATTAGTAACAGTCCAATTACTGAAGATATAGACGTTGATTCAACAACTAGTGATAACCCGATAGCCGAGCATACAGACCGTGAGGCGGACACGATAGAAGTGGCCAGATATTCGGCAAAAGAGAATTCCAATAGCAATACTCTTACAGATAGTGAGGCGGAATCGATAATAACACAGGATTCGGTAGAGGAAAATTCCAATATCAATACTGTTACACCAGATAAAGGTATTATATCCTTTTAGTTCTGCACATTGTTTTTTTTTAACCTTTTCTCATACGAGACTCATGCCTGTCGTCTTTATTTGACAATGCTTGTGAAAACATTGAAACAATAGAAGAAAATGCTGATGGTCAGCATTTTCTCCTTATGCCTCAATATTTTCTGTCCTTTATTTCCCACAAATCATATCTTTTTCAATATTGATTTTCATTCGTCATCTGCAGCAGATTCCAAATTGGAAGATTCTATTTTTTTGTTGTTTGGGAAAGGGTTAAGATGACAAGATTGAAGACAGGTCCCAAACTTCAAAGAATTTATTTTTTTCCAAGGTTTCATACTTTTATAGTTAATAAGTGAGGAATATTGGTGGACTCTCTTATTGTATCTCAACATAATACAGTCGACACTCGTTATGTCGACATCGGATAAGTCGAAATTCCGCTTAAGTCGAAGTTAAAGTCATGTCCCGTCCTCAACATATGGATATCAAAATGTTTAATCAAAATAATACTGAAACAAATACAGCCATTGAAATTTAGTAGGAAAAGGATAGAAATTGCTCGTTTCAAACGAGCAATTTCTTTCCTTTTCCTACTATATTTCAATTATGGACACATACGATGCCCATGAAAAATGGTTAAATAACGTTTTTCATCGAAAAATAATCAAAATCGGATGACTCGAACTCCGGATATGTCGATGTATTTTGACGGCCCTTTTGACTTCGACACAACGAGTGTCGACTGTAATTGCAATAGCATAAAAAATTTCATTTTCTTGCCACTCGTAAATCAAACTAAATAGTGGTCTGCGAATAACCCAATAACCTATTTTTATTTCCTTAATACATGTATATACATATTTCGTCCTCTTGCATTTTCTAAATTTCTTTTGTTAACACTTCCTTTAATTTTCGTTAATGCATCTGCAAGACTAAGTTATTCTTGGTCTACAAACTACATGTAGTTGCTGTGCCATTCCGTTTCCATATCAATATCAGAACTAAGAGCTGGACATCAATAGTTTCATGCTCACAATTCAAAACATTGAATTTTAGAACTTTAAACTGCATTGTCATTAAAGCTTAAATGTTTGATAAATATTTTGCAATCATATTTATTCGTTGAATTTTATGATTCATTAATATTTACTATTTAGTAGAGATATCGTTTAATATTGAGTAAGTTTATAACGGGTGGTATTCTCATTAAACCCTTTCAAAAAACGACAATATTTAAGAATGTTCCGATTTCTAAGCTGCTGCAGGCACAGAATGGATGTTGATAAAAATGGATTATGTATACAATATAATAGAATATACAAAAGGAGAAAATGTTGGTTTTTAGTCCGTTCATGAAGACGGAATATTGTGTGTCATACAATAAATAAAACTTTTTTCTTCTTTTGCTTCAATGTTTCCAAACCTTTTCGAGTGGGTGAGTTAACAAGTGTCATTGTTCCGGAAAATGCTTTCAATTATGTTTATATATAGCTCTAAATCTTGTATTTTAAGTTTTATTTGTTTAATCACCATCATCTTTTAGTTAGACGTGGAACGCCCTTCTTTGCATCTACTGTTAAAATATCTGTTTTTATTGTTTTTGAAAGATAAAATGAATTTACTTAACCGAAGAAATCAATTAATGCTTTCCTAAATGGCATTTTAAATCATAATGATTTTAAAAAAAAGCTTGTAAGAGTTAATTCTTTTCGATATACAATGTTCATCGTCATTTTTCAGATAAAGATGGCCATACTTGTACCAACATACACAGCATATGCTCCCCAAAAGCCGCAGACAGCGCCGACATTAAAGGATCATCATCCGAACCAACCAATAAAGTGTCCACAACATCTGCCTTCGAGAACTGGTCGGTCGTCAAACATCGGTTGGAAAAGGAAAAATCGGAGAAGTCCGACTATCATCACACCAAGCCATGTTTTCTAAACATTCCATCAACATGTGATGTGCCTTACACAGAAACGCTTGCTTCAAAACGTTGCTTTTCCAGACATAAGTCTCTAAACCATAGACCTACATTTACATTTCCAAGCTCATCGCCCCTTCATTGCTCAAGTTTACATAATTCTAGTTACAAAAACACACATTTTCTGCATAATACAAAATCGTTATGTGACCCTATGAATAAACAATATTACAAATTTACCAGTGATATATACAATGACTACAAATCCATATATGGAAGTATGTACTCTATGAGCACATATCAAAACTATCGACCATCAATGTATTCACCGACAAGCCCGGGGTATCTGGGTCTATCCCACCACAGCCACCACCCCTATATGAGGGTACCACCGACGTCTCCGAACACCCATAGAAGTGCCCATCCAGATATGTTTATGACGTCGCCATCGCCGACACAATCGCCAACAAATTCTATGGTGCCAGCTATCAAATCTCCGGATAAACCGACTGGATCTCAAGTCTTCAAGATGCCACCGGTTACGGTAAGATCTTAACGGCATTCTTTTCGAGACATTTTGCATTTATAGGGCAACACTGTTCAAAACCCTTTCTTTACAAGATAATGCAAACCAATTATCTAAGAGAATGCCAAATGTGTTAAACACAATTTGTGATATTTCAAAGCCACTGATCTACATTTCTGACATTAGCACATTTTATCCCATGGACAGAAACGGTTGAGAGAAAATGAAAATATCAGCTGACTATCTGTACAATCACTTTGTTTTCTGTCTTTTTCGAATACTCGCTCTTTTAGGCATTTCAACTCGGTATTTTTTCAAAGGTCATTAAATACAAAAAAGAAGACAGAAATAATATGTACTAGTAACTAAATGTGACAAATGGGTTTTGTGAAAAATACCGACCCAAGTCAGTCTGCGCAGTCCGCGCAGCCAGACTAGGGCCGATATATTTCACTTTAATGTACTTTTCTGAATCGGGAATGTTTTTTCTATCTTACTACATGTATATGCTTATTTTCACATATGGGATCTGTTTGGCCTGTGCTGAGTCTTATCATTTTGTCAAACGTTGGATTTTTGGACTTCTGATAAGGTCCCTTTTAGCGTGACGGGTCACAAATAGATACCTCTACCGATTGTGTAAAAGTTTGTTGTCCTTATTTGCAGCCACCAGCTCCCACCAGTATAGAGTTTATCAACAGTGGATACGGAATCAAAAACCCATTGTTGGCACCAGAGTATGCAACTATAAAGGAACCCACCTTAATAGGTAGGATAATCTGTACTATCTATTGTAATGAATGGATTGGTAGTATCAAAGAGTAGGCCTAACCCATCTTCACAAGCCAAGGGTTCTACCACCACTTTGTTCCTTACGTAATATTTTCAGCCATTATAGTTATGTGAAAGGAGTTTTGTAAGTAGTGATTTCTGTAAATTAGAAAGAACGGCTCGGTAACTAACAATTGAAAGGGCAGTTTGATCGAAGACATTGACACGGTGGGGATTGTGCATGATTGGATGGATAACGAATACGGACAAATTTGCCTCGCTTCAGGTAAGAAATTGTGCAATAATTGTCTTATTTCTGCGTCAAATTTCAAGCGGTTTGTTGCATGTACCCCGCATTACTTAGCTCTTTCCTAAGATATATGACTTGTTTGTAGAATCTTTGTACTTTGTCCAAAAATTGATCCCAACCGATCAGAAAAACTGACAAAAAATCCAGGTCATTTTTCTAGTCGGTTGGGATCGATTTTTGAGAAAAGTACAATGAGTTTCCCGATAAGTAATACATCTGACAAAAGGGCTCAGTAAGACGGAGTACATGCAACAAACTGCATGAAAATTGACGCCAAAATAAGAAAGTTATTGCACAAATGCTTACCTGAAGTGTGGTTAATTTGGCCGTAGTCGTTACCATTTCGCTTTCTGGTCGGTTGGGACAATATTTTGGAAAAAGTACCACGAGTTATCTAATATGTCCTACATCCGATGAAAGAGCTCGATAAGGCGGGGTACATGCAACAAACCTTTTGAATATTGACGCACAAATAAGGAAGTTATTGCAAAAAATCTTACCAGAATCGAGATTATTTTGTCCGTATTCGTTATCCATCCCATCTTGCACAATCCCCACCGTGATTGAGGAATACAAGATTTTCAGAGTTTAACCTTTTGTATAATTTTACTACCAATAGATCTATTTCAAAAGTCACATTTTTCTCCTTTCTAGGTACTGGTTTTCGAGATACAAGGTTTATTTGCAAAGTT
This sequence comes from Fragum sueziense, assembly GCA_963680895.1. Classification (NCBI taxonomy): domain Eukaryota; kingdom Metazoa; phylum Mollusca; class Bivalvia; order Cardiida; family Cardiidae; genus Fragum; species Fragum sueziense. The sequence goes on along the minus strand of OY804596.1, from coordinate 64,439,108 downwards.
TGCGGTAAACATTTTGAGTTTCCGAAGCTGCTACAGAGACATTTGAAATCCCACGCTGACATCAAGCGATATTTGTGCGTGTTCTGTGGGAAAGGATTCAACGATACATTCGATCTGAAAAGACATACCAGAACACATACAGGTACTAATTTGGTTATTTGATTCATTAACCCTTTCCCAAACAAGACCTGGTTTTGACGTCCCTAATAGAAAAGGTTTGGGAAAATATTGAGACAAAAGAAGAAACTGCTGATAACCAGCAGTTTCTCCTTTTGTCTCAATATTTTCTATGTCATATTTTACACAAATTCTATCTTAAATAACTTCCATTTTGTCATTTGTGGCAGTTTTTGAAGTGGATCACCCTAAAAACTTGCCGTTTGGAAAAGGGTTAAATTAGAAATTTAAGTTTCCCGAAACGTTTGAAAATTACACGATGTGTGGGAAAGGGTTCAACGACACATTCGATCTGAAGAGACACACGAGAACGCACACAGGTAATATATGCTGAATAAATAAATCTTCTAATTAATAAATAAGAGTCAGGATCTGGAAAAACGCCCCTGATAGCATTTGAGAACAACATGGTTCCAGATCAGCCTGCGTATACACGCAGTCTGACCAGAAACCATATTGTTCTCCAATAGCTTCCTCGTGGTCTGTAGCAACCATTTAGGAGTAACATGGATGCTGTGTTGACTGAATCTAGGCACAGCCTATTCTTGAGACCTAGCTGTCTCAAAAGCTATAAGAGACGTTTTTCCAGATCCTGGCTCATATATAAATAATTTCCATTTAAAAATGAATCAAAACTTTTTAAAGCCAGGATCTTGGAAAAGGGCCATTATAGAATTCGAGAGGGTCATGTTTTTTTAAGAACAGCCAGTGCATGAGTGCAGTCTGTCTGTTCTCTTACGTGTGCTACAGATTCTGAAGAAGCTATTGGAGTAACGCCATTTTTCTTGATCAGACTGCGTTTATAACTTTATACACAGCTGGTCTAGAACCTTGTTGGGCTAAAAAAGCTTCAGGATACCTTTTTCCAAATCCTTTCTCATTAACGCATATAACGAATGTCTTATTTGCTGAAATGATTGCACTTCCCTTGTTCATTAGTTAGGCCTTCAATATACACAATACAATATTAATAGATTTATTATTCGATCTTTAATGAAGCTGGAATATAAAATTACATCAAAATTCCGACGTAGATCTAGATATCGTATAAATGTTGACAAGAAATGTATCTTGTATTCTAAAACAAACTATTTTCACCACTTTTCATAATTATGTAAACATATGTTTGAAAGTTTTATGGAGTGTACCTATGGCTTTGTATGGGATAGCATCATGCGCCTAAGACTCCCTTTCCAAAGATAGACATTTACACGTAAGGAATTCGGAATCATAAGGTTACAATTCATTTGCACATGTTTAGTTCCTAGCTTTCCATTTTTAATCATTCCAGGTGTCCGACCGTACAAATGCGAGATGTGTGACAAGGCCTTCACTCAGCGGTGCTCGTTAGAATCACACTGTCGTAAGATTCACGGTCTCGAGTTCAAGTTTTGTTACAAGGAACGTCGAGTTAAGACCTACGTATGCGAGGACTGTGGACACACGACTTCGGATCCCGAAGCTCATTTTGTACATATAAAAGACAGTCATCCATATAATCCTGCTCTTCTGAGGTGCTATGATAAAAGACAGTTTAAATTTGAGCTGTCTCAGTCGTCTTAAAAGTAAAAGTGACTTTGACCACTGTTTTCCATACAATTTGTTGTTTTAACGTCACGTCATTTGATTTAAAGGTAAAAGACCATTGAGAAAAAGTCCACGCACCTTTTTGACCACGAAGCTCATTTTGTGCATATAAAAGACAGCCATCCATATAACCCGGCGCTTCTAAGGTGTTATGATAAAAGACAGTTTAAATTTGAATTAACACAGCCATCTTAGAAGAAAATGACACTATGTTTCTATTTTGTGAGTCTTTGCTTAAATGACCCTAGTTTTGATTTTGCTTGATTTAAAGATTAAAATATTGAGAGAAAAGAAGAAAATGTTGATAATCAACATTTTCTTATTTTTCCTCAATATTTTCCATTCTATAACTAAAAAGATTTTTTCGCAGTACCAAATATCATGTCTTTTGACGTTTTGTTATAAGGAAGCTCACAAATTTTCGCATGCGAAGATTGCGGACACACGACGTCCGACCCCGAAGCTCATTTTGTGCATATAAAAGACAGCCATCCATATAACCCGGCTCTTGTGAGATGATATGATAAAAGGCAGTTTAAATTTGATCTGTCGCAGTCAACTTAGATCAACAACTCGATATGTTCGCGGACGAACAACAATTTAAAAAGTTTAATTCATTTCGCGATTGGGAAACATTGAGAGAAAACGGACACGGCATCTGATCCTGAATTTTATTTTGTGCACATAAAAGACAATCAGCTATATAATAATGCCCTTCTGAGATGCTATGATAAAAGACAGTTAAAGTTTGAGCTTCCCAAGTGATCTAAGATGACTTTTGCATTCAGCTTCTCTACAAAAAATATGCACTTGCAAAAATTTAGATACGTGGTGTCGAGAGAAAATCCACATGATCTATGATCTTGAATCTCAGTTTTGCAAAGAAAAGACATTCACCAATATATCCATGTTCTTTTTAAGTGTTATAACAGTTTTCTTTTCAATTTGAGCTTCTGCTGTCAATTTAGATGAGGGATATATGCCATGAAATATCTCGTAGACAATCCATTGCATCGTTTTAAACTTTCCTTTGATTTAAAGATTCGGAAAACGTTGATAGAAATTGCTTACGATTTGTGAATCAGAGGATCATTTTGTGCACATAAAAGACAGTCACCCATATAATCTTAACAAATCCTGGCATTGACGTCCCTGTTATAAAATGCTAAGGGAAACATTAACGCAAAAGAAAACTGCTTGTAACCAGCATTTATCCCGTTGCCGTAATTAATATTCTCTACGCTACAATGGTCTTTGAGTCTGTGATTTTTGGTGACCAATCCATTGAAATTTGTTTTGTTCTTGTTTATTTCATGATTTTTCATGTTTGTTAAAATATAATAATTGCATTGAAAGTGCATCATGTGCAAGAAGCTATTTTAAATTAAGTCAATAAAGTTTAACACTGTGTTATTGAAAATAAATACATCATGTACGTGAAGTCTGTTATTCATTTACTCCTACAGTAGGCCTATCTATAGCTCATGATAAATAACCTGGCGGAGCATCTGTAGCTTTTATCTAGTGATATTCTGCCAGACCATTTATCGTGAGCTATATCAAGATAACCGCGAGAAGAGCTGATCTGGTTCTTAAACGTTTACAGTGAGGGGAATCACACGCAACGTTTAAGACACTTTTAAGTAAATCTATCAATTACAAGACCGATTTGAAAAAGATATTGCAGTAGATAAACCGAAAACGCCAGAACTCTTTTAAAGAGCGCATGATAAAAAGTTATTGACGATCAAACAATATTCTGTTTGGTCGCCATTTACTTTTTATCAGATGTTGTTTAATTGATCATTTGCATTCAGCAATTACATGACGGGTTTCCACATTCTCTGCTTCAAATCGCTCACGTATTAACAGATTTATTGAAGATTTATTGAAGATTCAATTGCTGTTCTTTTTGTCACGCACTTCCCCAGCGTGGTTTGAACTTTTCCCATACAACCCCTAATTTTGATATTCCAAATAGAGAGATCGTTTGGATAACATTCGGGAGGAAAAACAAAATGTTGATATCCAACATGTTCTCTCTTTCCCTCGATGAATGACATGTTATTACATATGATATGAGCCAGGATCTGGAAAAACGTCCCTTAAGGATTTTGAGCCCAACATGGTTCAAGATCAGCCTGCGTATACACGCAGTCTGATCATGAATCATATTGGTCTCCGGTAGCTTCTTTGTGACTTATAAGCACCTTATCACATCAGCATGGATCCTTGTGAGACTGCAGTTAGGCACAGGGTCGTTCTGAAGTACGGCATTTTCAAATGCTATAAGCACCTTTTTCCAGATCCTGTTGCTCAATTATATGCATACATGTGTATTTTTGCCTATAGATAGAAACACACTGTCTTGCCCTGTGAAAAGCCTTTGAATTTGGACCAGTCCAACATTTTGTTGTTAGGGAAAGCATTAAGAATTTAAAGAAATAAAAAGGTACCAAATCATAAACTTCACGATCGTTTTCACAGTGAGAAGTACATCAAAAATAGCTTGTTTTCACGGTAGAATAGCGTAGAAAGAAACGGGCGTCAAATAACCAAATTTATATGGTTTTATATAAAAAGTAGCTATACTCATAAAACATAACTGTGATGTTAATACCCGACAGGCCATTATAAAGTGGGTAGTTGGTAGGAAATGATTTATAAAGATAGTTAGCCAATTTGTCCGAAATATTAAACTGACAGAATACACGACGTTGATTCACGCCACTACAACAACAGCCATTACAGAACGTGTACTTGTATTTAAAAATACGTGACCGATTTGAACTTGGTTTGAAGCATAGAATGTGTAAAAATGTTAATGATTTTCACCTGCTAGTCAATATTTATCTTATCAGGCGCTGCTTAAACGATTAACCACAACTAGAATATCTAGAATATCTCGGGGACTTTTTCGTCTTCTTTCAACCAGTTTTCAAAAATGTCACGTATATACTAGATCTAATCGATTTCCCTTCCGTTATCACAATGCAGTTTCTCGTCTATATTCACGTGATGTCTTCGAGAGAGATTTCATCAACGGTGAACCCAATAACACAAAAAAATGTCTTTCATTTGCTTAAAAATCATGTAATATCGCTGACTAATGAACTATGACGTTTTGATGACGTCACAAGGCAGTATGTCGTGGACTCACTACAGAGTTCCATCGAGTCATGAGAGCGATAATCCATGTGTAGAGAGTATGAGCATAGTGGTTCATTGCTCCAACCCTTTCCCAAAAAAGACTTGCTTTTGACGTTCCAAATAGAAAAGTCCCTGGAAAACATTGAGGAAAAAAAGAAAGTGCTGAGAATCAGTCTCATCTCTTTTTGTCTAAATATTTTCTGAACCATTTTGTATCCCAAACCCTTATTATTTTTTACAATGGGCTTACGTAATTAAATAGAATGAAAATACTTTATGATTACTAGATCTAGATCTATAACTTTTAATCTTTCAAGTTTCACATAAAAAACTACTGTAGACTTTCCTTGTTACCAAAGACAATGTCAAATATGAAGATCTTAAATTTCTACAATAGCCAGCTTTGCTTCTTTTTTGTCCAGTAAATAAAAAAAGCTGGATGATTTGCAGTGGAATGGTCCAATGTATTTACGTCCTTCTGGACGTGTGCATAATGTACGATATCAACCTAGTTCATCCGGAATTATTGTTATGTCGGAGCTGAAGTGATAAGTTCTCCCATTTCAACGGAGAACATTTTTTTTACCGAGAAATAATCATTGAATTAAAACAATTTCTAACTCATGTTAAAATGGACATGTCAAGCAACGAATATGACCACCCCATTGAGATACTGAGTTTACGAATGGTGTGTCCGATTTATGATGATTTAAGAAATATGTGCTTCCCAATCGAATGGAAAAATGAATACCCAAGTCTTGCTTTATTTTACAGAATTATATGCGATTCAAAAAGTTCTAGAATAAAATCACTGATATAATATTTGATTGAAGCATTTAAACTAAGAAAATTGGAAACAAATGTATAGCTTGAGGGTTTATATCAAAATTGTTGCATTTGAATATTATGTGATTTAATAGACTATTACATTTTCTGTTTCAATGCTATGCCAAGATATTTACACTGTTTTGTATTATATGTCACTCTTACATGTTTTTGTATCATACTTTGTATAATGGGCCGGAGGCCTGAAATACGGAATAAAATTTATGTTATGTTATGTTATGTTAAAAAAAAATTATAGTTCTTTCAAGAAACACAGAATTTTTCCTTTTCTTCCACTAGATATGCTTCAATTCTCATGTCCCATTCTCAAGGCAATAAAGCCATCAAAAATGGCTGTGATTTAAATCGTAATAAATAGCGTTAATGCGCAAAACTCAGTGGGATACGGCTGCAAAGTCAAAATCCCTACTGATAAAACTGCAATAAGTAGTTGATGTTATTTTAATGACATTTAACCCATTACCAGACGACAAATTTTAGACTCTTCCATTTTGAAAAGTGTTGCAGACGACAATTTCGAATTGGTGAAAATCTAAAAATATTTGCATTTTGGGTTAGAAAACAATGTGGATAATGAAGAAATTGCTTGTCACAAGTAATTTCTTTCATTTTCCACAATGTTTTCAAAAGCCTTCACCTTGTTGGTTGTCAAAAGGCGTCACTGTGTGGTAATGGATAAACAATTCATGTTCATGCGATGATTTTTGTTCTCATAGCTTTGCATTGACGATTTTATAGGCTATCGTTTGTATACCTCACGAGAAATGACCTGGCAGAGCAGCCCATGCTAATCGAATGGAATGCTCTGCCAGGTCAATTGTCGTCCTCTATATCTGGATTGTCATAGTTTGTTTTTAACGTAAACAATGATTCTTGTTGACGCCCTCAATAGATATGGATTATGAACATATACTTAGTTCATTTAAAATCGCAGAGTTTTAAAAGCCTTGAATCAAGATGTTTTAAGATGTTAAAAGAAATGGAAATAGTTGTTATATATCTCCCACAAGTTTTGAAACGTGAATAGAAAATATTCGAGGTTGTAGATCTGGAAGATTTTACGGCGCCATAGCCAAAGCGTTGAACACGTTGTCGCCGCGTAAAGTTGACGCACGTGAAACTCGAGTTAAATTTAAACGTTTTAAGATGTTAAAAGAAATGGAAATAGTTGTTATATATCTCCCACAAGTTTTGAAACGTGAAGAGAAAAGATTCGAGTTTGTAGATCTGGAAGATTTTACGGCGCCATAGCCAAAGCGTTGAACATGTAGTCGCCGCGTAAAGTTGACGCACGTGAAACTCGAGTTAAATCTAAACGTGTTCATAAAGATTGTCTATACACTATAAAAGCAAGTTCATCGAAATATTCTCAATTCTATCAGTATGCCTGGTCTTCTTGAAATGTGAGGAATCAAGGTGTTGGAACGCATTTGCTTGTTTTTGTCAAACTAGGGCATTTTACGGCGCGTAGGATGCCATCACGACTAGTGACACGGTGGTTAAGCCCCATCCTCGGAAACCCAGCGGTCAGAGCTACGCTACATGTAGCGTAGCTATGGCCGCTGGGTTTCCGAGGATGGTTAAGCCCCATACTGCGGTTACACACTGCACTGGCCTGCGTTGTCTTCTGATATGTACCCTACAGAACATGCTTGGAATGGCCTTAAGAGACGCGTCTATTCACGTACCCAAACACCCAAAACGTTGCAACAACAGCATACTACTTTTATTCAAGAGTAGAACAAAATGCCACAAGCGGTCACATTGCAATAAAACCTCTTTACATGCAACGAAGAAGCTTTGATTCAAGCTTTAGCACGGTGTATAATCACTTGACTCAGAATTTCCGATAATCTTCAATGTCTTTTTTAATACTTGACCAATTTGAATTCGGTTTGAAGCAGAGAAGGTGGGAAAATACCAGGAATAAGCTAAACGTGTTGGATTTTTGAAAAATCAACTAATAAAAAAGTTATTGAAGATAAACCAAAATTTTGGTTTATCTTCAATAACTTTTTTATCAGGTGATTTTTCAAAAATCAACCACGTTCATCTAATGCGTGACGTCTGTCAACATTCTCTGCTTCAAACCGAATTTAAATCGGTCCAGTATTTACAAAGTTATTGAAGATTTTCTGAAAATATTGTATCACGTGATTCTACACTGTGTTTAGGTGGGCACACTCGTTATATATTGATTTGGCCTCACTCAATTTATATTATCAAATTTTATTCAGATGTGTATTCAAAACTTGTTCCACATATTGAATTTGATGAAATTACGTAAATCAATGAAAATGAATTTGCATTACATATAGCATTTGTTTGTTATTTCCATACTATTAGCGAACGAAGTACCTCTGCGGAATTAAATGTACTGAGTATATGAAAATGTTAGGACGGGATTTGAGATTTCTACACCAAATAGCAGAAAGAGTCTGCACACTCTCTCAATTTGGATGAACCACGAATATCGTTAGATAAGGAAAAGTTATTCAAACGCAGCAATCGATTTGGAAACTTTGGGTCGTGGACAATTGTCCACCGCTACAAGTCAATTGGATCACCAAGGACAACTCTATCGAATCATACCTTGGATGCATCTCGCAGAACTACTTTCAGACTATGAATAGAATAGAATAGAACAACAATTCAAAACGTTCGTCTGTGACTACTGTCAACAATGACGCGACAATGATACTGAAATACATTGTTTGCAGTTCCAGTGTCCTCTCTTTTTAGAATGATTACAAACTGCAAGTCCCGCAAGTTGCCATGGTTGTGCATTTGGTTGACCTCGAAAACTACTTTATGAAGCGTAGTTACTTCCGGCTAAGAAATCGGATTTTTTTCAAGATTTCTTCATACACACACTTCCGAGTCGATGATTCGATCTTTGGTCGATATTATCCGAGGATATCCAAACGCGCTACAAGTAAGCAGCAGCAGCAGCAGCAGCAGCAACAACAACAACAACAACACAACCACCACCAACAACAATATCATTAACCCAATACCACACAGTGACTCTTTTTGACTCCCCACATGAAAATAGATATGGAAAACATCATGGAAAATGAAGAAATTGCTTGTGACAAGCAATTTCTTCATTTCCCACAATGTTTTCCATCCAAAAAGACCCAAAAATTAAACATTTCGTTCAATTGAAATTGTCGTCTGCAGGATCTTTCGATTTGGACCGCCCTGAAATCTATCGTTTGGTAATGGGTTAACACCACCACCAGCATCACCTTACACTGGTCTTTATTGAACGGAATTGTAGAAGACTAAATACACGGTGGGTAACCCACGTGACTTTTGGGAAGCGTTCTCACCGAAAAAATCGTCCGCTTCTAGGTATGTTTTGTTTAATTTCTCAGCTTATACGCTACGGATTTTGACGAGATAAAGTGCACGGAACGCGCATTTGAGAGATCCATTCCCGTTTGTAACTCGCTCTGCTCCGAATCCAATGGTTTCTTCAAACATTCAAGCGAAAGTTTTTTTCGGTGCATGTGAACGCTTCCCACTTTCGCTTTGCACTTAAAAATACTTTGGCTCGAATGTTTAAAGAAACCACTGGATTTGGAGCAGAGTGAGTTAGAGCCGGGAATAGCCCTCTCAAAGGCGCGTTCTGTGCACTTTATCTCATCAAAATCAATAGCTGAGAAATTAAACAAAACATACCTTGAAGCGGACGATTTTTTCGGTGTGAACGCTTCCCAAAAGTCACGTGGGTTACCCACCTTGAATAAGTGCTATTGTATGTACTGAATTTGTACCAGGGCAGGGTATATCATTTTTGGAAAACATTAATGGAAAATCAGCAATTTCTTTTTTTCAGAAATATTTGAATATGCCATAAGTTATAAAACGTTGATAACATAGAAATAAGTAACACCTCCACATGAACATTTTGTGTAGGCGAACTTTTGAAAACATACCATTTTGCTTGACGAATGTGAAACTTTAAGTATCAAATCAGAATAAACCGTATCGTTCCCGAATCCGTAACGTTTTAATAGCTTCATTTTAACAACATTTATCGTATTTATTATTCTTTATGACAGCATTATGATAAATCAGCCCTAAACAATTTTATCTGATATAGTATATAAATCTTAAAAATGATACCATTTAGGGAATGTAACGTTTTATCCTATCACTAAACTTTCACAAGCTAAGTCCCCCAAAGTTGGCTAAAAACACCGAATTTTCCTTATATTACACTGAAAATTTAGTGAATTCCATTTTAGCCCCTCCAATATTCAGACACTGGCCTGGACAGGGGCACTAGCACCCCCTAACCCCCCTATTGCTGCAATTTTATGATGAGAACCGACAAAACCCACAAAGCCGTCATCCATGTTTTAGCATCATTTCTTATATGTAGGCTTACATTGCGTCAATAGAAGCGCGTTACGTCATTTAGGTAGAACGACCGGGCGCAAATGACGTGTGACTTTACCCAACTAGACGCGTTTTCTCCAGTTTACGCATCTCATTGTTAATGCATATCTATAACGGCCCGAAATTTGGCATCATTGCGATCAAGAGTTGTTAGACTCGGTAGCTCAGTGATCAGAGCGCCTGTCTAGTAAAGTCTCTCTTACAACCCGTCCTGCGTCTTTATAAATCGTGCGTTTCAAAACGCACGATTTATAAGGACGCACGACGGGTTGTAAGAGAGGCTCAAAGAATTGTCTGATCAATTATTCGCTGCGTGTAGTCTGTGTCCCCCAAAATCGTACGTTGCACGCGCGTGCATCGCACGACTATGCCTACGTCTTAGACGCAGACCGCACGCAGGAGCACTTGTAAGAGAGGCTTTAAAAACAGGAGGTCCGATCACATCCGGAGCTTTTTATGTTATTTTTCTCAATTTATTACTTCTCACCAATGTCAAAAGTGATTTGCAAATAATTATAATTATGTGTTAAAATGTAAATTAATACGTACACACCTGGCTCCATAGCTCAGTGGTTAGAGCGCCTGTCTAGTAAACAGGAGGTCGAGGGTTCGATCCCCTCTGGAGCCTTTTTATGTTTCTTTTATCTTATTGTTAAATTCTTGTCGTATTTCTAGTATTGTCCGATCTGATCAAAATCCGATGTTAGTTTTTCAGTAACATCTGAGACCCATCCATTAGGGATCATCTTGTGTGACCTTTGGAAACCCCCAAATCGATTATCACTTTTCCAAACGGCACAATTGACCTAACGCCAATCTACAGATCGCTCCGCCAAGCAAAGAATTTAAGACAAACAATGGGAATGTAACGTTAATTGGCATGTCGATTGTTTTGATTGTCAGCCAATAGATCAATATAGATCGTCAAAAAAGAGTGGCAGTTGTTTACAATTTGTTTTCTTAAATTATACCGTTATAACTCATCGGTTATAAAAGTAGAGTTGTATACAAACACTAAAAACCAAATACATAGTTTTAACATTTACCAAACCATTTATCGTAAGCTATACGAGCGAATTAATGTCCTAATTATTTTATTCCCAAAAGAGGAAGTGTTTGTGTTGGGCCATTTATCAACAACAAGAAGTAAAGTGTTTGTATACAAGTCTACAGTTATAGCCGATGAGTTATATTTACCCGATTAATTATGTGTCAATGAAATATACATTGTCTTAAACAGGTAATTTATCTCAACTCGATTTAAATCTCAAATGAATAGCCTGACATCCTTTTGTAAATGAAATAGCCTGTTGTCTGCCACTCTTTTTGGACAATCTATACAATATCACGTGCAACGAAGAATTGAAGACAAACGATAAGGATGTAGCATTTTTCTGATTGTCCATTGGCTTATCGATGTTTTTGATTGACAGCCGGCGTTTGGTCAATTTAAAGATATTTGAAATTGAAAGATGATAAAGGTAGCACAATGGATCGAAAATCATTGAATTTGTGTAGAATGTGGCACTAAAAACATAGAGGCAATAGGAGAAAATGCTGAAGATCAGCATTTTCTCCTTTTGTCTCAATTTTCCCAAAGCTGTTTCTAATAGGGACTTCAAAACAAGATTTTGTTCGGGAAATGGTTCTATTAACTGTAACCAATTATGATCATCTTTTGGTATATATAATTGTCCATAACAAGCATATGCAAACACATGGTTCTGCACTGAAATGTGTTGTCTTCCTGGCTCTACGGTTTAATCATTTTCACAATTTCGGAGGCCAAAATATCATTGGTGCGAAAAAGTGTAAAAAAGATGACCCCTAACGGGTGGGAGAACTAAGAAACGCACACTCGGTTTTTGTCTAATTTCTTTGTTTTTAATCAGCGGATTTTGACGAGATAAAGAGCCTTTCGTGGAACCATTCTCGGTTCTGTCTCATTGTGTACCAACCGCAATGGATTTTTCAAACATTCAAACGCAATTTTTTGTGACGAATGTGCACGTTTCCCACATATTTTGGGTTACAAATATATGCTTGCTCTCCCCGGATTTCTCAATCAACCGTTTGACTCAGAATCTGGAAAAAGGTCGCTTCTGACATTTGCAGCCATCACAATAGGGAACGATTTTATCCAATTAACCGTGACGTAATTTCGGACAAACAATGGTATTTTGTTGGTGATGTTATAAAATCTCATAACTACGGCTTGAATCAAGACGTTGTTACAAGATTTTATAACAACTCTGACGTTTATAAAAACATAACAGTAAACCCAGTCTACCCCGGTATGTTTAGCACAAAATTCTTTGCCATTCCACCATTTGGTTCTTTAAGAGCTTCTTCAATATTGACAGTAACTAACTCTCGGAAAGCGAAATTTATCCTAAACAAACTCCAAGTAAGAATAAGCTAATCTGGATCCGCCACATTTCTTTTTTCCTAGTTTAATTCATTTACAAGAAAGAAAATCGACAACACAATCATCTGGGACACATTCACCAATTCACTAACTGACAATTATTACCAAATTCGAACGTAAGTTCATTTTTCCATTTATTAATTGTATTACTAGATTCTAAAAATTACGACAAATAAGTTTGTAGGTTAATTTAATTAACAAAAAGGGGGAAAAGACCAGAAAAAAAAGAGAAGAAAAATAGGCCCCCTTTTCTCTGCAGGTAGGTGCGCTAAGTTGCTTGGATATCGACCCAGGACAGGTGCTCACAATGTACATCGGAGAACGTTTCTTCACTTCTAATCGATATCATTTTTTCCAAATCGACACAATTTCAGAGCAGTGCAATTTTAAAATAGTTTCCAGCGATAATAATCAATACATTTTGATACATAAAATCTGCATCTGAAAGCATGAAAATTACCGAGAGAAAATGAGAACATGCTTATTATCAGCATTTTTTTTTTATTTCCCTATAGACTTATTTCCCATCAAATCTCTTGGTTCACCTTTCGGGAAAAGGTATACGGTGAAGCAATTATTTCTTTTATCAAAATTATCATTAAACTCAATTAAGTGGATATATGACAAAAGGTGAAAAAGCTTATTGTGACTTCATAAGAATACAGCTGCAGTTGTCATAGGCCAGTAAGCACAAAACAATTGAACCTTGTTTGGAGTAGAAATCGGGGGTTAATCATCTCCGAAATGACAAATATTTGCCCCATTTTCTCCTACGGGCTTCTTTTTTTGTTGGGGGGGGGGGGGGATTTAAATCAGCAAATGCTATTCGTATACTCAAATCTATTTGTTTAATCAAACTAATTAAATGAACAACAGTTATAGATCCACACGCAAAAATTGACCGTGACGTAGTTTTGTGTTTACTGTTTCTAAACCAATAAACTCTTCTCATTTGTACTGTTTACAATGTGCACGTGATACATGAACAGGTTGGTTGGCTGTAAACGATAACACAAAACTACGTCACTGTCAATTTTTGCTTGTGGATTTATAGTATAGATTCAATCAGTTTACCGATTAACCGATTGAAAATAAGATATACTTTAAACTAAAGGTAACCATAACAGTTTCCATCCAATATATGGAAAGAACATAGAAACAGTTAATTTTACTTTTCTTCTTTAAGGTAGTCCACCCTTAATGAGATTCGCATTACGACGGAATTATTCGGGCGCGATCCACCGCCGTATATTTATTACTGCGCCCGAATAGATTCGGATACGTAATGACGCCGCTCGAAAAAACCGATGTTTTATTAAATTTCAAAATGACGACATTACGGGTATTTTACCTTAAACAAATTAACAAAATACGTTAGATAGTTTCTAAAAAAAATATCTTTAAAGTTTCATTAAAGATATTTCCTGAAGAAGGCATACGCCGAAACGTAGAAAATTACGTGTTGTTGTAGTTTTTGCTTTAATGATTTTAGATAGTTTCTGACATAGAACTCTTTATTTGTTTGAACGCAATCTTTAAAGCTTTCTAGGTCGAAGATACTCGCGACTGCATTAATCAATCAATCGATGTTTTTTTTTTACTCTATAGATATATGCTGGGGCAAATTGAACAATTCGGACCCGGCAATGGAGGGGAATGGCTCACTGTGAAATAATTACACCCAACCTGAACACATGCCATCTAGATTTCAAACACAAACATTTCGATATATCTATAATATAGAAATCTTTTGTGACCAGAGTTCATTAAAGAAAGGATTGATCACCTGGTATTTTCTTGCTTTCATTTACCAAAAATGTGATTATTGTTAATTAGATATAAATTACTATAGAACGTAGATCAAAGTATCGAAAGTACTCAAGCCGCGATGAACGGGTGGCTGTTTGTTCTGGGCCAGTAAATACGAAACTAAAATACTGTTAGTTTTGATATTATTATATTAACCATTTACTTCTTTTGTTGAAAATGAAGTTGATTTATCCATTTCCAGAGGAAAACAAAGATTGTCCTATTAGTCGATATAACAAACGACATTTAGATACTATTAGATTTGCTAAATTAAATTAACCCATTACCAGACAAATTTTTGGGACTTTTCCAATCTGAAAGGTGTAGCAGATGACAATTTCAAGTTTATGAATTTTCAAAATATTTCCAGTTTGGGTTGAAAAATGTTGTGGAAAATGAAGAAATTGCTTGTCACAAGCAATGTCCTCATTTTCCACAATGTTTTCCCAAGCCTTTTCTCACGTGAGGGAGTGGAAAGGCGTCACTTTGCAGCAATGGGTTAAAACTTCGTTTGTTGGAAATTTATTTGATTTGCCTATTTTCAAAGAAATGCCTGCTATTGTTTTAAATGTCATATAAGATACGAAACTACATAAAATATATTTCAACGTTAACATTCGCAGAAGCCCAAGAAACCGTTAACGTTTTAGTA
The DNA here is from genome assembly GCA_963680895.1 of Fragum sueziense. NCBI lineage: Eukaryota > Metazoa > Mollusca > Bivalvia > Cardiida > Cardiidae > Fragum > Fragum sueziense. The sequence goes on along the minus strand of OY804596.1, from coordinate 64,424,049 downwards.
TTTTGTGGGCTTCTGTGAATGGAAAGACAGAAAAATACATGAATTGACGTCTTTACTGTGACGAATCGAGACAACCAGGTAAAAAAATACGAAATACGTAGAAACATGCAAACCGGCACAACAAGAAAATGCACTGGATTCTCCATATTCGGTCAGAAATTCAAATAAATTATGTTATGCATTGAACAAAGCCGTCTTCGTCGCTTCAACTGAATTTTCGATATTTTTGAAAAAAATATTGAAGATTTTCTGAGATTAATGCATCACGTGATTATCCACCGTGGGGGAGAGGATGTAGTAGAAACACTGTTGGAACCAACAATTGGCATTTTGCAAGGTATTGGAAATACCGAAAGTGAATTCCGTATGCCTTCTCCATCTCTTGAAATGCAGAACAAAACTCAGATTCTAATTTTCAACATATATCCGATCATAATGTGAATACGACTCTACACATTTATGTTTAAAAAGACATTTCACAAACATTTGTTCAGAAATGTTACTTTTATTTTCATCTGAAAGAGCACATCTCCTTATGAAAATTCTGAAAATTTCGAGCTAAAATATTGCGCCATTTCGAGAAATATATATTTTTGTGTTAATATTAAACAAATTGTTGTGGACAACAGTTCAGATGTATACGGAATTTGTCATATCTATCCCAACTTTAAAGGAGTGTTTTTCTCTTATCAACAACAACTTAAAAAAGGCTGATTGCATTCATGTGCATAAGAATAACCAATATGGGCATCAAGACATACTTTAAAAAATTAAAATCAAAATGAAATGTCCCTTTAAGGTCTATTATAATTAAACCTTTAAAACATTCAATTCATGTCAAAAGTCAATTATTTTTTAAATTCTAGCACAAAGTATGTAACTAGTTTGAACACAGTATTTTCTTATTCGAGAAATGCACCATTCACAAGCCTGATGCAATTTGTGTCTATTTTTGTAATATAAAATTGCTATTTGCCAAATAGATCTAGTACTTTTTTTTATTCGTTATAAATAGTACAGTATATTGAGAATGTTTTCTTTAAGAAGTACAATGTATTTAGAAAAAAAAATGTACAGCCTCATGTGAACAGTTTGTATTTGAAATCCAGCATTTTCAACAGTTTAGTTAAGACATATTTCATTACTATCACAATTTTAATAACATAATTATGTACATATTACATTCAAATGGAACTAATATCTGGCAAATGGGTCTGGCCACAAGTTGCCCAACTTAGATACGGATATTCCCGTAATTTTCCACAAGGTTTTAGATCGACAGAAGTTCATTTAAGTTAACAATTTAACAATTCTTGATCGCCTATCTTATGTAAATTACAACATACCGTAATTACATAGGAATACTAACGCAGACACGGAGTTAAATTATGAATAAATTTTATGTGTTTTCAAATTTCAAGCTAAATAATCATGATATTTTAAACCCTAGTTCGATGCTGAGTTATGATAAAACACACTGGATGACATTTAGAGACCGCTAATTTTTAACAAATCGTGACAAAAGGGGGATTATCGCAAGTGCGAAAAGAATCAACCATGATCAGACTGCACATTTCGCGCAGTCTGATCATTGTCGATCTTTTCGTGTTGATCTAATTTCTGCATGTTGAATTAGATACAACAACCGCCGGAAAATAAATGCAAATCGCAAAAAGGTGAATGTGCAATTTTAAATCAGCACCGAACGAACAAAAGTCAAAGGTGAAGAAGGTGAAGAGAACTTCCGATTTTGTTAAGAATGTGCAAGCAGAGTATGCTCAGATGGATCGATTACCTTCTTCGTCGTCGGTCAGAACAACATCATCTCACCGAACGACAAATCATTCTTTTAAGTCAGGGATCTCTTTCCAGATGGGTTCGAACACTGACTTTGTCATCATCCATTCTTTCCTCCAATAAAAGTCATGTGGCTCCGACCAATGGTCTTACAATTAACGAGGCAAAACGAACAGTTTAATGAGCGTCTGGTTGCGCACATGTTTTATTTCTATTGGTTTGATAAATGCCAGAATCAAGATCATACTAAAATTCATCAGGCATTGTAATACTAGTACCAAAATGCCGATTACATCTTAATCTTTTCCTAAAAAAAAAAAAAAAAAAAAAAAAAAAAAGACTCGCTTCCTTTTACGAAAGGTTTGGGAAAATATTGACACAATATAATCCCTTTGCCTCAATGTTTGCTGTACAATATCGTCCACAAATCCTATCTTTATATCATTCTTTTTGTTATCTGCAACAGGTTCTTTTCTACGAAAACCTCGTATCTGCAGCTTAAAACAAGCTGCAGATACGAGGTTTTCGTTGAAAGGCATCGATATGTATAATAGGTATACATGTGCACATTTGTGCCATTGTGGAAAGAGTTAAAGCCATATTCAACCAAGCAATCAACCATTTTGTGGTGACACCGATCAGTCCGCTAATATACATATCTAAGTTAAGATCTTCGGAAGAACGCGAAATAAGTAAAGTATTAAAGTGACTGTTCGAAAATACAGTTGTTATAAATCGACAGTTAATGACTCGGGTAGCTTTGATCCACAGAGCGAAAACGTTGACATAGGGCGATAACTAGGCATATCAGAAGTGGGATTCTTTTACACCTCGTCATGGATTGCGTATGGATCTGGTCATTTTGTCTTCACTTCCAAACAAACGCTACTTTGCCTTGTTCCATAGAAAAGCTTGTTTGTAAAATGTTGAGACAAGAGAAGAAAATGCTGATAACCAGCATATTCGTCATTTGGCTCATTTTTTAGCTAAATATTGAACACATATTCTATCATTATCAACATTAAGTTTGTCGTATACCTTTGTAGCAGCTTTCAGATTGGATTTTTTTTGCGGTTTGGGAAACGTTTGATACCTTACTGTAAAACATAGAGAGTTAGATGTATAAGTACGTTTTTCACATGGCACCATGGATCCGGAAAATTGGACCTTTTCAACTTTGAGACCATGACCAGAGTTTACCCGAATACAGTTGCAACTAACTGCGATATCGTAGCTACAAACTTCATGGTGGGTAGGCCTATTGGTTCGAAACCCAGATCAAAATTCAAAATGGTTTCGGTTACATTTTTGCAACTTAATTGCAACATGTAATGAAGGAGCTTTTAGAGAACAGCATTGATTTTGATCAGAGTGTGCGTACACTGTGTTGTAAGTTGTCCGTTAGGTTTGTGCAGTCATTCAAAGATGGCGACAACAATACAACATGAGAGGTAGGTGTCATAGTTTTTCATCGATAAATTTCTTAAACGGTCGTATCTTGCCTTGATACTGATATCATTATACAGGGGAAATGCATACCTATCAACGGTTCTATATATCAAAGTACCAGTGTTGTCCTATCGTACTCAGTCGTTGTGCAAAGACAGCCCAACACGGCAAACTTTTTTCGAAGCGAGAAAGTTGCCCTTTGAAGGATGATTACATAGTAATCAGCTAACTAGGGAACAAACTATTGCTCTAACTTGGATGTTTTTAACATGCTCTTTTCTATGGTTACCGTTATTTTACACAAACATGTCCAGAATGATCACAAACTCTGTGTTTACTAAATGGCCAAACAACGGTGTAGTCACAGTGAAAATATGCAGTCACAACGGTGCAGTTTCTGCGTTTTATGTACGATGTAGTTATTATTTTCATAACAAATTGTGAACGGTGTAGACATAATGCAATTGTGAACGGTGTAGACTTGAAGCAATACAAAACTTATTATTTCTGGAATGATAATATTGTAATGTTTAATGATAACATTTTCATGGCTGGGAATCACGTTTTACAATTACAACCGAAATTTCAACAATTATGTTAATATATGACTGATTTGTGAATGCTTCGCAGTAAAGAAGGTGACAATATGTCTACAAAATAATTATACTTTAATCTGAATAGAGACAGAATCCAGTTTCTTCGCTATTTGTCAAAGCAATTCCGTAAGGGTCAAATAGTAGAAAATACCAAGAATTTGCCGGCGTCTGTTTTATTTTGTCTTTTATTTTCAGCTCCATGCTTTTCACTTGTTACTGCTGTCATTTCGAATGAAATTTCGAAAAGGTTGCGAAGCATTCGGAACAAGACCATTCCAGCCAGATATTAAAAGTGGAGGAGAGAGATCAATGGTCAGACAGGCCAAAAAGGTTTGAAAGCTTAAATAGTATAGTTTGAGTTTATTTGGGCTTTACGCCGTTTTCAACTGCCAAGGGAACTTTAGTATAATTCCGGATATTATCAAGAAGTCAGACTAGGACATCATCCCCATTTGCGAGCAAAGAATACACAAGATATACATCATCAACGTAGAAAATCAAGGTTGTGGAAATAACAATCTTTCTATCGATTATATACCCGATTTTCTATGCATGAGTCCTGTACATAAAACATTACGAAGTTCAACACCCCATAAAGTCGTTCAAAAATATCCGACCTTAATTCCTGATATTTCCATTGGACGTGCTGAAACAGGTGATACGGATAGGTACTTACGAGGCATGGAAATAATGGCTGAAATGAATAGTTTATTCCTAGATGTGATTAAGTCACTGAGAAGCATTGGTCAACTTGGTAATTGGTTATCTTTTCATAACATGATCAAGGAAGTTCGGTTCCCGATGGAAAACATTTCATTTCATTTATTTATGGATGTGTGTAAGTTCTACTCTCTTGCAAGTACGTCAATGCGTTTTACTCCAATAGTCAAACGGTTTTGGCGAATAGAAAATTATCTTTTTCACTGCAAATGGTTACATTTTATGAGTGGGCCCAAAAAATCTTGGTCAGAAAATTGTCAGTCCGGAAGTTCTAAGAGGTTAACTACGTCTGAAAATGCCAAAATAAATTTTGCAGTTCCGTAATTCTATTTTCAAGACTTGATTACTTAAGGTCGAACAAGACGAAAAAAGGCCCAAATGTTCATGAAACAAATTTATAATTTATGTTTTGTTATTTATAATTATTTATGTTTTGTTGATGGAATCCTTTATTTTGGATAAAATCGAACTTTTCAATGAGGGGGTCAAGTTGAAAACAAGATACATGTCGATTAATAATTATCATACTCCATGAGTTGAAATCATTTCATTAATTACAAAAAATTGATTGTAATAACCAATTAAAACAGTTACAAAGAAAAATTCAAAGCCAGAGCCGAAATTTCGAATCTACAAATCAAATGAACGGATGAACAAGAAACTGACCATTGCACCCACATCGTAGGGTAAGTCAGTAAGCATTACTCTAAAATGACGTTTACTACATGTTTTGTTTAATATTTTGTGATGGTATGTCTTCCGAAAATTAAATTAAACATACATTGAACTGTTTTAGGCTTATGTGAAAGAAGAAAAGAGAAAACGGCATATTTCCATAGTATATGATCTGCTAGCTGTTAGAGCTAGTTCGCCCTATACAACATACCAAGTCTACACCGTTCACAATTTGTTATGAAAATAATAACTACACCGTACATAAAACACAGAAACTGCACCGTTGTGTCTGCATATTTTCACTGTGACTACACCGTTGTTTGGCCATTTAGTAAACACAGAGTTTGTGGTCATTCTGGACATGTTTGTGTAAAATAACGGTAACCATAGAAAAGAGCATGTTAAAAACATCCAAGTTAGAGCAATAGTTTGTTCCCTAGTTCGCTGTTTACTATGTAATCATCCTTCAAAGAGCAACTTTCTCGCTTCGAAAAAAAATTTCCGTGTTGGACTGTCTTTTCACTACGACCTAAAGCGATAGGACAACACTGGTACTTGGCTATATAGCACCGTGAATAGGTATACATTTCTCCTGTACGATGATATCAGTATCAAGACAAGATACGGCCATTTAAGGAAATTATCGACGAAAAACTAAGACACCCACCTCTAACGATTTTCCACGGACGCCATCTTTGATTGACCACTCAAAACTTCCGTACAAACTACACAAATCTAACGGACAGCTTACAACACAGTGGCGTATACGCTGACCAATTCAAGAATTCAAGATCCTAGCTAAAATGTTTTCAAAAGTAACCAAACGTCGGATCTACCTACATTTTGTTTAAACCCAGTGATAAAAGATGCTCTCCGTTCGACGATCATTATTTTCAATCCTTCAGTGCAAAAATGCATCAAATACACAGATAATTGTATATATTCTTACAACACTTTTGCATCAAACTTTTTATTTGCCTTATCAAATGAGGACCAATCAAGGAAATTAGTATAATATGCTTATGATCGGGTGATTATTATTATGGTCGTCCTCAGACGTATAAAACTTTGGTATATTTGACGACTAGGTATGCCAAGTGGGAATTTTTAGAACCACGTTTATCTAAACTGAAAAGGGACCACTTTTACTCTGTCCCAAAAAAGGCCAGGTTTTGACGTCCTTAGTAGAAATTAGTTATTCTACAGGATCTGATGTTTACACCAATTTTGCTCTAAAATTTTTGACTATCAAATAAGGACCAATCAAGAAAATTAGTACAACGATTCTGATCAACAAAAATATCATAACTTGGCTTTTGACAGATTGTGGTGATTTGCCCAGTTTTCGTGGAGGACCCTAAATTCGTGGTAATCTGAATAATCTTAAGGCATTCTAAACAGGCGACGTTGGCACGCTAGAATTTTGTCAACAAACACCCCACCTTATCTTCACTCGCTTCAAATAAAGTTAACAAAGAAAATGTTTATTCAAGGGGCATAACCTATGAATGTCCTTGTGGGGGTCGTTCAATATATTTTTACGCAATGAATCAAATAGGCAGAGGTACTTGTGATGCTCCTATTATTACATCAGCCAGTGTACTTTTTTAACAACAGCTTTTAATCATTAGAAAGGAATGCTAGATTGATGCAGTGCTCAGTTTCGAGAGGAAAATTTGGAAACAAAGAATTTGTCACTGATTTATTGTACGACCCACGAATTCTGGAGCCTCAATTCTGATGACGTCAGAGGTCAACAACTTATCCAAAATGGATTCCAAAGTAAACAATAACACGCAACTGACATTTAATGTTGGTAATTTATCAAATTACAAATATTATCAAATGTTACTTAATAATTATTGTAGCAATGACTTATTTTGTCTTCCGGCAGTTCCCTTTGAATTATTGATACCACGAAAACTGGGCCAACCATCATAATACCAAATGGGATCTTTTTAGAATTCCGTTTATGCAAATTGGAAAGGAACGACCTTTACTCTTTCCCAAAAAAGGCCAGGTTTTCACGTCCTTAGTAGAAATTGATTATTCTATAGATATTTGCAACACTTTTGTTTGAGTTTATTGGGGTTTTACGCCGTTTTCAACTACCAGGGTCATATCGCGGCGGCTGGAGCACCTTACCGTGGGTTCCTGGTATTTCTCGCAAGGCCGGGTTTTGGCGTCCTCAGTAGAAATTGATTATTCTATCTATATAATTACAACACTATTGTCCAAAAATTTTGATGTGTCTTATCAAATGAGGACCAATCAAAGAAATAAGTATAACGATGCTTTTCAACAAAAACCTTTTTTTGTTGAAAAGTGAAGATAATATGCTTATGATCGGGTGAAAGTTATTCGTCCTCAGAAGTACAAAACTTTGGTATAGGCTACCTGACGACTAGGTATGCCAAATGGCCACATTACGGGTATTCTATCTTAAGTGTATCTTTGACAGATACGCAACGACGACGCTCTAACGAATGCGATGTTTTATGAATCCCAAAATAGCCACATTACGGGTATTCTACCTTAAATCGATCATGATTGACCTAGAAGGAATAAGACTATGTGTTTGTGCTCAATAATCTGTTTACCAAATTCACGGAGTTTTCTTTTCAATTCGGACCAAAATTGAAAATTACTATTTATTCTCTTCCAAACGGTGACAAAATTGAAAATCACTGCTTTATGAATCGTTATAATTCGAATTCATATCTAATTGCAAACCGACATCACATAAAGATAACTCTGAACGTAATTAAAACCTAATTTACATACAATTAAATTTTAAAATGCCGTTCGTTGTTATCAATAAACCATGTTTGAATACTTTCACAGATTTGTTCATTCTTTAACCCTTTGCCAAACGATAATTTCCCTCGAAATGTCCAAATTCTAGTCGGGTGTAGATGACAAACTCAACGTTTATAATTACAGTGCAAGAAATGTATATATTATGACATGGAAAGCATTGACAGCAAACAAGAAAATGCTGCTTCTCAGCATTTTCTTCTTTTCTCTCGATGCTTTCCAGAACCTTAATTATAAGTAACACCAAATGAGTCAAAGGCTGTTGCCCTTGCGATCTTATCCAATTCCAAAACATTGACGCATTGACGCTTTTAACGCCACATAAGAGGAAGGCATTGGAAAATATTATGGAAAATTAAGAAAATGTGTATGACGAACATTTCCTCATTTTTCCACAACATTTTCTACTCAGAATTACCAAACAGTTGTAAATTCCATTCTCCTGAATTTGCCATCTGTATCATCTTTGAATTTGCTCTCTGGTAAAGTGTAACAAAAACCTGGCCCCGGTTTCTCGAAAAAAAAAAAAAGTCCGTTCTCAGACTCAAATCAGAGCATCGTACTCAAATCACACGAAATCCACGTGAACTTCAATCGAATACCCTTCAACGTTGGAGAGTTTCCATTGAAGTTGAGCATGTACTCATGAGTATGTACACCGTGTACTTAATTTATTTTGAGAAACCAGGGCCTGATGGTTCTGTCAGAGTAACACGCATGCCAAACTATCTTAAGGTAGTCCACTCCTAATGAAATTTGCGCGACTTCGAAATTATTCGGGCGCAGTCGAAAACATTCGCCGGTGGAACTTTTCAACGCCGAATATTTACGACCGCGCCCGAATAGGTTCGGATACGTAACGACGCCGCTCGAAAAAAGCCGATGTTTTATGAATCTCAAAATGGCCACACTACGACTATTCTACCTTTTAATCATTGATTGTTTAGGATATGGTTTAATAGAGAGTTTATTATGGAAAAAAAACCAAAAACAACAACAACGAAAGACCCGTATTTCCTACAAATTTACATCGATGCAGCGTTGACCTTTGTTGGCGGCATTGACCCGCTTCGGAGATGTGGCTTTGACAAAATTAGAAATAAATGATAACAAAAGGCATCACCATCATCAGCAGCAGCGACAATAATAATAACACCACCACCACCACCACCACCAATAATAAAAGATTGGCATATTTAATGTTCCTGTGCACTGCACATCTCAACACAATCACGGTAGAGAATGTGCTTCATGTGATGGATTTAAATCTACGAACAAATTCGACTCGTTTCAGGTAAGACATTTTGCAATAACTTTTTTATTTTTGTGTCAATTTTCAAACGTTTTGTTGCATATACCCCGCCTTAGTGAGCCCCTTTCTTTAAGATAAGCTACATTTATCCATCCCATGATGCACAATCTCCACCGTGGAATATCAATTGTAGATCTACATGTAGTTGAAAAGTACAGAATACAGCTTAATTTTGTAGATCTACCGGAATATGAATGTTACAGCGTTGCATACATTGCGAGATAACACCCGTTTCTATGCTGAAATGAAAATTTCAAGAAAGGGACGTCAAAACCTGGGAATTTTTCAGAAAAGGTTAAGATGCTATCTACTTGATTGAAAATACCGATATATTTAATACGCTTATGTCTGTTAAAATTAAAACGCAACATCGTTTAAAAATCCCATATCTAGAATTAATAAATATGTTTATGCATATCATTATAGATTCAAATGATTTAATGCGGTTAAAATTTTGCTTTGATCTTCTTAAGCGCCGTAATTATTTGTTGAATTTTAAAAGTATATGCTTAGATACCCTTTTCCCGTTTAGATAAATCGTGCATTTAAAACAACCAGAAATGTTTGTTGTAATGGAAAGATTTGTCAGGTTGGGAAATGTTGCAATTTACATTTCCTTCTACGCTTTCCCAACATTATCACGACGAAATGATAATTTTCTAAGTGCTTAAGCCTATCTATGAAGGGATATCCAAATATTTAGGGCACCGTGCATTTATTCCATTTAGAGAGTTAAATTCTTTACATCCTTATTTCAAAGTGACGATTACGAGAAATGTTTTATTTTTGTGCTAAAACTTACCAAATTGTTGTGGACAACAGTTCAGATTTATTATGTAATTTGTAATTTCTGTCTCAACTTTTTTTCTGGCAAATTAGATAGGAAAAGTGGATAGTGTTGTGAGGAAATGTGTTGAAAATAAATATAAAACGGTTCCAATCCAAAAATCTCGATCTTTCTATATAAGGTTCAAAACCTTTTGATACATGTATTATTAAATTTGTGTAGTCACGGGCTCTGATAAACTCTGTACAATAAGATGTCTACGTGACTTCGATGTCAGAGTGACTCAAACAAACGACATCAAAACTTCTCTAAAAGTCAAGTCGAACACTTGACAACAGAATATCGCAGTCTTTTTTCTTTTTTAGAAATATATAAAAAAAAAATCAAAACTCGACATTTCTTTTGTGGTAATGTTGCTTTTCTCGGACGTCATAAGATATCATATGAGCGAGGCCACAAAAAATCATGACATATTTCGATTTTTTCTTTTGTGTCTGGTTATTTCCAAGACATTTTAAAATATGTGTATAAAAAGTTTGTACATTTGTATTTCTGTTGTGACATGTCTGGAACAATTCCTTCCTATTTCAATCAAATTCCGCAATTAAGAAACCAGAAAAGACTGTTCCGTAGTTGTCGAGATTCGCCGTATTTCTGCACGACGGGTAGACGAAATCGCCAATGTTACATTGAACTGCCACCGACATCGAGGCCGATAAGTACTGTCCATTTTCATTTGCTCTTGCATGAGCACTCACGACGGAGTTTTTCATCACATAGCAGTAAGTATAACTCCCTTGTTTGATATCAAACGTCATGGTAAATTGGTAGAGTCCTGGTTTTGGACAAGTAAATATGCCCGTCGTAAGGTTATAAGCTCCCCCGATGTTGGTGACGACATTTGTAAACAGTGGTACCATCGTATACCTGTCGTTTGTTCCGGGTCTTGTTACGTTTCCACTAGGAGAATTCACTGTCACGGCAACTATCTCGTCTGAAACAAAAATTCCTTTCATAGAAGAATAGTTAATATACATGTACATGTAACTGCTAAATCAAAACAAATAAATGATAATAAAAACAAAATAAAAAAATAAAATATTTGGCACAAAAGACAAACTTGATTTAGTGGCTTAAACACGAAATGGCCTATTTCTATAAAATGATACATTCACACAATTGACGACTTAGCTTGTATATTGCAAGATTCAATATACACATTTCCGAAAGGGCCGCCAAAAGAAGTCAATATTTTGGAGATGCATAATCTCGTACGTTAAACCAATTGCGTCAATCTTAGTTACCGCATTTGATAAAAACAACATCAACAAGAGCCGTCAGAGACGGACAATGCTCCCCGAATAAGGCATTGTCACAATAAATGTATGCCATGCAGAGGTAACATAAAGCTAACAAATGTTAAGCCCCCTTTTTGCATGACATAATTTTTTATACCCAAATTTTACATAGTTTATTGTCAAGGACATCTGATTTACCACTCAAATATGAAAATTCATCAAATTCTGACCATTAGACTAGGAGAAATTAGAGAAAAACTGTATTTTACCTTAAGTCCCCTTTTCCCCTATGACGAGGCCTTAAATCCAGGAAAAGTGCATCGGCATTATGTCATAGGGAGTTCACATGGTAAGTTTCATTTGATTTGGCCCAAGGGTTATGGAGAAATCAATCCGGACGGACGGACGGAATGACGGACAGACGGACGGACGGACGGACAGACAAAGCGGCGACTATATGATCTCCCTTCGGGGAGCATAATAAACCTACCTTTGCACGTGGGTTGCTTGCAGATTTTGAAGCCAACATTATCGCCAAGGCATAGATTGCCGCCCAGTGCAGGCTTTGGACTGTCACACAAACGACGTCTACTGACCAACCCTACCCCACAGGTAACTGAACAGTGTGTCCAACTCTGCCAGGTGCCCCAACCTCCGTCAACTATAGATACAGAGTAAGTACATTTTAAACGTCACCACAAAGCGGGGAGTTACATTATCTTAGTGTTCGACCTACTTTTTGCAGTGTTCTTCAAAATTTCGCCGCTATATTTCGTATAAATGAGACTGCCTGCTAGTTTAAGCGACGTCTATACATAGCCACGCCCCCGTCTACAATAAACCGCTAGCGAACACTAAGTCAGATACAGTTTATAATCATAAGGTTCTATGCGATATAAACATTCAATGCGCTATTATACAGCCTCTATCTATTACATAATGACGATATCTACATGAACTATCACATAAAATGTGTTTCCGGGTCATTATAGACATGCATTAAAAACAGGAACCGGGAGGTAAACATTGGAAAACGCTTATTGTTTTGTAAATTCTAGTGTCGTTAAGGCCCGGCCTCGAACTCAAAATGTCATCGACCAAGGATTTGTGTCGAGTGCTTATTAGAACTGAAAAGAAGTGTAAATCTTATCGACCAAGACGTTCCAGATCAGTGCATATATAACAGAATATTTTTTTTAATTCCTGACCGAACACGATGTACCTGGAAAATCTGGTACCTTTTGAGGTCGTGCAGGTTTATATTTTTGACGCAGTTCGTGATTTTTATTACATTTCTGTACCTTATTGTCCTGATTTGCCATACTTTATGCACTTATAGAGTCAATTCACTTATTTTTCGGTCGTTAACATTCGCAGAGACCTGCTAGTTACTAAAACGCCATCGTGCGTCGCATTTATCGGGGGTCTGAGAATGTTAAAGACACCAAACACGTGAATTTACCCTTTATCTAACATCTTATGTTAAAATTATGTTTTTATGGTCAAGGGGACATATTATCTACGACCGCACGACAAATGAGCCATTATGATTCCCAGGGCGTCCAACTTGGTCGTAAGATTGTTGATGATATGTGTCCCAGTTTCCTATTTGCTATTGGCTTACTTGAGCGTATAATCATTTATAATCGAAGCATATTTACGCACAACAATTAAACGTAGGCCCTACGTAAGTATATTTTGTACATTTGCTGCCATTCAGATGAGTTTCGGAATGGTAATGCGTAGGCCTAAAATGCATCTGTCTATTTAATTTGTTGTCCTTTGTATAAGAACCAGTTGATTGAGATAATTCCACTCTATATTCAACAATCCCTAAGCAATACTCGAACGAAGCGATAAACAAATATACCTGGACAACTGTGCTCCTGGCACGTGGCTGTATCGCGGTCCGGTCCGGTACAATTTAGTCCTCCGTGTGCAGGTTTGGGATCCGTGCAGGATCGAACTCGTGTTTTATGACCATTTCCACAAGTCACGTCACATGCAGTCCATTGAGACCACAGGGTCCAGTCCCCATCAACTGAGAAATATCACCTTGTAGATCTAATTTACACAAAAAACCTGTTTATTTTTAATTCTCAAGCATTACTTTATTTTGGCAACCCGATAGAGAAAGATAACAGGTTTGGAACAAATGCAAAGAAGAGAAACAAATCTGGAATTTTATGCCCTACTTCGCTGTAGCGGTATCATTGGAGTCTAAATCTATTTAGCCATTTGAAATGACTTTGATTTTTGGCGAGTCCGAAATTTTACAAAGAGGGTCTTGTAATCTGATTTTATATGGTTCTGATGCACAGATACTATAAAGTGATATAGTACACAACAGTAAGAATAATTCAACACATGAGTGTTTATGATATATCAATATTTTTTACAAAATACAACACTCCAGAGTAGCAAGTTTGGATGAAGGGGGTTATCAGTTTTGCTTTCAGAATTGACAAACATACTTTTGAAAAAGTCGCTTTTAACATAATTATATGCCAAATACAACCTTTAAAATACTTATAACAATTATCATTACTTTTCATATTTTTTTGAATTCACAATTAACTGTTTAACATAATATCTTAATCTTTAAACATTTTGGTAGACAGTGTACATGTATATTACCCAAATTACAGAGCCCACACCATTTTCTGCACACGGACTTGGCATGTTCAACATCAGAACAAATACTAAAGACCGAACTCGTACCCGCACAGTCAAAGTTTGGATCATCTGCACATTGGCCCACTTCGTTTATAACTTGAATAGAAAAGGCTTTGTCGCTTTGTGGTAGTCCATAGGCACAAATAGTTAGCAAACTAAACTCTTTTTAAGAATGATTTCAAAGGATTTTTTCTTGTAAATATTTTTAAGATGCATGAAATGTTTATATATGTTATCCTGAAATACCATCTCGAGGTTTTGAATACCATAAGTAGATATTAAGAGAACACAAATTGCTCTTGTGACATTTAAAATCAACATTGATACTAGTGTATGAATTCCCCTTAATATACATATCATAGATATTGACCTTTTCCACATAATCTTCATTACACATGGGATCACCATTTTACTTCACGCTCTTTCACGCTCTTCACGCTCTTTCTCTCGCCCATGGTTTCACTAAATTCGGCTACGGAACGATCGAGCTTAGCTATTTCGCTAGCGAATCTTGTCTAATCTCGAGGCATTTGTGGGATTTCATTATCTAATAGTTGTCTGTAAATGGCATCACAATTTAAAAAACCTGATACAAAATTTCATTGGCTGAAAATACAATTTACCGTCATTGACCTAAATTACAATCAACGTAATCCGTAAATTTGATTACATTGGATGATTATCATTATTTTGATGAGTGACCGAGTGCATGATCGCTACATGTGTAGACTTTTATTGGATAATGTCAAAATAACAATAATGACGCAGTAAATGACGTCATGATGAAGTAAATAGTTAAATCATGATAGCATTAAGATAGAGTTTGCATCGATCAATATGAACGATAAACTCTGTGAAGAGAGTATATCTGAGTGTGGATGAGATTTGTTTCAAATATTTTAAGTATTATCAATACCTGCAGTGCCTCTAGAGCACAAGCGTTGGTTACAACCATCTACAGAACAGCACTGGGAACATTCAATATTTCGTTTGTTTGTGTTATACAATGACCGTCGGCGACCTATGAATGCAGGAAGCAGACAATCCTAAAATAGAAACACGAACGCAAATCATGTGACACAATAACTAGAAAAAAATGGCGGACAGCTCGTGTCAAATATTCACTCAATGATAGAAAATCAACTGTAATTTCGTTATAACTTATTTTTTTTTGTTTGAAGCAGAAAGAATCTTGCAATTGAATAAAACTATATTAACAAAATTCATAAAAATGCAAACACAAGAAAGTACAGTATATAGATGTCGTATTAAACTGAATTCCTTTTTTTATTAGATGATGTTCATTGGTCATTAACATTTAATAGATAGAGGCTGTATAATAGATTGTACGCGAAATAAATGTTTATTTCGCATACAATCTACTATACAGACTCCATCTGACTTAGTGTTCGCTAGCGGTCCATTGGAGACGTGGTGTGGCTATATATAGATGTCACATGAACTAGCCAGCAGTCTCGTTTATGCAAAATATAACGGCGAAAGTTTAAAATATACCGCAATTTCATTGGTCCTAAAAGTAGGTCGAACACTAGATATTCATAATACAGTCTCAGTTCATTTTTGAATAATGAAAGGTACTATACCTTTTCCGGTTTGCATCCCATGGTTACATTGAAATGGTCTCCAAAACCCGAAGTAACTGTATAACAACGCTGTAAAACAGTTTAAAATTATTTAATTCTGCTTGATTGAAATATTAACAACGAGAGAAGTATTTTGAACAGAATAGAATCGATCAAAATTTAATGGAAACCTTGCAAACTAGAAACACAAAATATGAATTATAATCCGTTGCACTGGTACATTTATATTAATTGTTACACACATTGTTTTCGCCTAATTTACGAATAAAATGTTTCTAACAAAGGGGGTGTCTCACGAATAGGAAAAATAACATGGGAGTCTGCCCACGCTCGGAATTTAACGAAATTTGGCGTGAAGTTAGTACACTAGATAACGGTTCATATTCATGAAATGTTTCAAATGGCACATTCCAGAAAACAATTTTCTCGGAATTTTAAGTTTTCACCATGAAAAAAAGGGTACCCTGATTAAAACAGTAAGCAAGCGTTCTGGTTGTTAGTTTCGTCGTGTAATTTATTCTAAAAATAATGCCCAGTAGTCCGTGATCCTGTATGAAACAAAAATACATATAATTATTTACAAAAAATTGTTTCATATCAACTGATGTAAGGGGGTAACCCAAAAATTCATTGTTTTTAAATATTTTAAGCAAATTCTGTTCAAAAATTTTCTTTGTTCCAGTTTTTGTCAAGATTTGAAAATTATGTAAAAGTTGCGCACAAATATACTGATGATTATCGTGAAATATCGAGAAAAAATAAAACCGGTAAAATGTTGCTTTTGGAATTCCCCCTGAATAGTGCACATTTCCCAGAATGGACAAAATTAAGATTTTTTAAAAATGACTTTTTTCAAATGTTTTGTTTACTTTTTTGGTTATTTTAGTTTACCTGAGGATAAATCAAGATGCAATGCATTTTTTCAGTTATTTCCTGTCATCTGTCCGTGTGTCTGTCTGTCTGTTGGCATTTTCTCAAAAATTCTTTTTTCTCCCAATCTAATATGTAAATCTTTTTGAAACTTGATAAAAAGTATCCTTGGGTTAAAGGAGTATAACTCTGTGTATTATAATTTCTTTTTGTCATAAACTTTTGTTGCTGTGGCAGCATAAAAGGGGAACCATTTCATATAATGAAAATAAGCTCTTTTTGTAAAGCTTTACACAGCCATGAAGTTTTAAATTTTGTATGTAAGTTTGCTAAGGGGTAACCTTCAAAGTTGGTTACAAAATTTTTGTCCAGGGTCACATTAGATCTTGTCCCAGGTGTACCTACTTTACAAAAAAGAGAGGAAATTTTCTATAAAAATCATTTTGAATTATTCAAGTCAGCCGTGAATCATGAAAGCTAACAGCAAACGTTATTTATAGATCTTTTGAAAATGAGAAAGCAAATAAGAAAAAGCACCGATTTCTCTGATGGCATTTGACAATCGTACAAAAGAGTAAATATTGTTGTGATGCATAAGAAACAGATAATCCAGCTCCAATGTGACTTTTAAGGGCTATTAATGGCTAAACAACATGTTAATCATATGACATCATTGAAATGTGTATAAATTGTGTATCAATACAGGTTAAGCTATGGTCAGAAAAATAATTTGAGGAAATAATTGCACCCTGTTTTATCCCAATAGGGCCACGTTTTGAAATAAACAAGCACATTTTCAACTGTGTAACGGAAAAGATATAATGCTGTAACAGTCTTTTATTGAATCATAGGGGGCCTTCCATATCATGTTAGTTCATTAGGGGCGCTTAGAGCAAAAATATTTGGTTATGTATTGGTTACCCGGAAGGGCACCTTTTGATGCTTTACCGTACCGGTTCTAAGCGTCTTTTCAATTTCATAACATTTGGCTTGACATTTATTGCATGTCATAGTCTCACTAAAAATGGTGCATAGACAATGGGACCAAATAGTAAAGAAAACTTGCAATGTGTATATGTATGCGTATCTTGGCTTCCATACATGTAATTTTGTAAATATAAGTAATATTTATATTAATTCTATGCTTTTTCCAATGAGTTTTTTGGGCATGAATATTGCTGTAGGTTTGTACTGTATGCTACAGTTGAATTTACTGAATATAAAAATGTTTGTATGAGCACAAACAAATTTTTACTGAATACAAGTTTTGGACCAAAACATCACCTTCATCAATAATATGTATTATATGACATTGTTACCGGTTTTGGATTTCTATATAAATTAGCCCAAAGTAAGAGGAAATATGTAGCATGTTTTTGTGATGATATGGAACCTTGACAAAGACTCCAACATACTTAACTTTGGAATTCAATTTTACTCTTTTCCAAAATTTTGCTGAAAAATATGCATTTTTTCAAGATTAATTCAATAAAAAACATTCATAATAATTTACCCAAATACCTTTTCTGGTATAAATGTAATGCCTTATGTGTCTCGGATCAAATTCAATTGACAGATCTTGAAAATACACAAAACTAAAGTTTTGCGACACATGAAAAAGGGGCCATGTTTCATGTCATAGTGGGAATAAGTCTAGATGGTCTTTTGGAATCCAGTTTGGATTATCTAAGAAACTAAATGCATTTTCATAGCTTGTATATGGTCCTTTATCACCATGCAGAATTAAAAGAAAATTCATGCGTGGGCAGATTTGAGACACCCCCTTTATATAAATCCATAACAGAAAAAGTGTAGGTCATAACATTAAAGAGGAACTAAATTTTTACCGTTTTTTTTTTTATATATATGACAAGTTAGGAAAACGATTCTCGCGAAATTCAGTTAGGCTATAAAACCCAGAATTGAACGTTTTTAGCAATTGACCAAACGCCGGTTGTCAATCAGAACCATCGATCAGCCAATGGACGATTGGAAAAATGCCACACCCAATTGTTTATATATTGCATCGATCTATCGACTGACTATCAAAACAATCGATATGCCAATGCCCCCCCCCCCTTCCCCCATTGTTTTTCTTAGATTCTACGTTGGGCGGAGCGATCTATCGATTGGCGTGCGTGACTTCTAAATGATAAATTTAATTACTAAAAACTAATTCTAAATACTATACATACAAAATGATATATGCTAAAGGAAAAAAGTAACTGTGTATGCTCATTTTCTTATTTATTATCTAAATATACGACATATTGGCAAGAAATATCTTTTGCAATTGTCCATAAGATACACTTTTTAACGAACTGTCGAATGCCACCAACTTTACATACACAGACGTTCGACGTTAACGCCTTTTTTTGCTTGAGTGTTTTGTTAAATTGCGTTATTCCTAAGTCAGGTTGAAACTTGCTTTTGTGGTGAATTTGTTGTAAACTTTCTTGTTGTTAAGAAAAACATGTAAATTTGTTTAATTATACAGAAAAAAACGTGATACGTTTATCCAAAGATGCACGTTAATGCATGCTTTAGACAGTAGCCCCCTAATGCCAAAGCAATAGGTCGTCAAGTGTTTTGGTTTGCATAGGAACATCATATAAGCACTTCTGTGACAATTTCAACAATTCAAAAGCACCCGCGACTTGTCACATTCGAGACGTCGACGTGTGACGTCATTCCGACCAGTCAACCATAATCGGAACAACCCCCAGTTAAATCGGTTGTAAGCGGCAAAGGTTACAGCTAGGTAGATGTCTGAATTGAGTTTTACCAGCAAAAGGAATATTAGAGATCGATTCATGGAGCGCTACATCCGTCTTGGACGTCTTAGGATACGTCTAGTCTTGCTACGAAGTCGTCGGCAACATCGTCTTTAGTGGCTTAGACAACATCTACCCTTTCGTAAGGTCGATTTGAACAAGGTATTGGTTATTGGTGCGCCTCGTTTACATCTGTACAGTCCGATGGTCGAGCTCGCATCCATAACCACGTTGAGGAACGTCATATGGATTCATGCATTATTTAACGTCATGACTAGATGGCACTGGTTTTGGTCAGCATATCAAGAAGAACCTTTAACGAGCCGTTTGTGGCAGTTTAGTTGCCTTGCTGCTGCAGAGCATTATCGAGACCAATAGTGTTCACGCTCGAAAATGGCTTGTGAACTTGAAGTTTAACCTTACCCTATTTCCGGGCTTGTATCGGCGATAAAGAGTGGGGTAGTAAACTGATAAATACTGTAAATTAAAAGTTAAAAGGTTTGTTTTCCAAATTGTTAAATTTGATTCACATACCTTATGTATTTTGAATTTTATATAGATAAGAAATGTGCACAGTTACTTTTTTCCGTTAGTATATAATACCTCTCCTTGATTGCAAGTAATGTTTCTATCACACGTCTGTCCGTATGTCAAATTGGTACACTCCTTACAAACAAGCCCACCTACAAGGATAAATATGAACGTCATCGTAAAAATACGCCGCATAGATGCAAAACGATGCTTTTCAACGAAAACCTCATAACTGTACCTTAAAACAAGCTCAATTTACAATATTTCTATTGAAAAAAATACGATAGTGGGCGAAAAAGGATATCGTCGCTTTTCAACAAAAATCTCGTAACTGCAGCTTGTTTCAAGCTGCAGTTACGAGATTTTATTTGAAAAGCAGCGATATGCTGAAAACAACCATTTTTCTCCTTTCATCCCATTTTTTTCTCTGAAACCAAAAATACAATACACTCATGCTACTTGTGAAAACGTTGAAAATTGTGTTGTGTTAACACTTACTGCCTACTGTCAAAGTAATCCAAAGTACAACTCCATGTAAAACAAGCATCTTAGAACCAACCATTATTCGGTTACTCAAACCGGCATTATCTTATCAGTAGGAAGTCTTTATCAGGTCACCGGGCCTTATTACAGGAATTGTACATGCCTATCTTTTTTCTTCTTCAAAAATAGGTCTATTCATTTCCAAGCCAGTTGATAGGACTATCAGAAATTATATATATAAAAAATGAAACAATATGGACAACAACCACGCTCACCACCAACAACAAGAACAACAAAGAACACAACAAGAAACGACATCATACATACTGATTATGTTTCAAAGGTTTTCTATGATAATGGGGCATTAATTAACCCATTACCACATAGTGACTCTTTTTCACTCCCTTAGAAATAAATGCTTTGGAAAACATTGCGGAATATGAAGAAATTGCTTGTGACAACAAATTTCTTCATTTCCTATACAAATAGACTAAACAGTGTGAAATTTCATTCACTTAAATTGTCGTCTGCAATTTCTTTTATTGTGGACAAGTCTAAAATTATGCCGTTTGGCAATGGGTTTATATATGTTATCTCTTTTGGCAAAGTGATGATTCTGCTAATGGACATGTTTATTTTGGCCCAATATACTTAAATTCTCTTCATCCAATCGATTCTATATGATTATTTATGAAGTAATGGGAAAAATGTTTCATTTTCTATCATTGTTTTTCTTCGAAGATTAGTGCTCTTAATTCCTAGTGCAAAAATAATGTATTTTCAGAGTGGATTACATGTAACAAGATGATTGATTTATTGGGGTTTAAACGGCTTCTTCAACTGAAATGGTCATATCGCGGCGCCTGGAAACCTTACCATGTAAACAGATGAGACTTTTTTTTAAATAATATAAATTAATATGTCCTTACTAGTTAAGTTGCTTATGCCGTTTGGCTTTATAATATAATATGGTTAATTACGCTCGAAAATGTCGTATCTACAGCTTGTATAAGCTGTAGTTACGATGGTTTTGAACGTTACCGACGATATATTCTTGACACAATTATAAACGTTTTCTAGCAAAGGTAGACAATAACGTTAAGCAGATTTGCGCATACGTTATCTCCCTTAGACTATGAAAATGAAATGGTAATGTGTTGGCATCCGCTGATCTTCCCCTTTTTCCAAACTCCAACTCTCATGTGTTCCTATTTATACCTGACCCGATTGAATAAACTTTAGTAAATATGATGCGACGTGCTTAACACACATCCAAAATTTTCACAATTTTGAAAATATTCTTTAAGTGTTCTCTACATACAACTAACGGATAGGGGAAATTTGGGTATCTGTGAAAACCCTAGACAACAGCGGGTACTTTAGGATAGGTGGTTTGTCTGAGAAACTACGTAGACTGAATACATACCTTTCCAAAGTTTGAGTTTTCACGCCGAAGCGGTCATTTCATCGCCATTTTTTCGTGTTCAATACCATTGTCAATCACGTGATTCTCCCCATTGATGTCTGATATGCGGAATATAATACAGGCTTCTCCACAGAATAATTTGAAGCTGTACTGGAAAGTTATATAAATATCAGTAACCAATGTGTGAATAAAAGCATAATGCGGAAAGAAGAAATTGCTCATTTTGGGCAATTTCTTTTTTTCCCATAATGATTTTATAGCCAATTATTACATCTGCAATTGTAAAGGTGCATTTTCTATCAGTTTTTTTTATGTGAAATGCTTAACAATTCTCCTGTTTTCCATTTTGAAAGCTGTGTGGTACTTTTGAAGCTGTAGGTGCATTATACTTCTTTACATGAAGCTGAAGTGGGGCTGATACAGCTTATTGGGCTGGGGAGAACACTGATATATACAGACATTTTGAGTCATCGACACTTTCACCCTATAATTCGAGCAAACAACATAATGATATATTATTATGCATGCTTCAGCATCAGCAGAACCAACTTTTACTTTGTGAGAAGAAGACAGACAAGAACAGCACGAAACATCCGAGCTCGCGAATTTACTTTGAAAAGAACCCAGCTTAGGATAATACGATTGTCTTATGGTCGAGCTACGAAACAAGATCTAAGGGCGTTTCAGAATTTCATGAGGATACCCTAATTTATGTGCAGACTTCAAAATTTAGAGCACACATTTACGCAGGCATCAAGCTTGCCACCATATCTGGCTTCAAGTACAGAGAGATGCAGTATGCGAGGAGGATACACCCACAACACCATTAGTTTGGTAGTAGGTAAAGTATGTGAGGCTATTGTAAATGAATATTCTCGACAGATGATTTCACTGCCTGATACCGAGGCCCGGTGGCACTAGTTAGCTGATGATTGATACCAGAGATGGCGCTTTACGCATTTAGTGTTCGACATACTTTTTCGACCAATGAAATTGCAGGATATTTTAAAATTTCGCCGCTATAATTCGCATAAACGGGCTGCCGGCTAGTTTATGTGACGTCTATACATAGCCACACCCAGTCTCAAATGAACCGCTAGCGAACACGAAGTCAGATAGAGTCTGTATAGTAGATTCTACGCGATATAAACATTCAATGCGCTGTGCGCATTTGAATGTTTATTTCGCGTAGAATCTACCATACAGCATCTATCTAATACGTAAAAGGGACTATAGATAAACGGAAAACATATTGCTTGTAAAGCTCCTGCTGATACTAGACTCGACTATTTCAATTATTAAGTTCTCTCCAGTATCATCCTTATACAAGATGGTTAATCACATAACTCAGAATTTCGGATAATCGTCAATATTTTTGTCAATACTGGACCAATTTGAATTCGGTTTGAAGCAGAGAAGTCGGGAAAATGTCAGGAACAAGCTGCACGTAGTTAGTTTTTTTTTTAAAAAAAATCAACTGATGAAAAAATTGTTGAAGCTAACCCAAAATTTCGTAGATAATTCCCACAATCTCCACCGTAGTTGAACCAGTTCAGACAAAATACAAAAATTTAAACCCTCTGACAGACTATACTTCTAAAAACTTCAGGAGAAGGGATTTTTTGATATGCGTTTTTAAAATACGCCGCTTTTCTTTAAATGTTGTCATAAAATAGTCGAACCCCCACAGCTCAGTCGATAACATGATATATGCCTATTGAAATTTGATAGTTGTTGCAGAAGACGCATTTATGTTAGTTGCAGCACAGTTGAAACAAGATTTGTACAAAAAAATGTAAAATAAAAAGTAACAAAAGAACAAGGGTTTGACTCTTTAAAAGGTACTTTAATTTCATATTAAGAATTTGCTTTTTATGGGAGAATATGTTTCAAATACATATATTTTCACAGATTTTCTTTCAAAACTATAAACTGTAAGAAAACAAAGCACGAGTTTATCCGACCTTCTTGTCTCGAGAAATAGCAATGACTGTTGTAATTAAAAAAACTGAGTTTACCGTTTTAACAAACCGTCGATGTTGTTTTAAAATTTCGTAACTACAGTTTCAATCAAGCTGTAGTTGTGTGGTCTTAGAATAACATCAACGAAATGCTGTTGAGTATCCGAAATTACGTCATTGTTTACATAATGAAATTCAACCCTATTTTCACATATAAATAAACCATGACCTCTGGACAGACGAGTCAAACTGAACAGGTAAACTAGGTATGTAAACGTCGTGGTTTTAAGAAGGCGTTTACCGCTAGATGTAATCACAACACCCCTCTTACGCAGGACAGTCAACAGTTAAAAGTACAGTTGAGTCTCAATGTTGATGGTACCACTATAGCTCAATCACTTCGAACCCTCATTTCGCCTTTGAATAGCGACTTCCTCAAAAACAAAATCTAAAAATACATCGTGCTCCTGGAAAAACTAGAACTGTCACAGAATGTGACTTGATACCAGCATAAGCTTTTACTACAACAAAGGGAAATACTGTACCAAGTTTGAAGTTGCTAGCACTTATGGTTTAGAAGATATGATTCAGTCAAAAATGCATGGGTATAAACAACAAAGGGCAATAACTGTAAAAGAGGGTATGACAGAGTAATGGATCTTGTACATGACACTTCCCAACAATAAGACCTATAAGTGTAGCAAGTCTGCAGTTGCTAACATGTATGGTTTAGAAGATATGTTCCGGACAAAAATGCAAGCGTACAAACAAAAAGGACAATAACTCTAAATGTAGGCATGACAGAGTAACAGTTATTTCACTTGACACATTCCCACAATAAGATGTATCAGTGTAGCAAGTTTGAAGTTGGTAGCACTTATGATTTAGAAAATGTGCTCCGGACAAAAGTACAAGGAAAAAAAAAAAAAACAACAAAGGGTAATAACTCAAAATGTGGGCGTGGCAAAGTAACAATTCTTTGACACGACACTCCCCCACTATAAGATCTATAAGTGTAGCAAGTTTGAAGTTGCTTATACTTATGATTTAAAAGATATGTTCCGGACAAAAATACATGGGTACAAACAACAAAGGGAAATAACTCAAAAAGTGGGCATGGCAGAGTAACGATTCTTGTACATGACACTTTCCTACAATGAGATCTGTAAGTGTTGCAAGTTTGAAGTTGCTAGCACTTATGGTTTAGAAGATGTGTTCCGGACAAAAATACAACGGTACAAACAATAAAGGGCAATTACTCATGGTGGGCATTGCAGAGTTACGGTTCTTGCACATGACACTTTCCCACAATGAGATCTACAAGTGCAGTAAGTTTGAAGTTGCTAGCACTTATAGCTTAGAAGATAATGTTCCAGACAAAAGTACAAGGGTACAAACAACAAAGGGCAATAACTCAAAAAGTGGGCGTGGCAGAGTAACGATTCTTGTACAAGACAATTTCCCACAATGAGATCTATAGGCGTAGCAAGTTTGAAGTTGCTAGCACTTATGGTTTAGAAGATATGCTATGGAGAAGTTGTTTGTACACAGACAGACAGACAGACAGACAGACATACGGACAGACAGACAAGTTGATTCCAGTATACTATACCCCCTAAAACATTCGTTTTGCGGGGGTATAATTATATTATGCAATAAACTCGTGCTAGTCTAGTTTGGGTAAGTAGGAGAAAGGTTCATGAGTTAAGCCATTTGTATACATAGTGAAACTTTTACAAATACAAAAGTCTATATAATAATCGTAGTTTCAACAAAAAAACTAGTAATTGCAGCTTGTTTAAAGCTGCAGTTACGGTTTTTTTTGCTGGAACGTATCGATGTTTTTTCTACACTATTTCCTCAAAATTACCTTTTCTGCCATCGCCACTAGATAAGGCTTTCGAAAACATTCATGTCTATGACTGAAGAAAATGCAGCTGACCCTCATTTTCTCCTTCTCCCTGGATAATTTTTATGCAAAATCATTTTTAAATATCGTTATTTTGGTAATTAAATTGTGTTGCCTGGATCACATTAAATTTCCATCGATCCATTTTTTGTTTGGTTAAGGGGTAACTGTATATGTATAGGCTTACAGTATCAAGTATTTCTATTATGTAAAATGAAATACAACTGACACTCTTTGTGTCGCCATTGCCCAATCTTTATTCAAGTGTTCTAGTTATCAACATTCTCTTCCCTTTGTCCTATCCATTCCTCGTGTGCTTTGTAATAGTGGCATTAAAATCATGTGCTTTTGTTGTTTGTATCACAATGGCGATGGATTTTGTGCTAAAAATAGACAGGGTTTACCGTTATGTTTTGAAAAGCCGTCGGTGTTGTTTTAAAATCTCGTAACTACGGCTTGAATCAAGCCGTAGTTGCGAGATTTTATAACAACACCCACGAAATACTATTGTTTGTCCGAATTTACGTCACGGTAAGCCTGATAAAATCGTTCCCTATTTAATTTAGATACGGCTAGAAATTTGCTGTGATGGAGTGGGGAAGTATTTCGTCGGTGTAAATGCAAAACCTCGTATGTCGATTTTGCGGTTTTCAAAGTAAAACATTGTGTGTTCAGTTAAGATAATTCGTGCCGGTTTTGAGGTATTTTTAATGATCCGTATTTATGACACATTCTTTGTGAACAGCATATCCGGGTTTCAAGTAAATCCTTTCAGTTTGGGAAAAGTTTTTACCCTTTTTTGCTTCCCCTTTAAAATTTTCCAAAAACGAGTTACGAGGTTTTGCATTTACAACGACGATTTGCTGCGTCTGCAAAGTTTTCGTACACATTTATTAAACATTCCTGGTAAGATTCTTCGGCATTCCTTTCTGAAATGATGGTCACATTTCAAGTATATGACAGGCTTTATGATGTAGTTTAATTTAAAACTCTCATGTAAGAGCAGGAGAAAAATTATCACCCCTTGCGACATCTCATTCAAATAATTCGCCCATATAACCAGAATCATCATCGACACAAAGCCTGGTACACAGCATACGATATAGGCGACGGAAACTACTACCATAATGATGGTTTGTTTTTTGGCTATCGCACGAAGCTTGATTGATTCTTTTGATCGTTCCATTATGGTGCCAAGGAGAGAAGTTTCCAGTACTTCATCCTCGTATATACGTCCTGCTTCTTCACTCTGTTGAAATAACTTTCTGGCGATCAAACAACCCATGGCGCAATTCGGAATCAAAGCGCCAATGAATACGACTATTCCGCATATTAGATTCCAGAAGTTGATCCCTATCAGTGAGTTTTTAGACTTAAGATCACCAGATTCCAAAAATGTGTCATTGTTTGTCGTGCTTGATAGGCCTAAATCTGCGCCTTTACATGCGATAATGATTAAACCTATAGCCCATACCCACACAACTACATAAAAGATACAGCTAACTAAAGATCTTCTGCAAAAATCACAAACTTGGGGTTTTGTAAAGACGTTGTTAAAACTTTCGACTGTAACTATTACCAGACACCAACACGTAGCAAAAGTCAACATGACGTTGAAAATGATTGATGAAAGATAGGGTGGTTTAAAATCGTTCATATTCAAAATCAATTCGATGATTACCGCAACTCCGGCGGAGAGAAAGTCGAATATAGCGAGGGAAACGAAATAACCAGAGAAATGAACGCCACGGTTTGACATATAGATGTAGCACACATATCCGTTCCCTATAACTCCAGTTATCACAATAATACACTGGAATATGATGATTGGAACCCTGACCGCTCCTTCACTCATCCAATCCGTTACTTCATCTTCGGTGTGATTGATGGATGCATTACTCATGTTAATATAAGCTGATGTTGTATTCTCCATCTTGGCTGGTCTTCTCTATTATCAAAATCACACTTTTTTAGAATCACCCGCTTTTAAAACTGTGTTCCAAAACTGTGAATATTTTGTTCACAAATTTTGTATAAAACGTGATCGTTTGTGAAAGAATTAAATTCCCAGTTCCTGTGTCGTTATATTTAGTCCCGTCACTATACTCCTGTATAGGCTACCAATTCGCTTGATCCAAATTACACAATACATGAATGTATCTTGGGATTTCCAATTTTATACTGTCTGACTTTAAAAAACGCATCCCTTGTTTTTACAAATATTTACGTACTCATAGTCAATAAGAACAAAACTGCATTTCTGAAAGATATTTAAACGAATAAGACAGGGTATTCGATGAACATACCAAGTTATCTCACAAGATGTTAACGTATACAACCCATCTTTAACAGTAAAGAGCCAGAGGCGAAATTTGAAATGTGACAGTAATTCCTAAACTGTGTTACATTTCCATTCCAAATACAAACATAAGCATTTTGAACGGTTTAGAATTTTTAATTAATGAATTCTTATGGAAATATTTGATAAAAATATTCAAAATATTTGTAAATTATTTCCTTTTGGAAGCATAATCTTTAAATCCGGCACGGCGAATCACTTTATGTGAAGTGTATTTACAAGTGTGTGTAATTTGATGCATTTCGTATGGCTAGAAAGTGGAGTTTTTAATGATGGGTCATATACCTTAAAGTGCAAAATATGGATAGTATCTACGTAACTACACATTAATTCACCAACTAGGTTTCTGTTTTCATATTAAGTTACTTTCGTTTCTCAATCATTTTAATTCAACAAAAAATAAAGGTCCGAGACCAAAGTTCGTCGGGCGTTACAGAATTGTCGAATTATGCTAAGTGTGTGTATATGTGTGCGTGCGTGGGGGTGTCAATCAGAATAAGTGAGACGTTCAAATGTAAATCAATTATCGATTTCAATCAACGATTGGATTACTATAAACGTGTCCATTGCCAATGTAAACCCAAGATATAGCTATTGGCATACCCGTGCTAGAATCGCGAGTATACGACTAAGAGATAACGGGTTTCGCTACTGGCGATCATGCACGGGACATATCCTTATTGAAAATCATCGTCAGACCAGAGTGCGTTGGACATAGACATACTGAATAACGGATTTCCAAACTTTGGAATACACTTCTGCAATATATGGTACTTTATTCCTGTCCAAAAAGTTAGAGACCTGGTCGAGTTTATAAGGTCACGTCAGCGAAATGTTATTGATACCCAGAGTGGCCTTGCCCACTATTGAATTGAGTTTTTGTCTGAAATTTTCAGGAAATGTTAGGATGGTGTCAACCGTTCTTGGAGTGTACAAAACTACATACATGACTTCATATCTTGCATTTTATTGAAGGATGAACTTCAGTGATGCGTTTTTAAAGTCAGTCAGTATATTTTAATAAACCATAACACGGAACATTTATCAGTGTTTACAACAAATCCATGCATGCCTACCTGTAAACCCCACAACCATTAACAATTGACTGGTCCAATTTGGTAGCTGCTGTAGACATTTTGTAGTACATGACAGAAAATATTGTGACAAAAGTTTTTTTTTTACAAATCATAAATACTCGTGCACCACCGAGTATAAAATTGGTTGGTAATCAATTGTGTAAGAATCGGGTAGCAGATCGAAATGATCGAGAATCAATCTTGTCCTGAGACCAAATGTGATTGGGATGATATCTTTTACCCGTACTGCACCCAACTTGCACTCGATCACATCGACTTGTGTTTGAATGATTCCCGACTGTATCCAGATCACCTAGAATTCTGCACATAGCTGTCAAGGGTCTCTGAGTGTCAGGAGGTCGCTAGGGCCTCATTTGGTCCAGGGAAATGCACATACAAGGGGTGCAGAGTCTTCTTGAAAATTCTGGATTTTATTTTAAGACCAGGAAATGCACCCAAGAGGACATTGAAATCAATAAAATCGAACTTTTGTTAATCTTTTTTAATTATTGGGGTTTTACGCTGTTTTCAACTTCTATGGTCATATCGCGGAGGCTGGAGCACCTAACCGTGGGTTCCTGGTATTTCTCGCACCAGTACAACCACAAAATCCAAAACCGAGGCTCCAGCTGCTCTCTCACATAGATGATTCACACCCATTGGTGAGAGACAAATGACTTTTGTCAAATGTCAGAATGGATACTGGCCGAGCCGGGGTTCGAACTCGAGACCCCTGGATTGACAGACGCAGACGTTACCGACTGAGCTATCCGGGCTCAGCGAACTCGAACTCTTGTAAACCTTATGGTGTCCTTACCAAGTGTTAAAGTGAATTAGTTTATCAATCACCGATAAAGATAATCATTTTATATTTCAATTTTTATTCCTTCATATTCTTTTTGAAAATCCATGCGCTCAGTGGTGTAAGCGTGTGCGTATTATGCAGTTTCAAAATGCGTGTGTCACACGAGTTAATCGTTTGACATGATAGGTATGCATAATTATGTTGATCGAATAGATCGGGAAGAAGTCGTTTGGTCGGGTTTGTTCGTGGAATTTAAGCGATTAAGTTGATCTAATCGGTTGTAGGAACCTGGCATAGCGCTATCAGAGATCATTTCCCTAACAAAAACTTTTTTGACGTGACAATAAAGAGTATGGGGGATAAGACAAAAGAGAAAACTGCCTATAAACAGCGTTCTCTTTCCCTATATATCAATTGTTTCTGTGATATATTTCACACCATTCGTACATTTATGGAAATCAATTTTCTGGTCTTAAACTTCTACAGCCTAAATTTTGTTGAATTAAGAAATGGTTAAATTGAAAAAAGTGGCATATCAAGCGTTGGTAATGATCTACGAAGCAAATATTTTGACTTATCTTGAGGACTGCACCGCTTTATTCAGTTAAGGAATTAATGGAATTCACATACTGAAAGCATTTCGACGAAATACTACCCCATAAGGCCCAAATAAGGAAGGCTGGTACTTGACATGCCTCGATATGGCAGATAAATTGCACATTCTAGATTCACTGGTGGTGAACTCGGACAAAGCGAGGAACATTTTTCATGAACACAAGGTACAGATACTTCATGTTTAAATGCTCGTTTAAAAACCAGTTTTACTAGTTTGAGCATGTACACAACGATTTGCACGTGTTTATCCGCCCAAAATAATATGGACGAATCGGCGAGACACTTAGAGGCTATTGTACGTTTTGTTATTTTATTTCTCTGACTGATTCTGAAGTTGGTATTACAATTCTTGGAGTAGAAGTTTTTTTGCGATGTGAAAATCGTAGTTAACGTTTTTTGAAGGGGACTTGTACGGTTTATTTATGATACCGTGAACATTTTCAATGGCTGTTCGAATTGCAATGACTTTTGTCCAAACAATAGAATGGGTTTTCGGTTAAATATGGATAAATCGTAGGTGTTGTTATAAAATCCCGTAACTACAGCTTCAATAAAGTTGAGTTTGTGACGTTTTAGATTTACACCGACGAAGCACTAGTGTTTGTCCGAAAAAACGTCACTAGGTCTATATATAGTAGATAAAATTTATTCTTTTTCAAAGACGAATTAATGGTATACAATAATCATTTCCAAAACAATAGGCCTATCTGGTATTGCAGCCCCCAATTAGAAGGCTTTCAGTAATGACCACCATACATAGTGCTTCGTTTGCCCGTCCGTCCGTTTTTCTACCCGTCCGCCAATTTGTCTAGCTGACTGCTCTAGATGTCAAAATACATTGATTTTATATGTTGAGAAGTTAAAATGTGTGTACTAAATAAGAAAATATGAAAGAAAAATAATAAGAAAAGGAGCCAAATTATTTTCAGTATACATCTATTCTTCTTTTGATTCAATGTTTTTCCAAACCTTTCTAATTGGGGGAAACTGTTTCGGATATACATAATATATTTCATTGCTTCGTCTTTGAATAGGGATCAATTTTATCGAGAAAGCAGTGATTAATTTCGGACAAACGACGGCATTCCGTAAATGTTAATGTAACACGTTGCAACTAGAGCTTGTTTGAAGCTGTAGTTACGACATTTTATACCAATACCAACAGTTTATAAAAAACAGAACAGTAACCAAGTCTATTTGTGCACATAATTGATTGCCATAACCGATGTCTCTTATTTATGTGTTCTTACTATTGATAGGCTTTTGCGACCAACATGGATCCAGATCAGACTTTGCATGTGCACTGTCTGATCAAGATCCATCTTGTTCTCATTTAATAGCTTATTCTCCACCTGTACCAAATTTAAGAAGGCATAACGAAAATCTTACCGGTGAAACTCCAAGGTAACGATAAAAATGATGATGATGAGGATCATGATGATGATGATGATGATGATAATGATGATGATGATGATGATGATGATGATGATGATGATGATGATGATGATGATGATGATGATGATGATGATGATGTCATCTAATTGTCATCACCTGTCAGTAATATATCTGAAAGGGGAGTTAGGCAGTACGTATTGATATATATTGAAACAAGTACCTGGTGCTCGAATTTGATGCCGCAAATCTATGGTTAGATGCTCAAATCAGTGCAATATTACCGAATAAACGTGCCGTTAAGTCCAGTGCAATCGATTAATTTATCAAACATGTTCTCATAAAACACCGTAGCTGGAAAAGATAACATCGCAAACATGCTGTAACGTTGTCACGAAGAAACCGCACAATTATTTTCAATGACATGACACCGAAAACTGCCATTTACAGCCTTTATTTGTACATTTATATGTCTTTTTTGTTTACTTGCAATGCAAATAGATAAACATAAACAGTGATATCGTACCATTTCGTTCGGGCGATTAAGATCAACCCACATGATCTCAATATGCGCTTTGTGCACTTGCAATCCGTTTATACCATTTGAAAATAATGATCGATAAAACTGATATTTTCGTGCGTATTATAAATCATATCTACATACCTTAGTAACTTCCATTTGAGTGCAACCTTTAAAAAAAGACGGAAAGAGAAGTAAAACAAAATGCCACGTGTATTGTTTACAAAAATCCGGATGTGCAATGAAGTATCTGTACCTTGTATTCATGAAAAACGTTCCTCGCTTTGTCCGAGTTCACCACCAGTGAGATTAACCGTCTGAAGATGGGGTCACATTGGGTGATTTGATTTATTGGTGGTTTAAGGTAGAATACCCGTAATATGACCATTTTGAGAATTATAAAACATCGGATTTTTTTCGAGCGTCGTCGTTACGTATCCGAACTTATTCTTGCGCGGTCGTAAAAATTCGGCGGTAGAAAGTTCCACCGCCGAATGTTTTCGTCGTCACCCGAATAATTCAGACGTCGCCCGAATCTCATTAGGGGTAGACTACCTTAACGCCGGGTTCTACTGCTATGGTCATATCGTGGCGGCTAGAGCACCTATATTCCTGTTATTCTTTATACCAGTAATACCACAACATCCTAACCGAACCTAAAGCTGCTCACTTACATAGGTTAACGGTATCAACCCTGGGTGGGTGACACGGCATCATATTGGGTGAAGTGTTTAAATAACTGGCGCGATAGAGATAATGAACAAATGATTAGGTGCAATAGAAATGAGTTATATATAGTGTTGAAAGGGGTAGATTTACTATAGAACTTAGCATACATCGATTTTGAACAAAAACACTTAACTGCAGCTAAAAACAAGCTGGAAATACGAGTGTTTTGCTGAAAACCAGCGGTATCTATAGGTTGGATCATCGTGTGTCATTTTACAATTGTTTTGTCTGCAACCAATGATTGGATAATCGTAAAAACAGTTATATGAGCGAGCCGCTGGAGACTCGGTAATGATGTTGTGCTTGTACTGGTGAGAGATGCAACATGAATCAATTGTTAGGTACTCTAGCCGCTGAGATATGACCATAGCAGTTGAAAGAGGCGTTATCAAGATCCCATTTAATCAATATCTTTTTTACAATTGTACTCTTTTTAACAAAGTGTCAAAATTTTAAACAGTTGTTAAGCTGATCCAGAATCGCGTTTTCCGATTTCTACGATGGTTTTGGATAAGACCAGTCTCTATGTACTGATCTTATTATCCCGGGTTAATTTGGGTGGACAATAGTAATGTCTCGAGGAGAGTATGAACTTACACGGTGGGGATTGTGCATGATGGGATGGATAACGACTACCGACAATAGGGAACGATTTTATCAAGTAAACCGTGACGTAATTTCGGACAAATAAATAGTATTTCGTTGGTGTTGTTATAAAATCTCGTATTGTCCAACAAGATTAACCATGGACAACTTAATTTTCGTGCGCTAAGTCCGTTAGTTGAGCGCCTTAACAAAACATTGCCGATAAAGGGTCATTACATATGCAGATGTTCCAGGTTAATCTTGCTGGACAATAACTACGGCTTGAATCGAACCGTAGTTACTAGATGTTATAACAACACCGACGGTTTATCAAAACATAACAGTAAACTCAGTCTATTTTTTGCACAAAATTTGATGCCAACTCGCCTCGCTTCAGGTAAGACATTTTGCAATAACTCTGTTATTTCTGTATCAATTTTCAAGCGGTTGGCTGCATGTACCCCCGCCTTATCGAGCTCTTTCATCGGATGTATGACATATTAGATAACTCATGATACTTTTTCCGAAATATTGTCCCAACCGACCAGAAAGCGAAATGGTAACGACTACGGCCAAGTTAACCACGCTTCAGGTAAGAATTTGTGCTATAACTTTCTTATTTCTGCGTCATTTTCATGCGGTTTGTTGCATGTACTCCGTCTTCCTGAGCCCTTTTCTCAGATGTATTATTTATCTGGAACTTCCCTGTACTTTTCTCAAAAACCGATCCCAACCGACTAGAAAAAGGGCCTGAATTTTTTGTCGTTTTTCTCGTCGGTTGGGATCAATTTTTGGACAAAGTACAAAGATTCTACAAACAAGTCATATATCCGAGGAAAGAGCTCACTAATGCGGGGTACATGCAACAAACCGCTTGAAAATTAGAGCAGAAATAAGAAAATTATTGCACAATTTCTTACCTGAAGCGAGGCAAATTTTGTCCGTATACTCCATATTCGTTATCCATCCCAGCATGCACAATCCCCACCGTGACTTATACACAATGGGAAATCTCGTGACACATTAACAAAAACGAAATATTTTCGATTGGTTTGAAGCAGAGAAGAGGGGGTGTGGGGGAGAAAACAAGGGATTTTTAGGATTTGGTGTTTTTTAAAAGCAACACCTGATAAAAAAGTTATTGACGACCAAGCAAAATGTTGGTTGGTCGCCAATGACTTTTTAATCAGGCGCTGTTTAAAGGACCATTCACAATCAGCAAATCGATTGTCCTCCTCCTTCTCTTCGGCAAATATTTTTTTTCTAGTCGGTCATACATTAACACAATCATTGAAAATACAAATATCTATAACACGGCCACCAATCCCTCTCATTCATTGCAAAATGCTATGAGCGAAATCTCAGAAGAGGGACTTTCGGCTATGAAGAAAAGGGACCCATTTTGAGTAAGTAAACACACGTTGTTACTTTAAATCGTTTATTTTGCTACTAATGGGTTGAATCTCAAAAATCGGGGAATGCTATTCGATGGGGTAATGAATGATGTGTTATATTGCCAAAGCCCTTTGTTCTAGCTTACCGAGTAAACTTGCAATTACTTTCGAAGTGAGTGCACATACTTATGTTTACAAACAAAACGACACATAAACGACACATACGGCGCTATCATATGCATTTTTCGAATGAGACATGTTCAGTTTACTATATTATGGTCTTTTTTAGTATTCCGCACGTACGATTTTGAAAACCTTTTTATGTATGAGAAAAACAAGTATGCAATGAAGAAGAGCAGTAAGCTATGAAGAAGCGAGAGTAGCTATGAATAAAGTGGACCACGCTATGAAGAAGCGCGGACTTCATAATTCTTTCTTGTCACTCACATATACTGAATGTTTATGCGTTTAGGAAGAATTAATGACAGAAATTCCAATATTTTTTTTAACAAATTTCCATTTGAAAAATCAAATCTAGACGATAGAACGATATTTATTGTTATGCAGTCTAAACATGTATTTAATGCCAACCGGTAACTTACAGGTGCGTAGGACTGGAAATATTTTAATGGGAGGGGGGGGACTAAACCCCCTGTTCTGGCTATTGTCGGAATTTTGATATTATACACAAATCTTTCAAGTTGGACCAGTCTAAATTTTGTCATGAAAAAAGCTAAATGACCTTGAGCACACCAAATGACATTCTCCTGTTTTGGAAGCAGATTTTGCCAGTTCTACTGAAAACATTTTGAGAGACTTTAACCCATTGGGAGATTTATTACTAAATAGTCTAAAACCTGGGATTTTAGAATCGGTAATAAAAATGTAACCAGAAAAGGATGATGGAACAAGGGGCACAAGAGGGACTGCATCGCTCTACTGGCTTCAATAAAAGAATAACCCCATAAATGGGGTCTCTAGAATGCATACAAGGTTTTTATAAGATTTGACTCCGTTACCTGATTTTTTACCCCAGTTAACCCAATTTTATACTCGTCGGAGATTTCATCATTAAAATCATCATTACAAAGTTTCAGGTTTATTGGACAAAAAATGTGGCCTCTAAAGACCCTGTGACCTAGTTTTTGACCCCCAGTTGACCCAATTTCAAACTTATCTGATATTTAATCAAGAAAACCATTCTGACCAAATTTCAGGTTAATCGGAAAAAATAATGTGGCTTTTAGAAAGCATACAAGTTTTTGTTTTAGATATGTGACCTAGTTTATAACTCAGTTAACCCAATTTTAAATATGTACTAAATTTTATCAAGACGACCATTCTGGCCGAATTTCAGGTTAATCGGACAACAAATGTGGCCTCTAGAGTGCATACAAGGTTTTTCTAAAATTTGACCCTGTGACCGAGTTTTTTACCCAAGTTGATCCAAAGCGAACTCGTCTTCATTTTCAACAGGACGATTGAGTCCTTTCAATGTTTAGTCCGTACCCGCAAAACACTTCCGGTAATCCTAGTCTTCTCTGATGAAAATTCGCTTGTTGATATTTGGATGTGGCTATTTCCAAAAGAGCGCTGTCCCATTCAAAATCTTAGAACAAAAGAAAAGTCCGACACAGCGACATAACTTGCGTCGGAATTTTCTTTTGTTTTCGAATGGGACTGCGCTTTGATGTAAATAGCGACATTTAAATATCAAAGAGCGAATTTTCATCAGAGAAGACTCGGATTAACTTCCGGGGGCAAACAACGGGTTTATGGGAAATTAACGTTGAATACATGAGAATTGTTACTAAAAATAGTAACAAATCGACATTATCAAAACGAGGCTCCGAAAACATGCGGAAAAAACAATGACTTTGCACGTGCATTCAATATACAGCGATAAAGCGCACGTGCATTCAATATACAGTAATAAAGCGAAGTTTAAAGTGGAACAAAAATAATGAAATTGAATGAATTCGTTAATAGCCGGTAAGATGGTTATTTCATTGGATTTATAGTCAACCGTTCCCCGTTTAAAAATTTCGCCTTTTGCGTCTAGGGACGACTTCCGGGGGCTGTCGTGTGTGTGTGTGTGTGTGGGGGGGGGGGGTCTTAGAGGAAATAACCTAATTCTGACCAACTTTTAGATTGATCGGACAAAAAATGTGGCCTCTAGAGTGCATACAAGAAATAAAATAACCGACGGACGGACGCATGACGGACACAACACAATGACAATAGCTCGCCTGGCCGCTAAAACATGTAAATAAGATCTGTTTTCATTCAAAATACATGCAATGTGTCTTGTGTAGGCTTAAAACTATTAAAATGTTAGGGTTCTTATACGGTTTGCCAAGTTTTGCCTAAATAGTTTACAATGACAGTGGTGTCCGCATGTGCATGCCTATGTTATTTACATAATTATATCATCATTCCAAATATAACCATATTGTATACTGAAAAGTCTTGAATTATAAATTCGTATCACTTTGCGAACGAAAATTATAGCGAAAGGGCAAAGTTAAGAGTCAAAATCCGACGCTTTGAATATCCGATCTCTTCTTCATAGCTTATTATATCTTCTTCATATCTAGTCCCCTTTATTCATAGCTTATCTCTCTTCTTCATATCATATTACTTTTTTTAGCTTTTTCTCTCTATCAGAAAGTCAGTCATTGGATTTTAATGGATATATATATAAGATAAAGCATTCTAAGCTTATGGGACCTGTATAGAAGGGAATAATAGTAGTATTTAAACCATAATTTTTCGATCAATTTTGACATATCTTCAAAACACAGCACTGTGATCGCATGACAAAGCAGTTTGAAGCAAACACGACGAGACCATGCCGAGGAGATATACTCTAAAAGAAGTTAAAATACACTCACCATCGAATAGCATTCCCCGATTTTTGAGAATCAGCCAAAAACTGGCAAAATCGCCGATTTAAAGTAACAACGTGTGTTTACATTCACAAAATGGGTCCCGTTTCTTCATAGCCGGAAGTCCCTCTTCTGAGATTTCGCTCATAGCATTTTGCAATGAATGAGAGGGATTGGTGGCCGTGTATAAAGATTCACTATTAAACGAGAATAATTTCAGTTGTTTTGATAAAGCAGTTCAACTGAAATAATTCTCGTTTAATAGTGAATCGATTATAAAATGTCGTGTTTCATAGTTTCATGTTGTGTTTAACACGTGCTTACTTGACGGTACTGTTCGATGGGTACGTTTGAAAATGTCGTAACTACAGCTTGAATAATTTGTATTTACAGCGATTTTGAACGAAGTTGATGTTATCGTGTTTCGATAGCACAATGCCGGGATTGAGTTATAACTCATCGGTTATAAAAGTAGAGTTGTATACAAACACTAAAAACCAAATACATAGTTTTAACATTTATCGTAAGCTATACGAGCGAATTAATTTCCTAAGAGGAAGTAGACTAGGCCTAAAAATGGTTCCAGGGAGGACAACTTGTTACAAGCAAGAGACAACGCTTAAATGGTATATGGGGTATTGTTAAAAAATCCGCTATAACTCATTTAGTTTTGGGTTTAGAATAACATATTTGGTATCAAAATAAAGCTTAGACATTGATCTTTATTTTAGAGTATAAATATGCAAATTAGCTGATTTGCATATGCATGATTTTAAAGATTTAATTGGAAATTTTGATCATTTTTTGGTCATTTTTTCAGAGTGAAGTTCGAACGAAAGCTATAGCCCACTAAGTTGGTGGTGTATATTCACAAATTTGGTACCAAAATAAAGCCTAGACATCTATCCTCAAGTTAAGTTATGCAAAAAAGCTTAATTGCATATGCACATTTTTTTTTATTATTTTTAATTAATTGATGAAAATATCACCAATTAGTGAAAATTTGATACATACAGCGCTTTTGCAGCTTCCAAGAAGAATATAATCACATTGCATATGAAAAACGTCCTGTCCAAAACACAAGTTAGAAATTTTAGGTCTTTTTTTACAGAATCAGATTGAATTACAGTATAGTAGAGTGTTTGGTTACCATGGAAACATATATCGTAAAAGTAGTTTTGGGGTGAAACGGGAGAAACAGCTATCAGTCACTAAGTCCTTGGTGTAGACAAACAATCAATGTTTTTAAATGAAGACAAGACATCCATTTTTGTTTTTCAGAATAAGTATGCAATTAAGCATGTGGAGGCCTATTTGCATATTCATAACTGTGAAGAATTTATTGGAACAATTGATGGAATTATAGTCAATTTTTGCGAGTACATCAGAAAAAAAAATCAGACATATCTCGAATAGTTCTTGGTATAGATTAACACTTTTAGTATCAAATTGAAGCTTTTAAGCATTCGTCTTTATTTTTCGGACAGTTATGGGAATGAAATAATTTACATATGCATACTTTTGTAGATTTAATTGGAAATTCTTGTGAAATTTTCACAGTTTTGTAAAATAGCTTATTTACATTCCAACATTTTTTTATTCTATTTAAAATCATTGATGAAAATATCACAAATTTGTGAATATTTGGTACTTGCTTTTTAACATACATAGAAGAAACTAAAACATATTGTATAATTATGCACTACTGCCTGTCCCAAACAGAATTAAGCATTTTGACTTCTTTTACGAAGGAAAATTGAAATACAGTATGCTAGAGGGTGTTGTTTCTAGAGAAACATATCTTTTAAAACGTGGTAGAGGTTTTATGGGAACAGCTATAACTCACAGTTTACAAGATCAGCTGACTAACAACTACTGTATCAAAATGAAGCAAAGACTCCTATCTTAATTATTTGGGAATATTTTTTTCAAATTATCTAAATCATAGATGTTTACTAGGAAACTGGGCCAGAAAACCTTTTCAACCGCAAAATAGCCTGTAATTTTCACCCAAAATCTGTATATTTGTTCTGGCTGGTTGTCTTGCAAGCTTAAAGCCAGTGATGGCTTTCGTTCTGCATTATCCCTCTTTATGCGTAGTTTAACAATGAAAATGTCACCAGATGCCACCAAATCTTACCCAAATTTTTAAAATTTTGTCGGCAAGATCCCGTATACCCCCTTACGAAACAAGTGCGTAAAATGACTTTGACTGTATTATTTTCTACGAAAATGGCCATTATTCACTCTTATGTTTTTCATATTTTACACTAAAAGGTCTTTATTTACATAAATGTGAGCCTTTATGAAAACCTTTATTTCTATTTTAGTATGCTTGGGGCCTGCCACAGACTTTAAGTTAAAGTCTCAAGGGAACAGACCAAAACACCAAGAATCTATTTTATTTCTATTTTCTTAACATTTTTTGCTATATTTCAATATAGGTATATACAAGTGACAGATAAAGGATTGATTACAACGATAATTATTACTAAATGAATATTTTAACATAGTAATAAGTTAAATATTGTCCATAGATTTGTCAGGTATATTGTTATGGGGTTAGCTAAAACAATCACAGGTCCTATGCATTTCGTTTTGAATTTCTATAGTTTAAAATAATCGTTTTCATGACTATTTAATCGTGAATATTGATGATATTCTTACCAGTGCTTTAAACGTGAATAACGCTTATATGCATCTAGCTTTTCTTTGTATCTGCTATATGACTTAGCCTAGCATAGTTCCTTTCTGTTCTTACCAAAACTCAAAATATGTAACTATACGATTGAAAAATTAATGTAAGCGCATATTGCATTTTTTATAAGTGAGATTACTTTCATTTTTGATGTGAGATTTGTATTTTCTAGACAAAATGTAGCAAAGCTTACATTTTCGTATCCTCAAAGCGACGTCACGTCGTTCACATTTGTTTACAGCTCAATTGTAATGTTGTTTATTTGAATAATAACATTTAAAATCATACACTAACTTGTAATTCTGTTGGTCAATAGTGATGCATCAAAGTTCTAAATTTTTCTGATGTTTGAAGTATTAAATGCCATTCAACAGAGCAAAATACAAAAACGAAGACATTAATTTTACCCCCTGCCCCGGTTTAGCAAAAGTGTGTTTCTATAGCAGCCCCATATCGGAATTCTGGTTGCGCAAAACTTGCAAACATTCGTTATTTAGACTGGGAAAGATTTTTTCTACCACATTGTGAAGTTTTATGGGTATATGTTGTAAAACATGGAAGTTATAACAAAAGTCTACCAACAGTTTATCTGTGTCTACTCCAAAACATATCAGCAGTGGATCAACGTGGTAATTTTAGACTTAGTAATTGAAAAAGACCTTGTGAAGAAGGCCGTAGGAACAGGGGGGGGGGGGGCTATGCATGGCTAAGCTCCCTCCCCCAAGTTGTCCAAAAATGCCGAATTTTCCTTATTTTTCACTGAAAATATAGGGAAAAACAAATTTACCCCCCCCCCCCCCCGCACACACACAGTTTTCAGACACAGGGGCTTCAGCTACCCCAATATAAAATTGCTTCCTACTGGCATGTGAAGGATGGATGAAACACACATAATGTCACATGTACTGAGTGATTTGCATAATACGAGATACAGGTGTTATTATCAGAATATCAATGATGGCAGTTAACCTTCTGTTTACAGAAATATATTACATGTATGCCATTTATGTACGAAGCATATTGAAACGTGAATACATCTATTCAGGCACCCATGCAGGGTTGTCAGACGTACAAACATGTAAATATATTAAAGAAATATCGTATGGAATGGTCAATCTAGATGTACATGTACATGTAGCCAGATAATTTCTGTTCAATGAAATTTCAAATTAAGCTC
Organism: Fragum sueziense; assembly: GCA_963680895.1. Lineage (NCBI taxonomy): Eukaryota > Metazoa > Mollusca > Bivalvia > Cardiida > Cardiidae > Fragum > Fragum sueziense. Next base: position 64,382,126 of record OY804596.1, on the reverse strand, counting down.
GTTTAGTCCTTCTAAATCATGTCTGTATATAATTAATTTACCCGCTCCTTATATACTAAAACAAAAAGGAAACGCATATTCCTTTTCAATTCCTTCTCATGCAAAGACATCAAATCAGATTTAAACAAAATTTAATTCATTTAAAGCAATAATATTTCACCTTGTAAAGTTCACAAAATCTTGTTGGTAGTAAATTTCATTAGTAAGAAAACACCATGTTTACACTGGGCGTCAGCACAAATTGATAAAAAAATGTATGTAAGTCGAAAAAACAGAATCTGTTTCGTTCAGTTTGGTCCAATATTCGAATGTTGTGAAGTCCATACGATTTATTAGCGGTCTCTGTTGCAGGCTTAAACCTATCCTGTAGGTGGGTTTAATTTGGACTTTTTCACCTAACAACGCCCGTACTGAAGCCAGGCGCTGGTTTTGGCATAACCATGCTATGCGTAGGGTAGTGAAAAGTGTGTGAACGCTTTGGCTTTTTCTTTGTCTATGTTCTAGCTTGTGTTTGACAAAAATTTGTTTTGATAGTAGGCATTTTAGAAAACACGACATGGGATAATCAGTTTTTAACATTTTACTATGTATCACGTGATGATTGTACGACATCTGAAGAAAATAACACTGTATTTATGAGTATGGATGCAGATATATAAACTAGATGCCGAAGGGCAACATGTCGAGCCCGCTCATTTTGAAGAAAGAAGACCATACCTATGTCTACAGCTGTCATTACAATGGCGTTGTAAAAGTGGGGACAAAATAAGTTGGAATGATGGGGATCATGGTGAGACAGTTTATTGTTCACAAAATATTACATGTCTATGTATTTATAACGAGATACCAGAATGGATTAATTTGAGTATACATATGTGACCCGTCACGCTAAAAGGGACCTTATGCTAAGTCCATAAAACCAAATTCCGAGAAATATACCAGACCAAGCAGAAGTCCATCCGATGTCGTATTTGGAAAACGAAAATATTGTAAGGTAGAGAAAACATTCTAGATTCAGAAAATACTTAAACGTGAAAAGTTTCGACCCTAGTCAGGCTGCGCGGACTGCGCAGACGGACTAGGGTCGATACTTTTCACAAATCCGATAAGGTCCCTTTTAGCGCGACGGGTCACATATAAGGAAAATAAGCCATGCCCCCTGGCACCCATTTTTTGTACGGATCGGAATAATTTGAACATTCTGAGAAGTACGAAAATTAGCTGCACGCAAATCAACTCATTTTTTACATTTGACCTCAAAGTTTGACCTTGACCTTTCATCTTGGAATCTGGTTCTTGCACGCGACACTCCATCTTACTGAGCTTGACATTTGTGCCAAGTTATTTCTGAATCCCTCCATCCATGGTGAAGTTATGGCCCGGACAAGCAAAAATCATCTCATTTTTGACATTTGACCTCCAAGTTTGACCTTGACCTTTGAGCTTGGAATCTGGTTTTTGCACGAGACACTCCGCCTTACTGAGCTTGACATTTGTGCCAAGTTATTTCTGAATCCCTCCATCCATGGTGAAGTTATGGCCCGGACAAGCAAAAATCATCTCATTTTTGACATTTGACCTCCAAGTTTGACCTTGACCTTTGAGCTTGGAATCTGGTTTTTGCACGCAACACTCCGCCTTACTGAGCTTGACATTTGTGCCAAGTTATTTCTGAATCCCTCCATCCATGGTGAAGTTATGGCCCGGACAAGCAAAAATCATCTCATTTTTGACATTTGACCTCCAAGTTTGACCTTGACCTTTGAGCTTGGAATCTGGTTCTTGCACGCGACACTCTGCCTTACTGAGCTTGACATTTGTGCCAAGTTATTTCTGAATCCCTCCATCCATGGTGAAGTTATGGCCCGGACAAGCAAAAATCATCTCATTTTTGACATTTGACCTCCAAGTTTGACCTTGACCTTTGAGCTTGGAATCTGGTTCTTGCACGCGACACTCTGCCTTACTGAGCTTGACATTTGTGCCAAGTTATTTCTGAATCCCTCCATCCATGGTGAAGTTATGGCCCGGACAAGCAAAAATCTTCTCATTTTTGACATTTGACCTCCAAGTTTGACCTTGACCTTTGAGCTTGGAATCTGGTTCTTGCACGCGACACTCCGCCTTACTGAGCTTGACATTTGTGCCAAGTTATTTCTGAATCCCTCCATCCATGGTGAAGTTATGGCCCGGACAAGCTCCATCCGGACGGACGCACGCACGCACGCACTAACGCACGCACGCACTAACGCACATACACCGAACCGCCATTGTGACAACTATGTCGAGCTCACCGCAAGCGGGCTCGACAAAAATGTACTCAATAGCCATTAAAACATATTTTGTCGAAAATATTATGAAAAAAATGGGGTTGCGTATCTTTTTTGTCCTAGTATATTTATAGTAACATTTATTTGAACCTAAATCTTGACAGATACTAGTAGTTAAACACTTGGTTCCAGCACTAAATTCCCTTCCTTTTGGATCTAGATAATACAATGCAACACACAGACATGCAAACTGCCATTCCCCATGTTGATCTGATTCCTGAAAAGTCTAGCAATGACCCCGTTAATATATTGACTGTAAGATATTGAGAGGAGTATTCTCAGCTGTATTTTATGCTATTTTTTTATTTTGATTTTTACTTGATCAAATTGCACTTTAAATTTGTGTATACTAGATAAATATTTGTTGAAAGAGTCGTGCTTTTGACATTACGATGTTGATATTTGAGCAGTATCAGGCTCACATGCTGTTTTATTTAATTGTCATTTTCGCTCATAAAAATTTGATTAATTTTCAGGAATATGTACTACAAATCCATGCAAATATGATTTCAAAACAATAATTTCCTATAGCATATCTTTAAATTTACCATAGAATAACATTTATGCGTGAGACATATTGTTACATCAAAGTTTGCACTTTTTGTATTTTTTGGAAAAAATTACCCCACCCACTTTTAGCTATAGCTACATGCGTAAGTTAAAGACTAATTCTGTGGACAAATTTATATAAGTCAAGAACAGGGTTCTAGTCAATTTTTAAGCATAATCTCACAAACACAAGCATACATTTGGTATTTTCTAAACTTTTTTTTCATTTTTAGGCAAAACTTATATTTGTGATTTTTGGCCATTTTTCGCTTTATTTATGTATATTAACAAAAATACACTGTAAAAAAGTTGCATGTTATTATTGTAAGTAGAAGTGCAAATCATTAGCTTTATTTTGATACCAAAATAATTGTTTTAGCTTTATAAATGAGTAAGTTTCGGGGTATTTTAGGAGGCATGTGTGACAAATGCACCGAATGACCTTTGACCTGAATAAAATCCCTTTGCGCCATTGATTCGGACAAAGAGACAGGACTAGAATTGACCGTGATATATAATTGAATCATTCTATATATGTCTCTTGCTTGTAACAAATTGTCCTCTCTGATTTGATTTTTCAGATTTTCACTACCAGTCTAAAGTGTTTGTGTTGGGTCATTTATCAACAACAAGAATTAAAGTGTTTGTATACAAGTCTACAGTTATAGCCGATGAGTTATAGAACGTGTCATTTTGGTGCAACGTTTTTCGATAACATTCCTCGGTTTCTTGATTCTGTGTCGTATTTTGTAGATAAGCGTTTCCAAATATAATCAATGGTTTGAACTTACCTGATAACAAATGGCGGGAAAACACCGAAAGAAAAAGATAACCAAAATTTTCTGCGTATTCTCCATTTTTTCTCACAAGCATAAATCAAAACGATGATGCTTTGAGATGGATCAATTTTGTCTCCTGCAAGTCCATTTAATGCTAAACTTTGCAGAATTGAATGTTTAGGAAGGGGTTAGATACATGTACATCCCATTTCCACATAGGCCTAATGATGCCTTTTGATTCCCAATTATTATAAACGCTATGACAAACATTGTGGCAGATGAAGAAATTGCTTGTAACAAGCAATTTCTTAATTTTCCACAATGTTTTGTACTCACAAAGACAAAGAATCATTTGCTTTAAATTCCAATTTTTGTCATTCTTCTTCTGTTTGTCTAAATGTTGATAAGACTAATGTGCGACGAAAGAAAATATATGAGCCGCGCTCTGTGAAAACCGGTATCTTTGACATCGCGATAAATTATTGGAAAAACCCCGATAAAACCCGACGTCTAAAAATAACTCGATAATTTCACTCATTGGTTTTGCAAAATTCGAAAGTTTTGTCAATAAAGTTGGCTAATTCGGTTCTTTTTCATACAAGAGATAGCACAGAATATCAGCTTGGAGTAACAATGTGTTTTCTGACCGATTTCTAGCGATTTTATGCCTTTTTCTCACACTTTCAGTGTTGTTGTGCCGGCGGGATTTTTCAACTTTCCGAACGGAGAGCAGAAACCTAAAACAGCAAGTTTCACGAGTTTGTCCGACATAAACAAAACAAGTGGCTAATAAGATTTGTTTCTCTTCCTTATATTAATGTTAGGTTAGGCTTAGAGACACGATTTAAATCGTTAAATCTTATTTATTGGCCGTTGTTTACGTATATTTTATGCCATCTACCCCCACCCACGACGATGACAAAAACTCGGAAACCGAAGTTTACCGAACATTTAAAAAATCACTAAATATTTGCATAATCTGAAGTTTTTGTTTGAGGAAAATGTGAAGATCAATGAAAATCAATTAAAAGGTGAAAATGGACAGGTTTATCTCCATAAATGAACAATTTATTCCATATAACGCAAGCATATTCGGTTTAAGTAATTTATAATCATCTCTGCTTCGCGAGGCCGCGGTGGTCGAGTGGGTTAAGTATATGACTTGTAAATTACTTTATATTTTACTTTTAGTTGTCGCGAGTTCGAGTCTACCCTGCGCCAATATTTTTTTCAAATGAATTTTATTTTCTCTTTTTGTTGATAATATCCAAATTAATTATCAAAAAGCACAATAATTTCCCCTCTCAAAACAACATTTGATATCACATCAGATGAGAAAAACAACATCTCTCTATCACGAAGATAAACATAAAAAGTTTGTTGTTTCGATTATTCCCTTGATCAAAAAGGCTTACATAATACCAAATGAGTGTCACAAAATATTTCAGCTAATAGATGTCACTCGTACCAAAATGTATACTTGATGCATTTAGTCGGCTACTGATAGGCTGTACATAGGCCTGGATCTGTCTGTAGTAGCCTAGATCTAGGCTAAAATCGATTCATGTAAAATTATGACTCAAAAATAAGGCTTCCCCAATCATTTTTGCATTCTTAGCTTACTTTTAATTCTGATAACATTTTTGAGAGCATCAGTAAAATAATGACCATTGCAAAAACAGCACAGTGATCGGGCGGATATAGATCGACAAAGAGATCAATTGGCGTTCGTTCACTTGTAAGATTTTGTCGATCGGCCATGGCCTTTTCCATGTAGCCTAATTTGTGAAAACGATCCAAAATTTGAAAAACAAACCTTTATCGAATAAACAACAAAGAGAAAATCTTAACATGTATAACTGGTACCAATTTCATTATTCTGGACTGTTTGAACATATCTCAGACTTAGCCTAAATGTCCGGATTCTAGTTTTCTGACTCACCCCAGAGTTCATCCATTATTTTGGTGGGTCTAAAAAATCTGGGCTCTCGTGTCTATCATCATAGATCATGTAAATGACGCATTATCTACAGTTTTTTCCTTGATAAGGGATGTTTTCTGAACTTGGAAATAGCGGACTTTTGGGATAAATAAATAATCATAATAACACAAAACTTCGATTCAAATACTGTATAGTCTGTCGGCTATAACTGTAGACTTGTATACAAACACTAAAACCAAATACATTGTTTAAACATTTGCCAAACCATTTATCGTGAGCTATACGAGCGAATTAATGTCCTAATTCTTTTATTCCCAAAAGAGGAAGTGTTTGTGTTGGATCATTTAACAGCAACAAGAAATAAAGTGTTCGTATACAAGTCTACAGTTATAGCCGATGAGTTATACATAGGCCTAAAATATGTATTCCCATAACTGTAAATAACTACTAGTAACTGGCCAAATGATTTTTCTACCATGTGTGCGAGAACTGAACTGCGTTTTTGACCTACATCTAATTGACGATATTTGTTGCAGTTGTTGTTGTTGTTGTTGTTGTTGAATTTCTCTAACTTTTCAATATAATCATTGACCTCCGACAAAGACATCCTTATAATGTCATCTGCATATATCCAATGTTTCACTGGTGGACAATCGATTGACCCTATTGATCAATCAATAGGGAACGATTTTATCAAGTAAGCAGTCTCCTACTTGAGAAAAAAACCTGTATTTCGTCGATGTAATTCTAAAACCTCGTAACTACAACTTGGTTTGAGCTGCAGTTACGAGATATTGCAACGTCGACGAATTATCAATATAAACAAATAAGCCTAGTTTGTTTAAGCACAAGGTAAGAAAAAGGAGCTGGAATTTTGGCTTACCTGTTATTGATAAATTGAACAACATGGCAAACAAGCTCTGGTGCTTTAAAGGGGGACATGCTATATTGACGAATATACAAACTGTCGTCTGCTGAAATATTTATTTATGGATTTGTCATCTTGAATGAGCAGATCATTTTTGCCCAGCCAATATTCGCATCAAGTTTATTCGGTCCTCTGTATCTTTTTACTTACCCGCAACTTTCATAACTAGTAATATTTATAGGAAACTGGTCATCGATTAAAAAAGTGAAAAACCTGGTACCAACGCCAAAATGCATTCTCCTCTATCGATTCCTAGTTAATACGAAAGGCTTCTAAACGAGAGTAAACTATCCTGACTGTCCCTGTATGAAATATCTACAACGGGCCCTTTAAAAGTAGGGGTCAGTCCTATTTATAAGCCCTGCCATATTCTATTCTTTGTCGTAATGTCAGGTCTTATCAGATCTGCCATTTTGTATATAGCAATTCCGCCAGCGGAAAACAGCGGAGGTTTAGCCCTCAAACTACCATCTCTAAAATTGAAAGTTCGATAAAAAATGGTATGGATAGAATGATAAATCAATTGTTTTCACTTCGGTATAATTTCAAAATAGAATTTTACATTGTTTCACTTAAATCAAACCAAATTTCCAACGGCCGTTAACAAAAGCAAGATGGCCGACTCGCTTGGCAATGGAAATGAAAATGTGTTTCAAATGCATTATTTAGTAGACAAAGCAATATTTTAGTTACATTAAGGTAATTTTAAACATAATGCATTTGTTTTCTTTGCTTATGCCATACTTTACCTTGAATAGGGACTTAGAATTGTTTTACATTTGTTACACAGAGCAGTCGCAACCAGCTTGGAATAGAGTGAGGGTCTGGCATTTGGTGATAAGTTTTTAGACGGATTTAATCTAGCCAAGGCTTTGATTTCATCTTGAAAACAAAATCAGAGATGTTTCGTATTGTTGAAGTTATTCAGGTTTTACACGTGTATCGAATGAAACACTAATTTATGAAATAAATCTAAAGTCAGAGTGTCAGTAGATCTCCGCCTACAGGGTTTTTACGGCAGCCGACCATTCTATAACCTTTTCGCCCCCTGTATTTCTCGGAAACTATGGACATAATATGGTCAGATACGATCCACTGTTCATGGGTAGACTCAGTATCATATAAAGGCCTAGGTGTGGCCCTCACGCCAAAAGGAACATTCCGTCAAGCGTAAAAATTATTGATTCTTTTCAGTCGGCGCAAACTGACTAGGATCAAAACTTTTCACTCTGAGATAAATTTCTGAATCTATGCTGTTTTTCTACCCCCACTGTATGTCTATTATCCACATCCGACATATCGTTCACCATAACTGATTCTTATCTGTTTTTTTTTCATGTTTTGGATTTACCGACCTCTAATATGGTCCCTTTAAGCATAACGGGTCACACTTATCAAATTTTAAATAGTATCCATTGAATTTCACGGAGATGTGTTCTTCATGGTATTTGTTTGGTTTAATGGCAAGGCGCTGCAGAGGGACATTTTCACACGAAAACGGAAAATATAGATCTACATTTAATAAACTTTAACAACTTCTTTTACAAATTTTGGCGTTGAATATATCGATTTTAGGACTATCGTGTAAAATAAAATTTGCTTAATAGAACTATAAAAGCATTTAATAATCACGAGGAAATAGTTAGTCCACCTACACAAAGTTTCAAAACGACGACGTCATGTACGTAACGTAACGTCATTTCGCATCTCAAAATGAATTATACCTGCTGACTTTGAAGGCTCATAAAATAAAAAGTATTCGCGTTATCAAAAAATAATTTACAGCTTTGAGCTCGGAAAAAGTTGAAATTTTTCATCGGACAAAAAAACAAATTTCGAAAATTTTGTCATTATGACCGGTTTTCCCAGAGCGCGGCTCATATATATTTAGTGAACGAATCCATGGAACAATTACTGCTTTCCGTTGACGTTTCGCACTTGTTAACGTTATTTAGGGCAACATGCAAACTTAACAAATACAATATCTAGAATAGCAAAGGGATATGCCGAAAACCGTCGCAACGCCAAGATAATTTAATGTGCAAAAATGCGATACTTGAATAAGTCTGTATATTGTAAATAAGTGAATATTTTAATGGTCCCAAATGCCTTTCTGCCATTCATTTGATTACTGTATTATATCTATGCCAATCATATGTAAACCTTACTTCCTGTAAGAGAAATATAGAAGATGAAGTGAACTTGGATACACTGTTTATTTGCAATGAAATCTTTTTGTTGTAAAAGACAATCAATTATGGCTTAGTTTTCAAGCATTGTATAGTCTATCGGTTATAACTGTAGACTTGTATACAAACACTAAATACCAAATACATAGTTTTAACATTTACCAAACCATTTATTGTAAGTTATACGAGCGAATGAATGTCATAATTCTTATATTCCCAAAAGAGGAAGTGTTTGTGTTGGGCCATTTATCAACAACAAGGAGTGAAGTGTTTGTATACAACTCTACATTTATAGCCGATGAGTTATAGGAAAGATTAATGTGCCAATGAATGTTGTCCTGTCTCCTAGTGTACTATTAACAGAAAGTTCAATAATCTTGCCACCATCCCCAATACCCCCGCACAACGGGAAAATATATGAGCCCTTGGTACAACGCCACACAACTGACACATACCCAGAGCTGAAGGGGCTTGCTCTACCGTAACCACCACATCCACCACCGAAATAAATGCAGCAATCCACAACGTTAAAGTGCTGCTCCATTTTAACATTAAATGTCAAACTCACTGAGTACATTCCATCCTGCGGGCATGTAAAAATACCCGTCGACTCGTTATAATTAGGCCCATGTGATTGTTCCACTGCTGCAAACAAAGGTATGGAATAATTCGACGAAAGGAAATTTTGATTACGTGATGTTCCGGAGTAATTAAAACAGACAAATGCGACAACATCTCCTGAAATAGACAAACGTTTTTTTTGTTTGTTTTTTTTTAATCATAAACATGAATATCATGGAACCTTTCAACAGGAAAATACCCAAATAAGCGTCACTATATAAGTTTTTTTTCTCTATTAGCTTATAGATCTATATGGGAAATGCATGGACCATCCAATGTCACATCAATTAAATTAAAAAAAAATAACTTAAAAGTGTTCCGCGGTGCACAAAGACTGACTTAAGGACGAAGATACTTATGTAGGTCAACGAGAGTCTCAAAGGGCATTCAAACCACAAATTGCCATCATAGGAATGTGCTGCTTATCATAAATAGCTAAAGTGCATTCTGAAATATTTTTGATCTATTTATGCTTTTGCACTAGATACAGAAGTTAAACTGTTACCTTTTCTTCAGACATCACCATTACAAAAATACTCAGTAGATTATTGAATGAAAATTCCGTTGTTATATGTATAACACCTTTTTCCATTGACTTATCAATTCTCATTTTATATGTTCAACGGTTAAATATAAATTTCAGATTCCTTTCCGAATGCCGTTAAAGCATGTTACTTCGTCAAAAAGTACCCAAAGCATTCTTACTTAAGCAGACAGGTAACGAGCAGACTGTATACTCCACGTTGTCACCGACACAGTAGTCCCCACCTAGAGCTGGTTTAGGGTTGTCACAAGTACGATGTCGACTCCTTAACCCAGTGCCACACGATACAGAGCAGTTGGTCCACGCACCCCACACACTCCAACCACCGCTCACTGTAATATAAAAGAGGTTATATGGTGTATACAACTCGTTTTGCATCAAAGTCAATGAAATTTTCCAACATTAAAAAAGAATGGAAACAAAATTGTTTCATGTATAGAGGTAACACAATAGTTTAAACGACGGTGGACAACTTTGAATTAAGATTCATAAAGGCCATATTTGATCACCTTGTAGTCATATTAGTTCAATGTGAACCAAGAATGTCTTTGTTTAATGACACAAAAGCTTCAATTCAGGGATTCGATTAGTGTAGGGTGTACATATTATCAGTCCACAACCGCCGAATGTTTATCATATTTGTATTAATCATATTGGTCTCAAATGACATAAAGACCCCTTTTCCCAGAATCCATCGTACTTTACGCCCACTTAGACGTTGTCACGTTGATCTTTGAGTAATTCCATTTTGATAGGTAGCATAAAACAAGACCACGTATTGCAGAATGTCTATTTTACACCTATTGTTTGTTTATTTTGACTTTCACCATCGCTGTTTTGGTTAAGAAAAAAGAAGAAAATACACCTATATTTCAGTAACATTTGATTGTTTTCTGCGTCACCTTTCAAACCTGGATTTTCTAATTATGTTGTTATTTGAGAAAGGGATTAAAGATTACAACCGCTCATTAACTACAAAATACTTTATGTATCTTTGAGCGACATTCATAGTGAAGGATATAGACGAAGGCTTCCCTCGTCAAGTTCCTTTGTCAATGAATATCTCTCGTTAATTTCCGTTGTCACGGATCACGTCTGCAGATGCACGAAGTATTTGGTATCTAATGATGGGTTGTAATCCTTAAATACCAGGACAGGTAGGTCCCCGACAAGTGATAACTTCAGACGCCATTCCAGAGCAGTTAAGTCCTCCATGTGCTGGCTGTGGGTTGGTGCAAGTACGAACTCGGTTTCTGCGACCATTTCCACATGTGCTATCACATTTACTCCATGACGACCAGACAGTCCACGCTCCGTCCACTGGCATTGGAATAAAAAAAGTACATTATCAAAAACACAAATATAACTAACAAACCAAATACCTACATGTATATGTTGTGAACCGTTTTAGAACTTGAGCAGTTTTAAAACTGCGTATACGGAACTTTACTCAGTTTCAAAACTGGATGAGCAGTTTCGAAACTGCTCATCCAGTTTTAAAACTGCTTATGCATGAGTTCTGTATATTATGCAGAACCATTCAGACTGTTTATTTTCACTGAATTATTGATTTTCACTGAATTATTGATATTCAAATCAAACAACGACCTGAAAGGACTTTTACGGGTAAATTTTGATTTTTGATCGATTCACTTCTGACAAAGACATAATAGTAACAACAGAGTTTGAAAACTCCGCGAAATAACGTTGAGTCTCGTAAGCCGAGATTTTATTGCGCACCTGATTATCTATCTACCTGGCGTTACGTTGCTAGGCAATGATCCCCAAGTCAGGATTGTTTGTTGATGAGATAGCTCGGAAAAAGTTAAACATCGTAGAAAATGAAGGAATTACTTCCGACCATGAGCATTTTCTTTATTTCTCACGATGATTTCTGTCCCAAAAGACAATATTTTTGTTCACTTAAAATAGTCCGTACAAAAATTGTTACAAACTTTTGATAGATCTAGATCTACGTTAGCCAACATTGACAAGATTCAATATTAGCGGGATCGGGGAACAAAAATTCAGACGAATTTTTGTAGGCCCCAGTAATGGATCCAAAGTGTGTGTGTGTGTGTGGGGGGGAACATTTTATTCAATTTCATGTAGAAATTTAGTAAAATTTGTGTGATATTAGGAAAACGAACTTCCCCTCCTATTTGTTGTAGGCCTACGTTCGAACCCCGTCCACAGAAACCCTGGATCCGCAGCGGGGCCCAGATCTACCTAGGCCTATTTATTCGCGTATACTGACATAATAGGGTGAATAAATCAGTCCACCGAGTTGTCTGCATAAACTGACTTACATTATAAGATGAATTATTTAGCTCCACCGAGTGATTCGCGTATACTGACCGACATTATAGGATGAATGCTTTAGCTCCACCGAGTGATTCGCGTATACTGACCGACATTATAGGATGAATGATTTAGCTCCACCGGGTAGTTCGCGTATACTGACAAACATTATAGGATGAATGATTTAGCTCCACCGAGTGGTTTGCGTACACTGACCGACATTATAGGATGAATGATTAAGCTCCACTGAGTGGTTTGTGTATACTGACCGACATTATAGGATGAATGATTTAGCTCCACAGGATAGTTCGCGTACACTGACCGACATTATAGGATGAATGATTTAGCTCCACGGGGTAGTTCGTGTATACTGACTGACATTATAGGATGAATGATTTAGCACCACTGAGTGATTTGTGTATACTGACCGACATTATAGAATGAATGATTTAGCTCCACGGGGTAGTTCGTGTATACTGACTGACATGATAGGATGAATGATTTAGCTCCACTGAGTGGTTCGTGTATACTGACAGACATTATAGGATGAATTATTTAGCTTCACCGAGTGGTTCACGTGTAGGCTGCTGACCGACATTATAGTATGAATGATTTAGCTCCACCTAGTGATTTGCGTATACTGACCGACATTATAGGATGAATAATTTAGCTCCACCAAGTGGTTCGCATATACTGACCGACATTATAGGATGAATGATTTAGCTTCACCGAGCGGTTCGCGTATACTGACAAACATTATAGGATGAATGATTTAGCTCCACTGAGAGGCTCGTGTATAGGCTACTGACCGACATTATAGGATGAATGATTTAGCTCCACCGAGTGGTTCTCGTATGCTGACTGACATTATAGGATGAATGATTTAGCTCTACCGAGTGGTTCGCATATGCTGACCGACATTATAGGATGAATGATTTAGCTCCACCTAGTGGTTCCCGTATACTGACCGACATTATAGGATGAATGATTTAGCTCCACAGGGTAGTTCGCGTACACTGACTGACATTATAGGATGAATGATTTAGCTCCACCGAGTGGTTCGTGTACACTGACCACATTATAGGATGAATGATTTAGCTCCACCGAGTGGTCCCCGTATACTGACCGACATTATAGGATGAATGATTTAGCTCCAACGAGTGGTTCGCATATACTGACCGACATTATAAGATGAATTATTTAGCTCCACCGAGCGGTTCGCGTATACTGACAAACATTATAGGATGAATGATTTAGCTCCACTGAGATGTTCGTGTATAGGCTACTGACCGACATTATAGGATGAATGATTTAGCTCCACCGAGTGGTTCTCGTATGCTGACCGACATTATAGGATGAATGATTTAGCTCTACCGAGTGGTTCGCATATGCTGACCGACATTATAGGATGAATGATTTAGCTCCACCTAGTGGTTCGCATATACTGACATTATAGGATGAATGATTTAGCTCCACAGGGTAGTTCGCGTACACTGACCGACATTATAGGATGAATGATTTAGCTCCACCGAGTGGTTCGTGTACACTGACCACATTATAGGATGAATGATTTGGCTCTACCGAGTGGTTCGCATATGCTGACCGACATTACAGGATGAATGATTTAGCTCCACCTAGTGGTTCGCGTATACTGACCGACATTTTGGATGAATGATTTAGCTCCACAGGATAGTTCGCGTACACTGACCGACATTATAGGATGAATGATTTAGCTCCACCGAGTGGTTCGTGTACACTGACGACATTATAGGATGAATGATTTAGCTCCACCGAGTGGTCCCCGTATACTGACCGACATTATAGGATGAATGATTTAGCTCCACCGTGGTTTGCGTACACTGACCGACATTATAGGATGAATAATTTAGCTCCACCGAGTGGTCCGCATATACCGACCGACATTATAGGATGAATGATTTAGCTCCTACGAGTGGTTCGCGTACACTGACCGACATTATACGATGAATGATTTAGCTCCACCGGGTAGTTCGCGTACACTGACCGACATTATATGATGAATGATTTAGCTCCACTGAGTGGTTCACGTATACTGATCGATATCATAGGATGAATGATTTAGCTCCACCGAGCGGTTCGCATATACTGACCGACATTATAGGATGAATGATTTAGCTCCACCGAGTGGTGCGCGTATACCGACCGACATTATAGGATGAATGATTTAGCTCCACAGGGTAGTTTGCATACACTGACCGACATTATAGGATGAATGATTTAGCTCCACCGAGTGGTTCGCGTATACTGACCGACATTATACGATGAATGATTTAGCTCCACCGGGTAGTTCGCGTACACTGACCGACATTATAGGATGAATGATTTAGCTCCACCGAGTGGTTCACGTATACTGACCGACAAAATAGGATGAATGATTTAGCTCCACCGAGCGGTTGGCGTATACTGACCAATATTATAGGATGAATGATTTTTTTTCAATTGGTAATAACATGTTATTTCAACACACAAAATATAAATAAATTCTATCATTGGGAAAAGATTTAGGAATCTGGAGCATTCCCCCTTAAATGGTGAAAGGTTCCGTAATAAAACTTGCTTACTTTCAAGGATTTTTTTTCAAAATGTCAACTTTGTCAACTAAAATTTCCTATTAGACCTGATTACATAAATTTCAGCTTATTTAGAAAAAAAATCCTCTAGATAGGTGGTCAGGATGCTCATAACCATACATACAATCGTAGTTCACAAATAGAATAGGCCTACATACATTTACAATCTGTAAATAATGTTACGAAATGGAATAGTACGAATTACTGCATCATTTTCCAAAATAATTAATCAGAATCGAGAAACCATATCACCATTATGACAATATTGTCTATAAATTGGACGATATGCATTTTTTTGTAAATGTAGACGAACTGGTAAAACTAAGGTACGAAATTTCTAGGGTACGAATCATTTTCGGTAAACCGGAAGCTGTTTTTCGGTTCGGTGCAGAACTTCGGCTGTTCGGTACCGAACATGTTTTCAAATAAAAACAGCCTAATATGGTTTGTTTTGTGATCTGTTAAGTTTCCTTCTCAAAAGGAATATGTTTAAGATGAGTTCTGCATCGAGAAAACGCCGTTATACGTCAAAATAACAATATGATCGCTATATTACGCAGTTTCCAAACTGCTCAAAATGAGTTCCGTAACATCTGCGCAGTCTTAAGACTGCATAGTTTCAAGATTGCTTCCGACATATATACTTAGTACCGTGTATTTTTCTGTGGGCTGTGGACGACTTCATAGAGGATGTCGTAGTAGCAATGGTTGCAAATTCCTTCAAGCGAATATTGATAATTAGGGCTCCATTTTACTAATGATCTTACGACCATGTTTTTGTGTGAACTGTGTAACAAGACATCTCATTGCACGAGAAACAAGATGGCGTCAATCAGGTTTGTTGCTTCGCGCTACAAGCTACAAGTAATTCCACAAAAATTATCTATAATTTTACGTTTGTAAGTAAAAGGTGGCCCAGGCTGTAAAGTCACTTTATTTTTAAATACTTTAATTCGACAAAAGTCGGACAGCGCTATATACCTGGTTACTGAGTTATCAAATATATGTAGCCAAATATATATCAAGAATCTAATTAAAAAAAGAAAATAATTATGAAAATTGATAAATATATACTGACTGCCTTGTCTTATGTCACATGTAAAATTAAAATACACAAGAGTGCCTGAAAGGCACTGATATCGTTCACCTGAGTTCTTCGTGTATTTGATTGTGTACAATATAAATATTGTTGTAAACAAATATATATGTCACATTAAATTATTGTAAATTAAGTTTCATAATTTCCTAAGAATGCAATGAAGTCACATTAATATTCAATCATATTGCATGCAGTATGATCTGCATACATATTTACTACTGAATAACATATGCTGTTCCAGTTTGATTTTTATAATCAAGATTAAACTTTTACAATTAAATTTTGAAACATCAGAATGATACATTATAAGTAGTTAATATGCTTAATATAATAAGCCCCACCTTCCCTCATCAACATTTATTAACCTATCAAAAATTACAACCAAGTGTTTGAAAAGAGTCACTCAATGAGCATTTTTGCTATGCTTGGTTTAAATTGGCACAATGGTTGGTTTTTTAAGAATCCATTTATGATTTTTAAGTCTGATAAGCCCTGCCCTGCCACACTCTAATTCTTTAACAAATCAAAAATTCATGAACAACTGTTAAAAAAGGTCACTCTAGCAACATTCCTGCCAAGATTGGCTCAAATTGGCCCAACAGTTGATTTTTAAAGAATTTTCTCATCATTTCTCCTAGTCGTATAAGCCCCACCCTGCCATGCCCACATTTTTGGTGAATCAAAAATTCACGAAAAGGTATTGAAGACAGTCCCTAAAGAAACATTCCAGGCAAATTTGGAACAAATTGGACCAATAGTTGACTTTTAAAGATTTTTCTTATGATTTCTCTAAGTCTGATAGATACCGCCCTGCCACACCCATATTTTTTGACGAATCAAAAATTCATGAACAAGTTTTGAAAAGGGTCACCCAAGAAACATTCCTGCCAAGTTTGGTAAGAAATAGCCCAGTGGTTGAGGAGAAGAAGATTTTTGAAGAATTATACGATTTCTGAATGTCTGATAAGCCCAACCTTGCCATGCCCGCATTTTTCACCCTATCAAAAATTCATGAACATAATATTATGTTGAATACAGTCAACCAAGGGACATCCCTGCCAAGTTTGGAAAGAATTGGTCTGGTAATTGATTTTTAAAGACTTTTCACAGGATTTCTCTAAGTCGTATAATCCCCGTCTGCCACGCCCACTATTTTTGACAAATCAAAATTCACGAACAAGTTTTGAAAAAGGTCACCCAAGGAACATTTCTGCCAAGTTTGGAAAGAATTGGCCCAGTGGTTGAGGAAGAGAAGATTTATGAAGATTTACCTAATAATTTCTTTAAGTCTGATAAGCCCCCCCATGCCACACCCACATTTTTTGACGAATAAAGAATTCAAGAACAAGTTTTGGTGGGGGCCACCAAAAGAATATACCTGCAAAGTTTGGTCAGGATTGGCCAAGTGGTTAAGGAGGAGAAGATGTTTAAAGAAATTGTTGACGACGGACGCCGGATAGTGACTGACCCTAAGAGCTCCCATTGAGCTCAGGTGAGCTAAAAACAAAAGGAAAAAAACTAAATGAGTTCCCTTTTATTTGGAACTTGGAATTTTATTTGTTCAATGCCTTGCAGAAACGACAAATAATTACGCTGGTCCAGATCAAATACAAATGCCACATATTAGAAAATCAATGCTAACAAGTGTTGGACATAGAAAATGTTATAGTATGGAAAGCCGTTAGAGAAAAGGAGAAAATGCTGGTTTTGAGCATTTTCTTCTTTACTATCAATGCTTTTCGCCGTACTTTAACTAGGGTCTTCAAATTCGTTCTTTATATGGAAGAAAGTGGCTAATTACCTAGATCGCACAATCCACACCACTTCCTACAGGTAGCTTTAGCATGCTCGATGTCTGAACAAATACCGAAGGCGGTACTTATTGCTCTACAGTCAAACGCTGGGTCATCTGCACAATGTCCAACATCCGTAATCACTGTAAATGTATTTTTAAAACAGAAACATGTTAAGTCTTTCCCAAACGACGATATTGTGGACCTGTACGAATTCACAGCTGTTTCAGAGTATGAAATCAATATCAATTGTGTGAAAAACAGAAAATTTGAACACCATAGCAAAATCCATGCACACATTTGTGGTTTTTCTACATATTCGAAACTTCGTAATAAATAACAATTCTGTTGTAAGATTTTCTGCCGAGACATACTTATATAGAATCGGAAATTTACCCGATCATTTAATTTGATACTTTCTACCTGTGCAAGACAGAGATCTTTTCTCTATAAAGTCGACTTCTCTGGATTCATATTTTAATTATCGCATAACATCTTGGAAACGACCAGTGTTTTGTAGTGGTCTCCCTTAAAAATTTTCTGCAAATTGCATTAAGTCATTTACCTTGTGTGCCTTTTGCACACAGATGTTGATTACACATGTCGACAGAACAGCATTGTGAACATTCGATGTTACGTTTATATCTGTCAGGGAGAGCTCTACCAATCAGAGCCGGGGAAATACACTCCTGGAATATTTATAATAAAGATCTTAAAATCGCCAAAGCGAAGCAAGTTAACTCTATCTTTTGAAATACTTCGTAAATACAGCTTAAAGGGGCCCATGCTAGGTTTGTATGCTTCCGAACTGTTCGGAAACTCATATTTGTGCATGGAAAAACAAATTTCAATGCATAAAACCCTCAATCACGACGAATAACCATCTTTCCTTTGCTAAAGATCAATCCTTTACAAGTGTGTTTACACATTCTATTTTTACTTTAAAACGAGACAAGGTCACTCAAGGTCAACGAGACACACCTCCGTGGTATTAACACACCGTACAACCGGCTGTGTTGATGACTTTGACCTTATTTGCGAGGGATACGTGGAAAAGTTTATTTTGTACAAGCACTGAACATTTATACGCGTATTTATCAACTATAGAATACCAAAGATCCTTTCGTTTATTTATAAAAGTAAGTTCATTTGACCTACCATGCACATGGAATCAGATGCCGAATTTGTCTTCACAAACTTTCGACGCAGCCGGTTGTACGGTGTGTTGAATCTCGCTGAGCACAAATGACGTACCTCTGACGTAATTGATTTTTGAAGGTTGGGAATAATTATTATATAACCGTAACAAAACCAAAACAAGGACAATTAGTTGCAATAATGTAACGGCCTTTTTTTATCCTGTCAGGAGTCCGTTACAACGCCGTCGTATCTCTCGCAATGATGCAGCTGCTGGAATGAATCATTCCAGCAACTTTAACGTCGTCAAAATAGATGTAATTGCTTAAAGAGCGTAAAATGAATATTACCTTGGAACAGCCTAACCATTATTCAGTCGATCTGATACATATTTATTTTGAAATCATAATCCATTAAAACACAATTTACTTTGAAATCGTAATACCCATTAACTTTCATCTTGGTGGTCGCCATTTGAACGAGATCTCGCTAAATACGAGAAATAACATCACTGTCATCTCGCCTGACAGTGCTCACTGACCAATCAAAATCGATTTACCGATTCAAAGGACAGCCAATCGCTGTCGATTACCTTATTTGGAAAACGTAGTATTTTTCAAAATGGCGGACATCGAAAACGCGATCGAGATAACTAGTAAAAAATCGTTTGGTTTTCAAAGCCTGACAATTAAAACCGAACAATGGTCAATCGATGCAAACGTAATAGGAAAACGAGACGTGTTTGCATGGCTGTCGCAATTGCAGAAGGTTTCCATTTCGTTTTCACGCACCTGTTAATCCACGCGCTGTTTGTAAACATAGCATTGTATTGTTTTAGGTTATTTATCCTCGGTTGCCGGTTGCCCATATGACCGAGTAGTAGACTGGGCGTGCCCAGGAAGGAACTCCCTTCTTTTGACCCGTTTCCAGCTTTGAAGTAAACGTTGCCTTATATGGGAAAGGAAAGCCCGCCAAAAAGTCAAGTGATCGATTCGAGACAGGAAGCTTTGTTTTGGGGAATTGAAAGTAAACATTGCATTTAAACGCGTTTTTAGCTCACCTGAGCACGAAGTGCTCAAGGTGAGCTATTGTGGTCGTTTTTTGTCCGTCGTCCGTCTGTCCGTCCGTCCGTCTGTCCGTCCGTCCGTCCGTCTGTCCACAATTTGTTGTTACCACTCTAGCATCCACAAATATTGATCAATCTTGACCAAACTTGGTCAAAACATGTATGACTATAAGTTCTCGGATGAGTTCGATTTTGAGTCAGATCGGACTAGGAAGTCCAGAGTTATGTGCCCTTGAACTTCAAAAATGGCTATTTGTGACTTTGTTACCACTCTAGAATCTACAAATATTGACCAATCTTAACCAAACTTGGTCAAAACATGTATGACTATTGGTTCTCGGATGAATTTGATTTTGACTCAGATCGGACAAGGAAGTCGGGAGTTATGTGCCCTTGAACGTCAAAAATGGCTAGTTTTGACCTTGTTACCCCTCTAGTATCTACAAATGTTGACCAATCTTAACCAAACTTGATCAAAATATGTATGACCATAAGTTCTTGGATGAGTTCGATTTTGAGT
The DNA here is from genome assembly GCA_963680895.1 of Fragum sueziense. Classification (NCBI taxonomy): domain Eukaryota; kingdom Metazoa; phylum Mollusca; class Bivalvia; order Cardiida; family Cardiidae; genus Fragum; species Fragum sueziense. The sequence goes on along the minus strand of OY804596.1, from coordinate 64,361,719 downwards.
CAGATCGGACGTGGAAGTCCGGAGTTATGTGCCCTTGAACGTCAAAAATGGCTAGTTTTGACTTTGTTACCACTCTAGCATCTATAAATATTGACCAATCAAAACAAAACTTTGCCACAATGTTGGTAACTATAAGATCTTGGATGAGTTCGATTTTCAGTGTGATAGGAGCAGGGAGTCTGGAGTTATGTGCCCTTGAATTTGACAAAATTGCTGTTTTTGACTTTGTTTACACTGTAGCATCTACATTTATTGACTTATCAAGACAAAACTTGGCCACGATGTTGGTGACCATAAGATCCTTGATGATTTAAATTTTCAGGTTGATTTGGCCAGAGAAACAAGAGTTATTGGCCCTTTAATTTCATAAAATTACCGTTTTTGACTCTTTTTTTTTTCTCTAACAAACAAATATGGACCAATCAAGACACAGCTTGGTCGCAATGTTGGTGACCATAATATTTTAAATGTTTTAATTTTTCAGATTGATTGGACAAAAAATACAGAGTTGTGTGCCCTTGACGGTTACAAAATTGCCGTTTTCGACTTTGTTTTCTCTCAAACAGCAATAAATATTAACCAATAAAAAAGCTTGGACATGATAATGTTGATGAAAATATCTTTATCAGAACAGAGTTATGTGCCCTTTACTGTGACAAAATTGTTGTTTTCTTCCACTTTCTTTTTACTGTAACAGCTACAAATATTGATCATTCAAGATTATGAAAGCAGTTTTCAGCTGGATCATAATCTCGCATCTTAAATTATGTGCTTTTGAACTTGACAACATTGGGACTTTCATTCTATCTAGGTGCAGGTGAGCGATTAAGGACCATCATGGTCCTCTTGTTTACGCTTTAAAACTGGATTTGGGACTCGAGATAGGTTCGTTTGGGATTTATTTATGATAGCTTGTGTAGATGTTAAGAAATTTATCTAAGAAAACGCTGTTTTTTTTCTAGTCTTGCTTCATTGGAAAAATGGGCTGGACTCGTAGCCATGAACACGACAAAATCAAAGTTCATGGAGTACGATATCGCAGCTAAAGGACAATAAGAAACAACCCGCACGTTATAAATTGACTTGGATTTTAATACTTAATAAAGCTCCATGAGTGCTAACAATGGACGTAAATGATCAGGTTGGTAATTTCATACGTTATTTCTGGTTTGTAATTATTGTGCCATTTGCATTTTCGACAGCCTAGCTGGTCGCCGTTTAAAACACACTGTATGCGCACGGCAGATAACCTACGTGATTTTTGGGAAACGTTCACACCGAAAATCGTCTGCTTTAAGTTTGACGAGATAAAGTACACTGTCCGCGGCTTTGAGAGGAACATCCCCGGTTCTTATTAACATTGCACCGAATCCCATGGTTTCTGCAAACATTCAAACGAAAGCATTCATTTTGAATGTTTGAAGAAACCATGGGATTCGATAGAGAGTTAGTTAGAATCGGATGCGCACTTCTCAAAGTCACGCTAAAAGGGACTTTATAGCAAGTGTGAACAACATCGACCCTAGTCAGTCTGCGCAGTCCGCGCAGCCAGACTAGGGCCGATAATTTTCACTCTAATATAATTTCTAAAAATGTTTAACATTTCTTAACATGTGTTCCTTTTCCAAATACATCTTCTGGTTGACCTCTCTTGAGCATGATCAGCTTGTTAAAACTTGGATTTTTGGACTTCTGATAATGTCCATTTTAGCGTGACGGGTCACATTTTATAAGAATTTCAAATAATCTTACCGTCTCTGACTTGCAGCCCATTGTGATCTTCATATCTGATCCAAATCCAGTTGTTTTTGTGAAGCATCTCTTAAATAAAATATATATCAACATGTGAAAATTTCCCATGGTATCCATATTGAAAGAAAATGTATATGGCATTTTGTTAGCCGTATTCGATTCTGTTCGCATACAAAAATATTAGGAATTCGTACGATTCAAAGCCGTTGTCCTTATCACACTGCACATGTAAATGTTTACGACCACCTATGTGCGCATGTACATGATACAATCATACAACCATCTTACATGCCCGTAGGAAGCAATTTCATATTGGGGGGGGGGGGGGGGGGCTAAAGCCCTTGTCCTGAATATTGGGGGCGGGGCTAATTTGGATTTTCCCAAAATTTTCAGTGTAAAATTAAGAAAATTCTGCATTTTTGACCAACATTGCCCCCCTAGCCCCCCCCCCCCCCCCCCCCCCCCTGTTCCTACGGGCCTGAATCTTTGCAAGCCAAGAGTCGAAACTACGACGTAACGCCGTTTTTTGCATTCACCCTCGGCGTATTAAGTCCGATTTTCTTGGTGTCCTGAAAAGCATTTTCATTGGTTCCATCGAGGTCTCTGGAACCCATCAGATGACTCGATACATCTGTTTGTTGTGTGTAAACAATTCATAATAACGGGCGGGAAAAAGCATTGCATTTGCAACCCAAAAATGCAAAAATAAGCGGGTTTTCGTAAGAATTTCTTCCTTATTTCCTTATTTCTGCGTCAATCAAAAAACGGTTTGTTGCATGTACCCCGCCTTACTGAGCTCTTTCCTCCGATGTAAGCTTTACACGAAACCTTTTTGTGCTTTCTGCGGAAAGTGATCCCAACCAACCAGAAAAACGACAAAAAATCTGGTCGTTTTTCAGGTCAGTTGGGATCATTATTTGGGAAAAATATGGGGAGTTTTCAAATAAGTAATAGACCTGAGGGAAGCACTCAGTAAGGCGGGGTACCGCTTGAAAATAGACACATAAATAAGAAAATTATTGCACAATTTCCTACCTCAAGCGTGGCTTATTTTGCCGTAGTCGTTATCATTTCGTTTTCTGGTCAGTTGGGATCAATTTTTGGAAAAATTAAAAGGATACCACAAATAATCCATGTATACGAGGAAAGGGATATTTAAGACGGGGTACATGCAACAGACCTTTTGAAAATCGACAAAGAAATAAAGAAGTTATTGAAAAATATTTGACAAGATTTGAGATTATTTTTGTCTGTATTCGTTATCCATCCCAGCATGCACAATCCCCACCGTGGTTAACCTTTGTCCGTATGGGGTTGGAACGCGAAAGAGAACGCGCGTGAATGACGTCATTGATAATGGACGAAATGCCGTCAAATGTGCATTTAGAACACCACGGACAATTCCGTAGAATCATACCTTGGATGTAAGTCGTTGAACTGCTTTCAAACTTTGAATAGAATAGATAGAATAGAATAACAACACAAAACGTTCGTCTGTGACTAATGTCAACAATAACGCGACAATGATACTGAAATACATTGTTTGCTGTCCCAATGTCCTCTCTTTTTAAAATGATTACAACCTGCAAGTCCCGCAAGTTGCCATGGTTGTTCATTTGGATGACCTCGAAAACTACTTTATGAAGCGTAACTACTTCCTGCTAAGAAATGCGATTATTTTAAACATTTCTTCATACACATACTTCCGAGTCGATGATTCGACAGAATTGTCTGAGGTGTTCCAAATGGTCAAAATGCGGTCAGAACGCGACGTTTAATTGGTTGCTACTCCACAATACCAGCAGCGGCGTTTCGCGATTTTAAGAAAATCGGACTAAATCCGTCAAGGGTGAATACAAACTTAGGTGGGTTCAACCTTGGCTAGTGAAGATGATACAACCGACTATGTTCATGACCACCAATGACCGTCGACAACTACATGTAAGCATTCTACTGAGAACGACTTATAGTCACTTTTCTTCCAAAATCACGAAACTATGGGCTCTTTAAAACCGCAGTTACGAAATTTTCGAAGAAAAGCAGCAATGTCTAGTTCAGAATGTTCATGTTATAAAGTTTTAGTAAAACAATATAGATATTGATCAGACATTACTTATGCACTGGCTGATTTGGATCGAAGTTTTTTGTAAGTTCGACAGGGGCCCTCTCTTTGCATTCAACCTAATTCATAAATCATCGAAACAAAAAATATAAAAGACTCGACAAACAAACAAATGTGAGGTGCCTCGCGAGAAAACCTGCCTAAATGACAAAAAATCGATTTTTACTTTTTTGCATATGTATTTTAATACAACGACAATTTTTCTTTCATATGACACCATAATTAGTTCAATGTGACAAATATTAACAATTTTATTGATATTAAACGATAACCTATGATGACGTTGTTGAACACAGTCTTGTAAACGTGACGTCAATGACATCCATTTTAAAAGACGTACAGTTTGTCGCCTCTATGACTCTGGAATAAATATAATAATAATGGGGCCTACAACATCTACCACTATAGTCTATACTGTCATTACAGTGCAGATTGCTTTATTTCTTCTTTTTGACTTTAACACTCATTCACTGAAAATCTATACATATATGGAGTGTCAAAAACGATGTGATTGCGGCCGTATTCTTCCACGCGACAAATGCCGTTCATATAAGTGATCAATCAATCAAGTCAAAAAACATCTAGAGACAAAATATATCACAAAACAAACTCTGCGGTTATGTTTTTTTTTTTTTTTTTTTTTTTTTTTTTACATTTTTAAGCTATGATACTTTGTGACGATCTCGCGACATGTAATATTAAATAATTGTTTTTGTAGAAAATCTTGCAGGAAAAGATTACAACGTTCCCTCTGCTACATTCATAGTGTGCGGTCGGAAATCATTTTCAGCAAAAAATAAACAAAACAACAAAAAAAAAACACAAAACACAAAAAAAAAACCAACAAAAAAAAAAAAAACCTTTCCAGCGAGCAATTCACAGCTCAAAGCGCATCTAAATGTAATCATAAAGTCTCAAGCGACTTTCATACATAAACATGTTTTATAGGAAAGATATCTCAGATCGTTAGCAAATATTTTAATCAGTCTGGTAGATTGAACCCTTCCAAAACTAGACAGTCTTGCTCGGGAAATATACAAGCTACCAGTAGGCTAGGAACTGGTTCGGAATACCCGACAGAATGACTGTAAAAATGCTGATAAATTATCAATTTACTCCTTTTCCCTCAAAGATTTCTATCTTAAAAGTAGTAGATATTCTGTTTTTCGTAGTTGTAGACCTAAATGTCACCTACAAAAATGCTTTTAATTTCAGTATAGGATTATGCTATTTGTGAAAGGGCTGACACATGAATAAGTGATGCGCCTTAAACTGCACCTTTTCAGATTATGTACAGTTTAGGCTTATCTACGGTTTCATGAAATTCGACATTCGCTTAAGTACTTTTTTTTTTAATATTTTGGCCTGTGAAGTTATTGTTTTATAGCCTAGGCCTACACATAGATGTAGGCATAGCCTGTGGTTATGAAACATGTACGTGTATCCTATAAACATGATAAAGAGGTTGGCAGGATTTCTAGGCTACTTAGGCAGTAGGCATACTTTTTTTGGTGTAGCCTACATACAATTTCATGTGCTGCTAAACGAACTGTCCAAAGAGAATCTAACTTACAAACTAGGTTTGAATAACAAGGCAAATCTCTCTGACAGCATTGAAAATCCAAATTTGTGTTAATCTTGTCCAAAACATTAATGCCTGATTTTGACATTCCTAACAGAATGGTTTGGGAAAATATCTGAGACAAAAGTATTTTTTCCTTTTGCCTTGATATTTTCTTTGTTAAAGTTTACACAAACGTTTTCTTTAAAAATGGCATCCATTTGTTGTCTGCAACAACTTTTGAATAAGACCATCCAAAAATTTTGCCGTATGGGAAAGGGTTTGAAAACATCCATGTGCAGGTCTGGATAAAATGACGTCACACATAGCATACTTGTACGATATTGTCAAACCAAATCCATGGGATAGTTTAGGATAATTTTGAAAGATCGAAAGAAACTGCTGACAATTTTGCTGTTTAACACTGAGTTTCATTCACATACAGGGTTTTAGCCTTTTTCTTTAACAATGAATGGTTTTCGCAACCATTAGAGCAATGTTTGAGTGGAACATCGATGGAAATGAAGAAAATGCAATTAACCAGCATTTCTCCTTATCCTTCAACATTTGTTTTCCATTTCCATTTAGAACTGTTTGAATGACATAAATCTGCAGGCAGTACTAATGCAGCGACGTTGTTATGTCAATTTTTGGTATACACCAACAAGAAAGTGGATTTTTTTCTACACCGGAACAGCAAGGTTAAGTCCACGTTTTGATGCCGCTCTTTCAACCCCTTTCAAAACATGTTCCTGTTTTGACAACCCTTTACGATATTGGTTTAGATGTCTTAAATAACAAGCAGTTTTTCTTTTCCATTAAAGAGTATTTGCTAAGCATTGAAGAAACTCTTTTTTCGATAAAAAAGGTGTTTTGATTTTTGCAACAACATTGATTTAGGACCACCCTAAGTTTTCTTTGTTGTGGGAAGTGTGAAGGAAAATCGAGATTATAGTTATTCTATATCTCCTGGATAAGCAATAATACCATAAACGAAACAAAGAAAACATTTGTGTGAAACATTTTTTTTCTTTTTTTTTTTTTAGATCTAGAGATCTTTAACTCGGCGCTTACCCTCTAAAGATATTCATAACTATCCCCTGAGTGTAAACTAGTGTTTCTAGGTCAAACTTGATGTGACGTCATCTTCACTTTACTTTTTGTGCTATCCATGTGGAAATATCACATGTATCAGTGATGGATGATAATATTAGAAATTCAAAATGCTTAGGGAATATCTAGCTACGACATCGTAGCCACAATCTTGATGATGCACTGATTTGTGAAATCCAGATCAAGATTGTTTTCGGAGATATCATTTATTGCAATTTGCAACTAGGAAATATCTATTCTGACAGGTGGGTCTAGGTTTGTTTGTTTTTAAAGCCAACTTTGAAATATGAATGGTGAATTATCAACACCCCACTGGCCCAGCTACGCTTACTTGGTAGATCTACCGTATGTGTTATTTTATTCTATAATCAGAGAGATCCAAGTGTAGTCTACATCTCTTTATTTTAAAGTCGCACGGTTGTGATGCATGGAAGACTGTCGCCTACCCCGGAAAGAAAAGCTGATTTTCAGCATTTCAATACAGTTTTCAGCTTTTAATACATTCCAATAGTTGTCATATAATATAGATCTATCAACCTATTCATAAAACACGGAATTTGTAGAGCTAAGAAAAACCGTATTGTAATTTGATAGGGACAAGATTCATGTGATTTTGCTCGTCAAATTGCGCGACGTTGACCTAACTATAATCGGCTTTTACGGCGACGTCACGTCATGCCATTAAGGCAGGTTTTCTCACGAGATCCCTCAGATATAACAAACAAACAAACAAACAAACAAGCTCACCTCTCCTTGATTGCAGGTAACCTTGTTGTTACATGACTGGATACTAGTGGCCTGGTCACATTGCTTACAGACAAGGGCACCTTTATTAGAATTATCAGAAAAAAAATAAACAATAATTAGAACCCAAACACGTCGTGCAACTTCGGTGACAACGGAGATTGACAATGTTATCCGGATTTCACGGAAAACGGCGAAGTTGAAGGCGCAACTACAAAGATTGTTTGGTAACTAATATACGGATGGAATACCTAAAGAGATATTTAAAGTGACATTTCACAATTATTTCATTTTTTAAAAGTATGTCTTAATGCAAAGATTGATTATTCTAATGCGTAGAAATGCTATCAGTTTTTTGAAGTTGTTATTTATAAGCGAAAAACACGTCTTTAAAATTGAGACAGAAATGACAAATTCTATGTAAATCTGAACTGTTGTCCACAACAATTTGTTTAATTTTGGCACAAAAATATATATTTCTTGTAAACGATTCAATATTTTGGCTTGAAATTTTCAGAATGTTTATAAGAAAACATGCTCTTTCAGATAAACTAAAAGTAAAATTCATGTAAAAATAATCGTGGAATGTCACTAAGGATTCTTATTATATCTGATACAATGTTTAAAGAAATACATACATCAAATCATAATACGAAACTGTAGGTTAGCATTATTTTCTTGTGTTGCATCAATATCTCCCCAAGTCTATTCCCTTTGATGCCTGAAAACCGGATTGTGTTTAAGAAAGGGTTAAAATTTGAAATGTACTTACTTGAAAGACAAATTAAATGAGCCAAGATGACGAATTCGATGATCTCCATATTGAAGGAAATCTTCAAAGAATTTTTATTATCAAGTCTGCATTTAAGTCAAGATTGGCCCTTTCCTAAACGCAATTATAGTGGTGTTGTCCAAATTTAAAGAGTGTAGACACCTTCAAAAGGATATAGAGAAATACGGGATGTGTGTACAAAATATCACAGAAAACACCGAGACAAAAGGAGATAATACTGATTAAAAGCTTTTTATTTTCTTTCTTTAATGATTTTACAAGGATTTCTAAAAGGGGCGTCAAATCAAGTCTTGTTTGGGAAAGGGTTAGGTGAGAGCCAAATGATAAGAACAACAATTTAGGACCTTCTCTTTTTTGGGAATGTCACACTGTTATATTCACGGTGGGGAATCACGTGACACAACAATTGCAGAAAATCTTCAATAATTATGTTACTAGTATTACGCGACCGATCTTGATTCGATTTGGAGCAGAGAATGTGGACAGTCGTCACGCATTAGATATTCGTAGCAGAATTTTGAGAAATCAACTGATAAAAAAGTTATTGAAGATCAATCAACATTTTGCTTGATGATTAGCGATGTCAATAACTAGGATTTGTGGGATCGGGCTGTACGACTTTTGCATTACATGTACTCGTTGTAGGTTTCATAGCTTATCTTTATATTCTAAAAATGTTATCTAATCCCTTTCCAAGAAAATGAGATTTCTAGTTCAATTCAAATGATTTTGTAGGCGCCAAAATAATTGATGCCCATTGTAGAAAATGTGTATGTTATTCAATAGAAAATTTTCAGGGAAAAAAAGTAAAATTGCAGATCATCAGAAATTCCTTCCTTTCATCCGATCCTTTTTTCCAAATTATTTTACCGGGACAATAAAACCTGGCCCTGGTTTCTCAAAAAAAAAAAAAAAAAAAAAAAAAAAAAAAAAAAAAAAAAAAAAAAAAAACTGAAGTACATACTCATGAGTATATGCTCAACTTCAATGGATTACTCTCCAACGTTGATAGGTATTCGATTGAAGTTTACGTGGACTTCGTGTGATTGGAGTATGGTGCTCAGATTTGAGTCTGAGAACGTACTCGTACTTAAAAGTCTTTTTTCGAGAAACCGGGGCCTGGTCTTCTTTATAGAAAGGGTTCGTATGGCCTTACCATTTTTCAGTACATTTGACCTGATCGAACGTTCTCTCGATTAAACCAAGTTAAATGCAAAGGTAGACAACTTATGTTAGACAAATCTATTATAAAGTTGCTTCCCTTTGACTCCAAGAACAAGGAAATAAATAAATACGACATACAAACAATTCACCATTAAGACCTTTCTTCATTTTATTCTCAATAGTTCCAAAGCGGACATTTTAACCTCAGGCGTTAGTTGAAAACGGATTGATAAAAATGTCTTGATAAACAATGATATTGGCGAATTATTAACATTCGCTCAATATCAAGTCAAATCTAATCGAAACACTGACATAAATCCAAACTTTGATACGACAAAATGGTCCCATAAAGAAAGCAAGTTCAATAACCCTTTCTCAAACAAGCCCTTGTTTGGACGTGCCTTATAGATGAGAAAGGAAACATTGAGAGCAGAGCAGAAAATGCTCATGATACCCCCATTGCCGATCCAAAGCCCGGATTAAGACTGAGGAGAGTTTTGTGTATGGCCAGCACCCAAACAAGGGGAGACAAAAGAAACTATGTTGACCAATTAGTCCATGAAGCAGCTCACCTAGGAACACATAAGAACTCTTAAAAAACATTATTCACTGGTGGTGAACTCGGACAAAGCGAGGGACGTTTTTCGCTACAACAAGGTACAGATATTTTGCGTTTAAATGTGAGTTTAAAGATATGATTGGATAGTTTTTCTAATAACAATGAATTTGATCTAAAATTAGACCGGGTTTACCGATATGTTTTGACAAACCGTCCGTGTTGTTATAAAATCTCGTAACTACGGCTTTATCGAAACAAACAAACAAACAAACAAACAAACAAACAAACAAACAAACAAACAAACAAACAAACAAACAAACAAACAAACAAACAAACAAACAAACAAACAAACAAACAAACAAACAAACAAACAAACAAACAAACAAACAAACAAACAAACAAACAAACAAACAAACAAACAAACAAACAAACAAACAAACTCACCTCTCCTTGATTGCAGGTAACTTTGTTGTTACATGACTGGATACTAGTGGCCTGGTCACATTGCTTACAGACAAGGGCACCTTTATTAGAATTATCAGAAAAAAAAAATAAACAATAATTAGAACCCAAACACGTCGTGCAACTTCGGTGACAACGGAGATTGACAATGTTATCCGGATTTCACGGAAAACGGCGAAGTTGAAGGCGCAACTACAAAGATTGTTTGGTAACTAATATACGGATGGAATACCTAAAGAGATATTTAAAGTGACATTTCACAATTATTTCATTTTTTAAAAGTATGTCTTAATGCAAAGATTGATTATTCTAATGCGTAGAAATGCTATCAGTTTTTTGAAGTTGTTATTTATAAGCGAAAAACACGTCTTTAAAATTGAGACAGAAATGACAAATTCTATGTAAATCTGAACTGTTGTCCACAACAATTTGTTTAATTTTGGCACAAAAATATATATTTCTTGTAAACGATTCAATATTTTGGCTTGAAATTTTCAGAATGTTTATAAGAAAACATGCTCTTTCAGATAAACTAAAAGTAAAATTCATGTAAAAATAATCGTGGAATGTCACTAAGGATTCTTATTATATCTGATACAATGTTTAAAGAAATACATACATCAAATCATAATACGAAACTGTAGGTTAGCATTATTTTCTTGTGTTGCATCAATATCTCCCCAAGTCTATTCCCTTTGATGCCTGAAAACCGGATTGTGTTTAAGAAAGGGTTAAAATTTGAAATGTACTTACTTGAAAGACAAATTAAATGAGCCAAGATGACGAATTCGATGATCTCCATATTGAAGGAAATCTTCAAAGAATTTTTATTATCAAGTCTGCATTTAAGTCAAGATTGGCCCTTTCCTAAACGCAATTATAGTGGTGTTGTCCAAATTTAAAGAGTGTAGACACCTTCAAAAGGATATAGAGAAATACGGGATGTGTGTACAAAATATCACAGAAAACACCGAGACAAAAGGAGATAATACTGATTAAAAGCTTTTTATTTTCTTTCTTTAATGATTTTACAAGGATTTCTAAAAGGGGCGTCAAATCAAGTCTTGTTTGGGAAAGGGTTAGGTGAGAGCCAAATGATAAGAACAACAATTTAGGACCTTCTCTTTTTTGGGAATGTCACACTGTTATATTCACGGTGGGGAATCACGTGACACAACAATTGCAGAAAATCTTCAATAATTATGTTACTAGTATTACGCGACCGATCTTGATTCGATTTGGAGCAGAGAATGTGGACAGTCGTCACGCATTAGATATTCGTAGCAGAATTTTGAGAAATCAACTGATAAAAAAGTTATTGAAGATCAATCAACATTTTGCTTGATGATTAGCGATGTCAATAACTAGGATTTGTGGGATCGGGCTGTACGACTTTTGCATTACATGTACTCGTTGTAGGTTTCATAGCTTATCTTTATATTCTAAAAATGTTATCTAATCCCTTTCCAAGAAAATGAGATTTCTAGTTCAATTCAAATGATTTTGTAGGCGCCAAAATAATTGATGCCCATTGTAGAAAATGTGTATGTTATTCAATAGAAAATTTTCAGGGAAAAAAAGTAAAATTGCAGATCATCAGAAATTCCTTCCTTTCATCCGATCCTTTTTTCCAAATTATTTTACCGGGACAATAAAACCTGGCCCTGGTTTCTCAAAAAAAAAAAAAAAAAAAAAAACTGAAGTACATACTCATGAGTATATGCTCAACTTCAATGGATTACTCTCCAACGTTGATAGGTATTCGATTGAAGTTTACGTGGACTTCGTGTGATTGGAGTATGGTGCTCAGATTTGAGTCTGAGAACGTACTCGTACTTAAAAGTCTTTTTTCGAGAAACCGGGGCCTGGTCTTCTTTATAGAAAGGGTTCGTATGGCCTTACCATTTTTCAGTACATTTGACCTGATCGAACGTTCTCTCGATTAAACCAAGTTAAATGCAAAGGTAGACAACTTATGTTAGACAAATCTATTATAAAGTTGCTTCCCTTTGACTCCAAGAACAAGGAAATAAATAAATACGACATACAAACAATTCACCATTAAGACCTTTCTTCATTTTATTCTCAATAGTTCCAAAGCGGACATTTTAACCTCAGGCGTTAGTTGAAAACGGATTGATAAAAATGTCTTGATAAACAATGATATTGGCGAATTATTAACATTCGCTCAATATCAAGTCAAATCTAATCGAAACACTGACATAAATCCAAACTTTGATACGACAAAATGGTCCCATAAAGAAAGCAAGTTCAATAACCCTTTCTCAAACAAGCCCTTGTTTGGACGTGCCTTATAGATGAGAAAGGAAACATTGAGAGCAGAGCAGAAAATGCTCATGATACCCCCATTGCCGATCCAAAGCCCGGATTAAGACTGAGGAGAGTTTTGTGTATGGCCAGCACCCAAACAAGGGGAGACAAAAGAAACTATGTTGACCAATTAGTCCATGAAGCAGCTCACCTAGGAACACATAAGAACTCTTAAAAAACATTATTCACTGGTGGTGAACTCGGACAAAGCGAGGGACGTTTTTCGCTACAACAAGGTACAGATATTTTGCGTTTAAATGTGAGTTTAAAGATATGATTGGATAGTTTTTCTAATAACAATGAATTTGATCTAAAATTAGACCGGGTTTACCGATATGTTTTGACAAACCGTCCGTGTTGTTATAAAATCTCGTAACTACGGCTTTATCGAAGCCGTAGTTACGATATTTTGTAACAACACAGACGGAATACTATGATCGCGAAAAAACGCCCCACGCTTTGGCCGAGTTCACCACCAGTACTACTAGGCTCCTGTCTGGAAAAAGAGACAACGACAATATGCCAGACTAAAATGGCAATGGACAGATAAAAAAAAAACACTTTGAAGATCTCGTACAAGGAACTCTTGTGTAAGACCTCCCAGAAATTTCCGAAGAACAAGACCTTGACATTGTAGGAACAAAAACCAAAGAAGAAATCATCGCAGCTGTGAAGAAGCTAAACAATGACAAAGCTCCGCCAGTATACATCCCAAAACCATTGAAATGTAATATGGAGCATCCTCAGACATTATAAAATCCCGACCAAAATTGTCAACTTATTACGCAGTCTTTGTAACATCTCCACATGCCATGTAATCCACGACATGAAACTATTAGGACATTTTAAAGTCCAATCTTGCGTCAGGTAAGTCTGCTTCCTGTCACAAATGATTTTCTCTATTCAGGGCCAATGCTCCAGATTCTTTAGACCAGCATATTTCTAACTGTTCACCGGTCAATGTCTATCATACGGACATTTTTTAAACGTTATTTTTGAGGTAGGGACTAGTCAAACCATTTTTTAAATTAATTATTGGTGGACACATACATGTTCAAAGACTTAGGAGACTTTGTCTGGCCATCTGATGCCAAAGATCCACCCCAGGCAGTTGTTTTCAATGACTTTGGTTGTTGTCACTAACTTAGAACTATGGCGAAAGACAGGACAAACATCGATCACCACAAGTATCCAGCAGAGAAAGTGGAGATTGATAGAGGACACATACTGAGACAGTAGCAGCCAAACATTGTCCGTCAAACTCTGGATTGAAATCCCCAAGGTATTAAAAAACGAGGATGGCACATAAGCACCTGAATACGTACACTCGATACAGAGCGGGGACGCATCAGAATGTCCTGCGGGGACGCTAAAGCTGCAGCGAAAGATAGAGCTCGATTGAGACAACTGGTGCTGACCCATATGCTCCACTAGGATCGAAAAGGATTAAGTGAGTAATTAGCTTTAAAAACTGTTACGACCCAAGGGTAACAAGAATTAAGAAGCCAGCAACAAACTTTACAATGAACAATATTTATTAACAATAATTACACAGTTTTGTTTTAAAAGATGACAAAATATGCACTACATTTATTAAAGGTAAAGTCCAGATTCCAGTTCATAAAGTTAAAATCCAGTTTATAATCCGCAATGAATAGTTGCACTATAATCCACTTCAAGTAATTTAGTAATCCCCTTTTAGTCTGACAATTTTGTAGGAATTAGTGAACATCGTTTCAACGATGAGTGATTTGCTCTACCATATATATGATATTAGGGAACATTCCAGAAGGCTTGAGAAAAAAACAGAATATTTACGCATAAATAATGTGCTGTTTTTTAGACTATTCTCATTATAGAATACAGAATATGCCAGAAAGGTAGGAATGTTCTAAAGTTTCCAATACATAGTTTTAGAGCTTTCTAAAACTAAAATGATAAATAAACAACATGTTTACTTACAGCAAGCTCTAACAATAAACATTCTAAAGTTTCTATCTGTTTCTAGAATATTCTTAAACAATAACAGTAAACCGTAAACATTTTGTTTACTAAGACATTTGTTGACAAAAATATCCAGTTCTAAATATATACATGGGGAAATTCCAAAAATAAAAATGACAAATGTTTAGGCTATAGGTGCATACATCACAGAACATATTAGTAGAGTATTTGTCGTTTGGAAAAGGATTAATTCATTTTCTTCCTTTTTCTGTCTTCACCTGATTCTATTTACATTTGTTTCAAGTATAAATATGATATTTATTTTATCCTAACGTTTAGTGTTTACTGTTACATTCATTCAAAATTTAGCATCTCGGAGCGTGGGAAAGAATCTAACCAGTTCAAACCCTATACATTCTTGAGTAATGAACATATTTGAAAATCCAAGAATTTCCATAGAATTTTGTCTAATAACAACCATAGCTATAATCTACTACATATAAACCGGTATGGCACCACTATTTCTTGAAAATTAAGAGAAAATGATAAATTTCTTTCAAGAAAACGACAAGTAACCTTCTATTTTAGAAAAAAAGGTGGGTTGACAATGAAAAACGGTAGATGTGTAACCATATATCATGTAATAGTGCCATTATAAAGAATATGGCGATAAAATTTGATACATCGCAACGGGCACGAATTTATTTTTGAATATCATGCAAAATGGGAAGCTGCGACATGCCATAAAGCACCCATGTGGGCTCCTTCACGTCGTCGGTTTAGGACACAACATACATGCACTTGCAATATTTTTTTCGACATCTTCAAACCCACAGCCCCATCGATAAGACTGGTGACCGTTGATGTTGTGATGAAAAATACAATGATCCTTTTTTGTATTAATTGTCCCCCTCCCCCCCCCCCCCCCCCCCCCCCAAAAAAAAAGACGTTTCTAATGAGAAAAGATAGTGAAAATATTGAGACAAAAGTAAAACATTCTGATAAAGACAAAGATCCACTGCCTTTAGAAAATCACTAATGTGTTCTCGTTATTTCTCTATGTCTAAACCGTTTTCAAATTTATTACGTATTATCACCCTTATTGAACATTTTCTGCAACTGATGATCTTGTTTTGTCCACATAGAACAATAGATCTAATTTTTGAAATAATTCATAACCATGAGCTTTATAAGTACAAGAAGAAACTTTTATTATGTTGTAGAATGACAAAATTAATGTCATTTTAAGTTACGAAAAAATAATTGAAAACGAATTGAAAAATAAATAAATAAAATTAATAAACAAATATCATAAAAAGACTTATTTTGAAAACGTCCATTTTTTGTGTGACACGATCCATGATAAGACATAAGCCGTGTGTGATTTAGGCCGGTAGAGCTCTTCTGGAAGAGTCTGGTTCCCACTCCTGATACACTACGTTGTAGAAAAGATATGACGTAGTGTATCAGAGGCGGGAACCAGACTAGCTCTACCTCTTCCAGAAGACCACTTCTGGCCTAAATCGCACGCGGCTATCGTAAGGGAAGTCCGTGGTTTAACTCTTTCTCAAGTGAACAATTCGAGACTATTTAAAACTAAAAACCAAATCAACTTACAAAATACTTCTAAAATAGAAAACATGTTAATTATTATATAAATCTACGATGGATAACGAGAAAATGGTTGTTATTTGCATTTTGTTCTTCTGTCTTCAAAAGTTTCAAAATCTATATCCGATATTGTAGCTAAAATATATTGTATAATCGGCAAAGGGTTGAGGTCGTGCTCCACATTAATAAAGATCTTTTTTTTTGTAAAAATTCAAACACAATCTCGTTTCTAAACAATTTGCTTTAGCAATACTCAAATAATATTTTCGCAAGGGGAAAGGGTCGAAAGGCACTGAGATTTTTAAAAAACACGTTTTCGACATTTAAGTATGAGCATGGCTTATAAGTAGAAAGAAAGTGTTCATACTGAGATGATCTGTACGGCTTATCTTAAACAAATTCGCAAATAAATATTGTCAATTTATTAGACCAAAGTCCACGAAAAAAAAAAAAAAAAAAAAAAAAAAAAAAAACAACAAAAAAAAAAAAAAAAAAAAAAAAACGTGCAAGCATAAAGCTACCCGTGCACGAATGAAACTACGAATGTAGGTTTATTTTTATATGTGCACACTAAAAGAGTATATGACCCATTTTAAACGTCATATTAACTCTTTTGACATCCCCCCATTCCCTCCCCCACTTTGTTCTTAATGCGAATAATGCTTTGTCGATTGATATCAAGATGGACGCCTTTGAAAGGGCCATCTCCTATTCTAACTTACTTTGCACCGAATCCTTTGGTTTCTTCAAACATTCAAGCGAAAACACCAAAGTTGAATGCTTGAAGAAACCATGGGATTCGCTGCAGAGCGAGTTAGAACATGACATAGCCCTCTCAAATGCGTTTGTGGTGCACTTTATCCATAGGGCATTAGCTGAGAAATTAAACAAAACATACTTGAAGTGGATGGTTTTTCAGTGTGAACGTTTTCCAAAAGTCATGTGGATTATCCACTGGGGAATACTCGTATATAACCAGTATATAACCAAGTTTTCTAACTGCAAATTTGATGTATGAAGCCCTGTTTTCTCACACTTTATCAATCATGTAGGTCTAAGGGAAGTAAATAGTTTTACATAGGCGACCATTATAACATTTTGGCTTATAGCTCAGTCCATGAGTTTGCAGCAATGATTCGACCTACCTTAAAGTCTAGAACATCCATTCATACACCGGAAAAAATGAATTTTAGTATGGCATGAATCCTTTTCTCTATGACCTTTGACCCCATTTTTGAGATCACCCTAACTGCGGAGCTAGCCCCAGAAGCATTTCAGAGTATAATACCCATCTTTTAAAATGGCCCAGAAATTGTCAAAATGATTCAAAAATCATTGATTTTTTGCTTTTAACTTGAAAATAGAATATAATCAGTCACAAATGAATAAATCATGTTCAATTCCAGTAAAAAATATTGTCCAATCATAGGTCACCTTTACCTTAATTATGTACTGGGACCTTCCCTATAGTTTTGTCACGTGTCACGACAAACATATTTACTTCCCCTAGACCTGTAATATCACTGGTGGTGAACTCGGCCAAAGCGACGGACGTTTTTCGCTACAACAAGGTACAGATATTTTGCGTTTAAATGTGAGTTTAAAAATCTGATTGGATAGTTTTTCTGATAACAATGAATTTGTTCTAAAAATAGACCGGGTTTACCGATATGTATTGACAAACCGTCAGTGTTGTTATAAAATCTCGTAAACAACACCGACGGAATATAATGATCGCGAAAAAAAGTCCCGCGCTTTGGCCGAGTTCACCACCAGTGACTGTGGAATACCCGTATATAACCAAGTTTTCTACCTGCAAATTTGATGCATGAAGCCCTGATTTCTTATACTTTATCAATCATGTAGTATACAGTTACATCGTTAGTTTGATTGACGACTCTAGAAAATGAGAGTTCTCTCATATAAAGGAGTTAATTAGTTTATACATAATAATGTATCTAGCCATCACAAAGTGGTCATTATTGAGTGCTTGTTAGTTGGCTCGATTGCTGACTGGTTGGACCGTGGATATGCTAGGTTTTGTTGGTCGACCGCTCTGTAAAATTAGAGTTCTCTTATATTAAAGCAGTTAATTAGTTGATATGTACATTTGTAATAACTATGCTTTGCATCATCAAAATTGTATTTTCGGCTGATTATTTGGATGTATGTTTGACATGTGTACTTTTTCCGAAGAGATTACCAAGTCCCCTTAAACGAATTACCAGAAGACAAAATGTCGCCTCTTCCAAATTCAAAGATTCAGAAGAGGACAATCTAAAATTTTGACTGTTTGCATCTCTAGGTAGAAAACAGTGTTGGAAATGAAGAAATTGTTTGTCACAAGCAATGTCCTCATTTTCCACAATATTTTCCAAGGCGTTCAGCTTTTTGGCGCCAAAAAGCATGAAAGGCAATCGACCAAACACATTGGGCTTCAGCAATACGAAATTCCTGGGTACGCCCCTACGTTGGTTAACCCGACTCAACAAGTGCATTGTCGCCTCCGTTTACTTTAGTGGTTGAGATTACCTGGCAGATATTGCGAATGCAATAAAAGAATTACAAATACAATTTTGGTGATGCAATATCAAAATACCAGTAACAGAATAACCCCCGGGGATGGCACAGACTGATCAGAATCAAAACGTTTCCCAATTATGTAAAGAGCCCTATGTTGTGGTGTCGCGACATTATATAATATAACAAGAGCTTGTTGATATGTTCTGTCATGAAGTTTGAGTGAAGATGCTAAATTACAAAATGACACGACTAGTTTACCAAAAGATGTCATTCGCGTTTATCTGAATAATAATAAATTCTTCATATTTGCTCATTACTGTCTCAAGTTGGTTGATCAGGTTCGTTCTTACACTTAATCAAAGAAATCCTAGTTATGACTCCTGTGAAATGATGGATATTTTGGCGACAAGCACTGTTTCTTTTGTCGACACTATTTCATCTGGAAGACATATTCCCTACATTTTGACACGAGATTTAGCTGTCAACCATGCAATCCTCGGACTGTCCAAACGTTGTTCTGATGTCTAAATTATCTGACGTTGGCCCCCTATAACGACATTGTGTATGAAATTGGTCACATATAATTACACGTCCACAGTACGACTGACCATTTTAGATGTGTTCCGACAGTGATTGGTACGCGGAATTGTGTATATGACCAGAGCCGCGTTCTATAGAGCGAGATTTCTTGAGATATCTTGAGATTTCTTAAGATGTTTTACGATAAAGCGCTCTTTTGAGCAAGATTTATAAGACGATCATTGGGAGCCGCCATTGCTCTATACTTCTTTCGGAACCCCTCGGTAAATTCTGTAGAATCTATATGGGATAGAATTGACCGAGTTGTTCCAAATGCTCCATGATTCATAAACCGCGGTGTTCCGAATGCTCCATACTTTATACAAATGACGTCATGATGACGTCATTTGTATAAATATGGAACATTTGGAACAGCTCGTTCAAAGTCTCGGTCTTAAAAACGCTTTATCCAAAACATCTTAAGAAATCTTTAAAAATCTCGCTCTAGATAAAGAACGCGGTTCAGGCCTTAAATCATCGCGTCCTAAAATAATCTGCATAGGTGACATTTTTGGAACGTGATTACTCTCTTAAAACAGAGCACATGATCTCTTCATTCTATTACGATGAAATGATGTAATATTTGATGGTTTTATCAATAGACTTCGGCTTTTGAGAGTAGAACGTGATGTGAACGCTGAGTTTTATATTTCACGGTGGGTAACCCACGTGACTTTTGGAAAGCGTCCACACGAAAAAATCGTCCGCTTCAAGGTATGTTTTGTTTAATATCTCAGCTTATACTCTATTGATTTTGATGTGATAAAGTGCTCGGAACGCGCCTTTGAGAGGGCTATTCCCGACTCTAACTCACTTTGCTTCAAATCCAGTGGTTTCTTCAAACATTCAAGCCAAAGTGCAAAGCGAAAACGGGAAGCGTTCACGTGTACCGAAAAAAACTTTCGCTTGAATGTTTAAAGAAACCACGGGATTCGGAGCAGAGTGAGTTACAAACGGGGATAGTCCTCTCAAATGCGCGTTTCGTGCACTCTATCTCGTCAAAATCAATAGAGTATTTATAAGCTGAAAAAAATAACAAAACATACCTTGAAGCGGACGATTTTTTCGGTGTTAACGCTTCCCAAAAGTCACGTGGGTTATCCACCGTGTATTTGGTCAGGCCTTTATCATCTTAAAGAAGTACTTTTATTTTTATATTGATCTTGTTTTTCAAGTTTTTTTCGATTAGTGAGGAAATTGTAAATATACAAATACATAGACATCTAAAATAGTTTTGCATTTTACCTCGTATAATAATTCATAACACTACCCTGTCGGTTTAGCGGAGTTTTGTTTAAGATACCATAACGAATCCCCCACCCCACGCAGATGGTTTGGTACTTATAAATAATCTGTACTTTTATATTTTGTACTTGTCATGCTAAAACAAGCTGCAGTCACGAGAGTTTTGGAGAAAAGTGTCGAATTTAAGCGTTCACCATATAGATCATCAGTGGCGAATCCAGATGGGGTTCGGGGGTTCAAACGAACCCCTCGGTAGCCTCATTATTTCAATAATGATAGGAAAACGAATCCCCCTATTTGTATAGCCGAACCCCTCACAGATATCCTGGATCCACCGCTGATCTTGAAACAATCCGGTCGCGTTGGCAGGAAGCATCCAGGACAGCATTAGTTTGTTCACCCATTACCAGACGGCAAAATTCTAGATTGTCCATTAAAAATGATATTTACGACAATTTTATGTTCATATAATTTAATGTGTTTATTCTTTTTGGATAGAAAACATTGCGGGAAATGAAGACATCGTTTGTAACAAACAATGTCTTCATTGTCTACAATGCTTTCGAGAGCATTTATCTTTTGATGAGTCAAAAATATTCAACGTGTGGAAATGGATTAATACGTGTACACGCAAACTTTCATTAGTCCAGTCAAGTTAAGAGTTAGGGTTGAACTATGAGCAACAGAAAAAGTTTTGACACTCTACGAAAATATATGGCTAGACAATCTTCCAACAAAAAATCGCAGTCTGAAAGCTTTGTCCTTAATGAGTAATTAACATTTCTAATTAGTAAAATTGCTATAAAATTTTATGGTCCGAAATGTTCACCTTAGTGAGGTCATAAAGAGTTCAGGAGGAATTCATCACTACTAAGGTCAATTCTAGGTCAATTCTCAGAAACCCAAACGCTTACGAAATTTATACTCCATTGTTTTGTACTTGTAAACAAACACTATTTACCAACAATGCTTTGTTTTATGGGCTTCCAACTGAACATAATTCATCATATATACAGCAAAGTAGGTATATTTATTATACCCAGCAAAATCAGCGCAGTTAAAAGTTCAATAATAATGGTTTCAGAGTTGTTGTAACTAGATCTAGATACAGCTAATAGCTTTAAAAACTAAACATAATCTTTTTAAAATCAACAAAAAGAAAAACAATATGCCTATTCTAAACCCTGATTATGTAAACATTCAATGTTTTAATGTTAAAATTTGTGAAAATATAGCACCTCATCGAACCATGGTCTTGTTCATGTTTTAAAACTACGGAAGCCCACTATGGACAAAATTTTATCGAATTATCATGTTTCATATTTTTTCAATGATTTTGCATTTCACTATCCATTTTCATTTTGCAAATGATAGCAAATCAAGAAATTATGAAGCATTTTAACTTGTTTTATTTATTTCATTATATTTTTTACCTTTCCAAAGGACACATTTACTTTACACGCATATCCATTTTAGTGTATTATTTTGGTTTAATTGATGATCTAACTTGAAAGAAAGCAATGCAAAATAAAGAATTCAGTACAATTGTCGAAAACAGGTCTTGTGGACCAAGAGAAAGGAAAATGATTATATACACAAGCTGCAGAATTAGATTTCCTGAAAGCGATCCACATATATGTATATATTTAAGAAAGAGGGGATGATTGAGCTCAAACTGTATTAGGTCGTTTTTCAAATATTATGTGCTTAGAAAATTGACCGAGTTCATGTAAGAAAATTAAGTTTAACCCAAAACAGATACTAAAGGGATTTTGTGGAGTTATTCAATATTGTAACTAGGTATATAGAAGACAATGAGGGTGTAATAAGTGAGCTGTCAAAAATGATGAAAGGCCTTTGTGGAGAAAGAGCTTATTTAACTCACACATGAGAAGTAAACTTATTGAACATTGAAATTAATCAAAGCTGGTATCAACTCAATAAACATATCAAAATTGTATCTATCTCCGTCTGTCATACCACCAATTGATGAAAACAAACATACCTGAAAGTATTTTAACTTTTTTTTTTATCTACAATTATATCTGGAAAGGAAGAACTGAAGGTTGTATCAATTGGACAGGCAATAAGTCAAGCTGTAAAGCCAAAAGAATTTAAATGCCATTATAACTCGAGTTTTGAGTGCAGATGTTCCATCACTTTGGTTCTAGGTATCTAATTGATTTTCTACACGACCTTGGTTATAGTTGTTCATATCCTGCAGTAGGCCAACTACGTTTTGAAAGAAACGCTACTGCTGCCTTAAATGCATTAAATCAATGTTTTGTGCTTTATGCAGTGGGAGCCGATAATGTTGACCGCAATACAGGAACCATAGATGACAACAACACTTTCCATGGTATGGGAATCATCGCATAAACTAGCCCTGATTCACCTGTTCAGATACAAGTACGAAGTTGATTTGGTGTTTTAAACCAAAATGACCGTCCTGGACAGGATTTATGCAAACTCACAAAAAAGGAAATGAAAACCCCGGAACTGCAAGCATTTGCTCTATGTCTCTGGTTGATACGATTCCGAGCATGCATTAATTCCACCGAGTATTTCATAAATGCGACTGATCAAAAGGTATGGTGTCAAACCTGTTATTACATTCGATCAATCTCTGTTTCAAAAGGCAGCAAATATCATTCACTTTTCAGAGGATTCTATCCGTCTGAAGAATATTATCCGACAGCTTGATGGTGTCCATACTGAAATGAGTTTCGTGAAAAGCTTTGGTTCCCTTATGTCAGGATCTGGGCTAATGTCAGCTCTTGAAAGGGTTTATTTTCCGAATGTGGTCACACATATCATGTCTAGTAAAGCATACTCTCGAGCCATACATACGAGGTCATTTTCTATTTGATTATACCAACAATAGTTATTATCTTTTGTCAGCTGAAAGTGTCGGGAACAGTAGATTCATTTTTGCAACCGTACTTATGTAAAAATCATTTAAAGTCTTCCCACACAAGACATGGGTTTCTATCAAAAATGTTTGGGAGCAAAATGAGTTAATGCTACTAACATTTCCTCCATTCTTGTATACATGTATACCGAGAGGCAAAAGAAAGTTTATCCTTTTTCTTTGCCAATATCTCTCGAAATTCCCATGATATTGACCCAAAACTTTGTAAAATAAATTATCACCCATAAAACAATAATACAGCGTTGATAAATGTCACCTAAAATTTCTTGATTTCGATATACTGGTGCTACATGTCCGTTTTGCAAACTTTCCATGTGTGACTTAGTTGAGTATCGGTAATATTGTTGTTAATCAGTATTTAATTTTTCGGTTTTGATTAAAGAAATCACATCGTTAAACTTTCTTCTACATTATAAGCTTCAGAAATAAACCAATATATCATTTTCTTCTGCATTTAGTCCCATTTTTTCTACGTCATAGCATGGTAAGATAAAATCGTGACAATAAACTCATAGTCAGGTCGCTAGGATCATTTTTCATAATTCTTATCCAAACCTGTTGATAAATTTAGAAGGCTTTATGCCAAAGATGGATATTCTCTACTCTGCAACTTGTATTTCAATTTTAAACTGGGGTAAGCCCCTTAAGTTCCCAAATGACCCCTTTTCTTGTGACTTGTGACATTTAATGACTTTAAAATTAGCATGCTGGGTGAATCCGATTGAATCGTTTAAGGATGACAGTAGAAAAATCTTGCTTCACTGAGTACCTTCTGTTGGCCTAAGGTGAAAAGTTGAAAAGTAGGCTTTAGTAATGTTTATATTTTCTCTAGAGGCATTTTGTTTTAAAGTACATGTACCTATAAATAAAATTATTATATACACTCCAAAGAATAAATTGGGATCAAAAAATCCATTTTAATGGCATACTAGTCATTTCCTTAGTTACAAAAAAAAACTTCGCGATTAGTTATGCTATAGCACCTTCAGTATTTTAAAAAAAACATTTACCTAAGTTGGACTTAATAATAGTCATGCCCTTTCGCGAAAATTGAACTTTTAGTGGCTATTTTTATTCAGATATGCAGCTTTTCGTGACGACAACACGAAAGAAAATGAACGTTTGAAGAAAAAAAAATGAGACCATTTCACCTACTTTGATTATATTTGGTTTTTTTATATCAAAAGTAAAAAGTATAATAGATTCACAATTAAACGAGAATAGATACGGTTGTCTTGCTTTAATTTTACGTAGGTAAAGGTAGAAGTTCTACCTAAAAATAAACCAAAACAACCGCAAACTATTCTCGTTTAACTTTGAACGTATTATAAGTATAAAAGCGCGACTCCTTTGAAAATATTTTGATTTCGATATCCCATTTACTCAAATGGTCGGTGATATTGCAGAGCTCGTAACTACAGCTTGATAATATGATTTAAAGTGACATTTCACATTTATTTCAATTTTTAGAAGTATGTCTTGGTGCAAAGATTGTTTATTCTAATGCGTAGAAATGCTGTCAATTTTTTGAAGTTGTTATTTATAAGCGAAAAATACGCCTTTGAAGTTGAGACAGAAACGACATATTCTATATAAATATGAACTGTTGTCCACAACAATTTGTTATATTTTAGCACAAAAATGTATATTTCTCGTAAACGGTTCAATATTTTGGCCTGAAATTTTCAGAATTTTCAGAAGAAAATATGCTCTTTCAGATAGAATAAAAGTAAAATTTATGTAAAAATAATTGTGAAATGTCACTTTAAGCTGTTGTCACGACGTTTTGCAATAACGACGACGGAATGTTTAAAGAAACCATTCGACGAGTAATTTGAATTTTTTAACGATTCATTTTCTCATGTTTCGTTTTTTTTTCAATTTTGTATCCCGTTGAGCGATAGTTCCGTTAAACTTTCTGTTACATATTTCATTAAAATGATATTCATACTGGTAGATACCGTAAAATTGTATTATGTAAATGAAGTTTTCAACATTCAGCGTCACCCAAAAGCTGGAAATATCCATTTTTCACTGTTAATTTTCGTATAATGTTACTTTCTATCGTTATCTGTTGTACATGTATTTGCTTTAAAATGATTTTGTTTTAATTTTCGCTCAAAATGAGTAATCCTTATTATGCCTACATCATTATTAGAAAATCAGGATTCCAAAATACTAAACAGCGTCATTAATTGTTGAATAAGTACTCTCTTAAAACAGAGCACATAATCTCTTCGTTCCATTTCGATAGAATGACACTATGTTCTCACGGGGTCATTTCACGTCTAATCTCGGGGCCTTTGTGTGATTTCGGTATCCAATCGTTGTCTGTAAACAACAAAACATTTGAATAAACTAATACGAATTTTCATTGGCTGACGCTTCAAATTGCCGTTTTTTAGCCAAAGATAAAAGCGACGTAATGTATACGTAATCATACAAGATAAAACTGAATGATTTTGATTCGATAATTAAAACATTACCGGCTTCAGCCAAAAAGAAAAGCGACGTTATACATACGTAATGATTATACAAGATAAAACTGGATGGTTTTGATTCGATCATTCAAATGATGTGCTACATTTAGATCATGACGACCAAATAGACTGTTGGTGTATCAAAAACGGCAGAGGTCATATTTGATGGTTTAATCAACAGACCTCGGCTTTGGATAGTAAGGAATAAGGTGTTGGGTAGTGATTCCTTGTAAATTATTAAAAACGAGCATTGGAATGGACAGTTTGTTGTCAAGATTCTGAATCCAGTAGACTGGGTTCCAGTTTGATCATTTTTCACTCTTTAAGGTGGAATACTCGTGATGTGGCTATTTTGAGATTCATAAAACATCGGCCTTTTTTCGAGCGGCGTCGTTACACATCCGAACCTATTCGGGTGCGGTCGTAAACATTTCGCGGTGGAAAGTTCCACCGCCGAATGTTTTCGACGTTGCCCGAATAGTTCCATCTTCGCAAGCCAAGGGTGACATCTACGACGTAACGTCGTTTCTGTATTCACCCTTGCAGGATTGAACCGCTAGGCGGCGCTTCGCGATTTCAAGAAAATCGGACTAAATCCGACAAGGTGAATACAAACGTAGGTGGGTTCAACCTTGGCTAGCGAAGATGGAATAATTCCGACGTTGCACGAATCTCATTACAGGTGGACTACCTTAATTTCCTCCGGTCTGTGTGTCTATATGCCGCAATATGCAACAGGTATAAGTCTTTTTATGTTTTGTCTTATTGACCAAATTGCACATTGCACATTGACGACTGCACCCAGGAATCCATCTGTACCCCAGTGATATCGCCAGAACAAAGCATTTGACTTCAATAGATGAACATTGTTGTATCTATAAGAAACTTTATTGGATAACGGCATTTTCTAAACGCAAATATATAAAGCCACAAAACGAAAAGAAAAAAAAGAGCCACAAGAAAAACGTCTACGACCCATGCTGTTACTTTAGCGAGCATATCCATAAATTTGTGTAACAATACGGTATTCGTGCGAGGCCATGCTGCGAGATGGATGTAGCCTATGTACAATGATATACACTATCAGGCTTAACCCATTTAATGTCACATAGATTTTAAGAAGAAATAATCTCTTATAACATTGTTTTAGGCGTCCGTTAAAAAAAGGTTGGGAAAATATTGAGACAAAAGAAGAAAATGCTGATAATCAGCTTTTTCTTCTTTGGCCTCAATATTTTTTATGATCGAATATGCATATAGGTACTGTCGACATCAACACCCATTTTGTCATCTGAAGCAGCTATCAAAATATTATGTCCGAAAATCGTGTAGCAGATTTTAGCAGATCCATAAATTTGTGTAACAATACGGTATACGTGTTTGGCCATGCTGCGAGATGGATATAGCCTATCTACAATGATATACACTATCAGGCTATATTAACCCACTTTCTGTCACATAGATTTGAAAAATCTAATCCGCTACGCAAAAGACCCAATATAAAGCCAAGTATTTTAAATGAATGTTTCCTATGAATTTGTATTTTTAAAAGATGTAAAAATCAAAATAAATCTATTGTAACACTGGTTTGAAATTATAATTCTCTGTATAAGATAAATAAGAAGATAAATAAAAAATCCAATTTTCCGATTTAAAGCGTTTGAATATATCTGATAACTCAATTACAGCGATGCGAGAGAGAAGTACGGCGACATTTTTGTCTGAATATTTCGACACAGGAAAAATGACGTCATTATGACGTTTCGAGGCCGTACTGTAAGCGGAATCAATATACCATGCGTACTTATTAGAATATTTTTCTTAATAAAAGGGCGTCGTTTTCCTGGATATCAGAAATAGAATTGACGATTTGTATGTATCCACACTGTGGTCCTTGTGAAATGATAAAAGAAAAAGAAGGTACCTCGTAAGTTTTTTTTAAACCGAGTCTTTTCATCTCACAAATCTGCACTTGCAAGATAAATAGATACGATAAATAGGCGATAAATAGATTCTGAAAAGGTTTTTCTGTGCAAAAGCAAACAGAAAATCTTGAGACAAATGGAGAGAATGCTGGGTATCAGCATTTTCTCCTATTTGTCTCTATGTTTTGCCAAACATTTTCTATCAGAGACGTCAAAGCCAGGTGTTGTTTGGTTTTGGAAAGGGATAGGTCGTGTGCAACAATGTAATAAAACATGAAAAGCAGACATGAATCAAGCCACCTAACTGTCTATTGTAGTTTTAAGTGTACACTATAATTTAAAAAGACTTAAATATGCAAGAGTTACGAGTATCTGTTTGGTATTTGAGCATTGATAATGTATCACCTTGTCTAGTACAAAGCATCTGCGGCAGTCGTAAATAAAGACGCACAGGCGTAACGCGCGTCGCTATGTATCTGGTCTTTGAGAAACGGTTAACTAATTCAAATAACTGTTTATTGTTGGTTGAATTTATAGACTTAAATATGCAAGAGATTAGAGAATCCGTTTGGTATTTGAACATTGATAATGCATTTACCTTTTTCTGGTAGAAACATCTGCAGCAATCGTAAATAAAGAAGCACAGGCGTAACGTGCGTCGCTATGTATCTAGCCTAAACTGTTTGACAGTTGTGTTAAACTTACTGTTCATTGTTGATGTAATCATATGCAAGAATTAAGAGTATCTGTTTGATATTTGAACATTGATAATGCATTACCTGTTCTGGAAGAAACATCTGCAGCAATCGTAAATAAAGAAGCGCATGCGTAACGTGCTCGCTATGTGTCTTGTCATTGAGAAATGGTTAACTAATTCAAGTAACTGTTCGTTGTTGATAGAATTTGATAAGACGTAATTATGCAAAAGTTAGGAGTATTTTCTCCCTCTTTGAACATTGATAAAATTAATATATTACCCTCTCTAGTAGAACATCTGCAGTAATTGTAAATAAAGACTCCCAGATGTAACGTGCGTCGCTTTGTATCTAGCATTAAATGTTTTGTTGAGAAAGGGTAAATTGATTCAAGTAGGCCTACCTGATTATTGTTGATTGAATTTATAAAGAAAAAAATGCAAATGTTAAAAGCATCTAAATCAGCAGCAGTAGTAAATAAAGACGCATCTAGGCGTAACACGCGTCATTATGTGTGCAGTAATTGATAAATGGTAAAATGATTTAAGAAACTGTAGCAAGTTGAAATTATAAAGACGTAATTACAATTATAAGAGTTAAGAGTGTCTGCTTGGTCCATGACCACCAATAGTGTATCACCTTTTTTCTGGTAGATCATCTCCAGCAATCGTAAATAAAGACGCCCATGTGTAACGTGCCTCGCTATGTAGTAAACAGATAAAAGACAAAATGCTTTGAATTTTGCAGTAAGTTATCGAAAGGACCAACCCGTTTTTGACCGACGAGATAACTTATGTATTTTGCTGTGCTATACCTCCTGAATCGCTACCCTTAATGCCGGGCTCCTGACAGATATGGGTATACGGCAATTATCCTTTAATTCACAGACAGCTTACCAACCGACATCTTCGGTTGTAATTCGAACACAGTATACTCAAAGGAACATGTTTGTCCAAGTTTGGTGCTTCTATCGCACAGTGAAATAATTGTGATGATTCGCCCCACTTGTAGATTGGAAGATTTACTGTACTTGCGATATCATCTTCGAGCGATCAAAGCAACAGTTAATCGCGAGTATTCCATCAATTATTGGGATACGATTCCTATTAATTTCAAACTACGAGCTGTAAACGCATTATCTGGCCCCAGGGTTGACATAAAATGAGCCCAGATTAACCATTTCACAAACGATACCTGATTTGAACATCCCTAATATCAAAAAGGTGTTTGGGAAAATTATGAAACAAAGGAAGAAAATGCTGGAGACCAGCATTTTCTCCTATTGTCTCAATATTTTTTGTACTACATTGTTAACAACTTATATCTTTACTAGCGTATACATTGTCGTCAGCATCAGCTTTCAAATTAGAACAATCAAAATATTGCTGTTTGTAGAAAAGTTCGCCAAAGGTTTTATAACGCTGCTTTTCAACAAAAACCTCGTAACTGCAGCTTGACACAAGCTGCAGATACGAGGTTTTTGTTGAAAATCGACGATAAGTGATGGGAGTTATCGGTTCCCAGGTGTGACATATAACACCTGAAAAATGAGTCAAGATTAAAGGGTAGGGCCGCATAGGTGACAAATGCATTATGCAGACACTAGAAGTACTTCAAATTCTATTGCGATTGTCTCTTTGACGCCTGCGTCTATTATGCTCTACCGTTTAATGATCAGATACGAATGAGATATAACAATTGAAAGAGTTAAATCGTTTATATGTTAAGAGAGAAAAAAGAAAGCGACGATAACCGATATTTTCTTCGTTTTCGTTATTTTCAACTCAATTATATATGACACGTATTTCGTGCTACTGTAACAATATACTGTCTGCAATAAAAAGGTAAACTAGATTAAAATCACACTCCTTCCAAGAATTCAAAACACAGGAACGACCACTTTGATCTTTGAAAGTCTTGCATGTAAAACTCACACAAATAGGAATTCTAAATCTTTTTGACATCATTTTGACGTCATTTTGTCGTCTCCAATTTGTCAAATGTTCGTAATTATATTCGTAACATTTTTGAACCCAAAATGAAGTTGATGACTGTGTTCCATTTGAGAAAGTAGCAGACGACAAAACAAATATACTTACTGATAAATAAGAGTGAATATGAATGTTGGTAGAAAATTTGAAAATGTGTATTTTTTTTCTCTGTTTTCTCATTACATCTTTCGTTTGTGGGGTTGTCAAATCCACGCATGGTGTTAGATAATGTCTGATTAAACAGATAGTACTTTATATTAATTGCCATGATCTTTAAGAAAGGAAATACTTCGTCATCGGACGGTTTTTATTCGGATCTGGTTTTTCTTGTCCTTTAACAATACCTTTATATCCGACTCAAATTGCTAATTTGTTTTCGTATTAATCTCTAAACTCCGCCATTTGAGACGTTTCCGTGATTCAACGAAGATATAACGATGATATCAAAAGTTTGAAAAGAATACGGAACATCGTTAAATGACCAGATACATGAGTATTATCACTTAACATGACACCGCTTTTCACTTATTTTCCCTTTCCTAAGACGACAGTACTATAAACTCGTCCAAATTAAAGGATTTTACAGACGAAATATTTTATTTTATCTTAAACTTACTAATGAAATAACCGGTGATTAAACCAAGGAAATCATTAAGGTTAAAAGAAAGCAATGCTGTTAAACAGCATTGCTTTCGTCCCCCTCAATGTTTCCAAATGGTATGATTTTAATGGATTAAAGTGACATTTCAGAATATGTTGTCATAAATTTTACGTTTAATTTCATCTGAAAGAACATAATTATTTTCTTATGAAAGTTCTGAAAATTTCAAGCCAAAATATTGAACCGTTTAAGAGAAATATATATCTTTGTGCTAAAATTAAACAAATTGTTGTGGACAACAGTTCAGATTTATATGGAATTTGTCGATTCTGTCTCAACTTTAAAGGCATGTTTCTCGCTTATGTACAACAACTTTCAAAAAAAATCGATAGCATTTATACTCATTAGAATAACCAATCTTTGCATCAAGACATACTTTAAAACTTTGAAATTGGAATGAAATGTCCCTTTAAAATCAGAAGAATTGCAAGGAGAAGTACAAAAGTTGATAAATGCGAAACTACGCAAAGGATTCTAGCTCCGATCATGTGACCAGTTATCCTGTCGGGTACACGTAAAGCGGGTCAAATGTCAACATCAAAACGTGGATTTGAATGGGTAATTTTTCAACGACCAGTCTCAATGTTCAGTGTCCATTTCACAGGATACCGTAATATGGTACCCTCTAATAACGTTTTTCCGGCGCCCGAGTCAACCCTTGGTGTCATGAATACTTTGAATGATAATTTCAGAACCCAGCGATGTATTATCCAGTTGCAGAGCGATGGGTAAGCTTTAAGACTACACGAAATCATTATAAACCTTGTATTGGAAGTCAGTTTCAAAGCCTTTTTCAGCTAGATCAATTCACAGCGCATTTCGTTCCATCCTCTTCGTAAACCTCGCAACTGAAGCTTGTTTTCAGATGCATTTACGAGGATTTCATTGAAAAAAAGAACGTTTTTGATTTCTTTTGTTCAATGAAGTAGCTATAAATCGGGGTAGGCGACCATGGGCAGCCATTTTTTTCAGAAAGTCTTTTCGTTGTACGATGCCATAAACGCTAATACTATTATGTATGCATGACAGAACAACATGGGTCTTGATCTGACTGTGCGAATGCACAGGCTGATCTGGATCCATGTTGGTCTTAACCCTTACCCAAACAAGACCTGGTTTTGACGTCTCTAATAGAAAAGACTTGGGGAAAATATTGAGACAAAAGACCCAATATTTTCTATGCTTTATTGTACACAAATCTTTACTTAAATAACATAATTTTTGTAGTCTACAGCAGCTTTCAAAGTAGTACTGTCTAAATTTTTGTCGTTTGGGAAAGGGTTAAATGCCATTACCGAAGGGCTAGATCCACCCATGCCCGTTCAGATAGTGACTATATCCCACTCCTCTAATGCCAAAGACATACGAGTACAGCAATATATCGCTGCTCTTCAAACAAAAAAATCGTAATTGCAGCTTAAAACGGGCTGCAGTTATGAACCGTTTGTTGACAAGCGGTGATATCCAAAGGTCAAGGTTGACGACACTTGGTAGAGTCATTTTTCAGAAAGTCTACCCGAGGACTAATGCGGCCAGAATACAAATGATCCGTTGTACGGGGGCCATAAAGGCTAGACTTACAAATGATGACGACTTGTAAATGTAAGACAAACCTATTCGTAATGTTATGGTACTAATTAATCACTGCCTGGTCATGGCTTTTGAGATCTTTGTTAACCCTATCCCAAACAAGGCCTACTTTTGATGTCCCTAATAGAAATTGTTTGGGAAAACATTGAGACAAAAGAAGAAAATGCTGATAATCAGCATTTTCTCCTTTTGCCTCAATATTTTCTGTGCTATGATGTATGCAAATCCCATCTCCATCAACAACTATTATGTCATTCTCAGAAGCTTTAACACGAGAACAGTCCCAATTTGTGCCGTTTGGGAAAGGGTTAATAAAGGTCTTATACATACGAATTGGCGTCTTACATGACATGAATGTTTTATATTATTTAAGAAGCGTCAGTGATATGACTTACAAATTCCACGTTGGCATTTTTAACATTACGTTTCAGATCTTTAACATCGCATAGTTGTCCCGTTCTGTTCAAAGATTCCAATTAAAGGTTACAACTCATCGTTAGATGCCAAACAATTCGCCCATCTTCGGGGTTCATTCGTGGCAACGGAAATAAACGAGAGTATCCCTGGTCAATTTGCGTTGTCATGGATGACGCTCCAGATTGACTAAAGCGTCATATCGTGCCACGGATGACGCCCAAACTTGCACGAACTGTTTGGTATCTAATAATGGATAGAATACCTTAACGTAGAATACAGTTAAAATAGAACATGACAAAGAATTTGCATGTTAGGATATGTTTTTCATATTTGTAATATTACAATGATTAACTTGCAGCTTTTTATATAGATATCACGAGAAGCCTCATGTGGACAAATACGAATATAATAGAATTCTTTATAGATTTACCCGTAACATTGAGCGCAGTGATTGTTTTTTTTTCTGACCCGTTCGTAGATGACAACACCTTGCAGAAGCTAGACATTCGTAAGCGGCCAATAGAAAGTTAACCCATTACTGCATAGTGACGCCATTTGACTCCCTCATAAGAAATTGGGGGAAAACATTGTGGGAAAAGAAGAACTTGCTTGTCACAAGCAAATTTTCTTCATTTTCCATGTTTCCTAACCCAAAATTGAAAGATTTTCAATATTTC
Organism: Fragum sueziense; assembly: GCA_963680895.1. Classification (NCBI taxonomy): domain Eukaryota; kingdom Metazoa; phylum Mollusca; class Bivalvia; order Cardiida; family Cardiidae; genus Fragum; species Fragum sueziense. Next base: position 64,327,848 of record OY804596.1, on the reverse strand, counting down.
ATTAACTTCAGCAGTACCTTTCAAATTGGAACAGTCCAAAATTTTGCCGTCTGGTAATGGGTTAAACGGATGTCATGACAAGGAGGTTGCATGTCACGGTACTTTTTCTTTGCAGATTATTTTAAATCACGGTACATTTGTTATGTATAAGTATCACGAAAAAGCCCAGATGTGCAAATATTGAATTCCCTTGGGGTTTACCCTTGCATCTGCACGATAGATATAATATATTGATCATACCAAGTAGGAAATGTTCAGAATTGAACTTAAAACTTGCATTTACAGAGGATTTGGTTTATTGGGGTTTACGTCGTTTTCAACTGCTATGGTCATATCGCGGCGGCTGGAGCAACTAACCGTGGATTCCTGTAGTTTCTTATACCAGTACTACCACAACATCCTAACCAAGCCTCCAGCTGCTCCCCCGCATAGGTTCACGATATCAAACCATTGATGGGTGACATTCACAGAGGAAACTTATAACGAAAAAATACCGATGTTTGGAAGTGAAGGTTAAATAACGTTAGGAATTTGCTCTATGTGATATAAATGCTAAAATTCTGCTGATAAAAATTTATTGACAATCTGGCCTGCGTTCAGTAACGGTTACGTGAGCTCACCCGAGCAACAGTCGCAACTTCTTTGACACAAAATTGACAGAATTGACCGAGTATTCCGAATGAAACGGCTCACGTAAAACCTTACTGAACGCAGCCCAGGTAAAATGTTACTTGGGGAAGTGTTTTTGACTTACCAATGTCTTAAACCTTACAGACCCTAAAAAACACCACTTTCTAGCCATACGAAATGCATCAAATTACACACACTTGTAAATACACTTCACATAAGTTGATTCACCGTCCCGGATATCACGATTATGTTTCAAGAAGAAAATAATTTACAAATATTATTTTACTCTATATTCATATGCAAGGGAGGTAATTTTGAACATTTCTGTCAAATATTTCCATAAGTATGCATTAATTCAAAATTCTAAACCGTTCGAAATGCTTGTATTTATATTTGGAATGGAAATGTAACACAGGTTAGCAATTACTGGCACTTTTTAAGCTTCGCATCTGGGGGGTCTTAGGTGCTTTTGAGGGGTTAGATACCTTAAAAATTGCCTAAAACAACAATCGCAACACCCAGGTCTCGATAAATTGGCGATACGCATTTCTTGCCCCAAATTTGTCGTAAGACATCGGTAAGTCAAAAATGCGCCTGAAATATTTTGATGAAACTGGCCCCTGGTCTCTTAGATCATTCATATCAGGGCGTATTTTGGTCTCCTCTGCTTCAAACCATTTTTAAATCGTCATGTATTGACCCTTTCCCAAACAAGATCTGGTTTTGACGCCCCTGATCGAAAAAGATTGGGAAAATAATCAGCATTTTCTCCTTTTGCCTCAATATTTTCTCTGCTATATTGTACAGAAATGCTACCACTATCAGTATCAATTGTGTGGTTTGTAATAGCTTTTAATTTGAACCACCTAATTTTTGGCCGTTTAAATTTGAACCACCTAATTTTTGGCCGTTTGGGAAAATGTTAATGGAATTGTTGAAGATTTTCTGTAATTGTTGTGTCAAGTGATTCCCCGCTGGGCACGCCTACATGGAATGAGCATTTGGTGGCTCGGTTTGACGTAGTACCAACGTCGGTGTTTTTTTGAAAAACCTTGTAACTCAAGCTTTAATCAAGCTGGAGTTACGAGGTTTTGCAACAACACCGGCAATTTGTACTGGTGCGAGAAATGTAAAGAATACATGGTTATGTGCACAAATGGACTTACTGTCGGCATTAACCCAATCCCAAACAGCAAAAATCTAGATTGTCCAAATTTGAAAGATGCTGCACGGGTAAAATTGATGCTAATAAAAATATAAAATTGTGTGAGCAAAATAACGCTAGTTTTCAGCATTTGGTCTTTGTCTCAATGTTTTCCCAAGTTTTAGCTTTAAGGGACGCCAAAGGCAGATCTTGTTTGCGAAAGCATTTACCCCCCCCCCCCCCCTTTCAATGAAAGCCACGAAAATAAAGTCGACTTTCAGCGAAGACTTTCGCGCTTTTTGGTCGACAGAAAATACAAAGAGAATATTTATATCAATTATTCAACTTTATTATCTGTTCAATTTCCTACAAAAATAAACATTCATAAACATTTAATATCGCAATTTAATAGACAGTTTTCATTATTTTGGCACATAATAATCATATTGTTTATAAATTGTACACAAAATGATGAATAAAACAACCCAATGCGAAGATTGTTTCTTCCCTCGTGATTCATAATTAGCATTGCCTTAGAAAAGGCGCAAAAACTAATTCAACAAACTAACCATATTTTGATCACATTGGGAAAGGTTTAGCTTTTCAGAGTACTTTGATACATGTAGCCCTTCGAAGTTTTCTATTCCATCAGTAGCGAATCCAGAGGGGTTACCAGGGTTGAAACAAAACCCCATCAGTAGCCTGATTATTTTATTTTCTTGCAGAAATTCGGTAATAATTGTGTAATACTTTAGAAGAAAACGAACACATCTATTTATATATTTGAACCCCCTTCACAGAAACCCTGGATACGCCACAAGGGGATGGTAACTGCAAGGTCCGCGCTTACTGGTTCGTACTGTAAGGTCCGCGCTTACTGGTTCGTACTGTAAGGTCAACGCTTACTGGTTCGTACTGTAAGGTCCGCGCTTACTCGTTCGTACTGTAAGGTCCGCGCTTACTCGTTCGTACTGTAAGGTCCGCGCTTACTGATTCGTATTGCAAGGTCCGCGCTTACTGGTTCGTACTGTAAGGTCCGCGCTTACTGGTTCGTACTGCAAGGTCCGCGCTTACTGGTTCGTACTGCAAGGTCCGCGCTTACTGGTTCGAACTGTAAGGTCCTCGCTTCCATGTGTTTACTGCAAGGTCCGAGCTTTTCAGGTGTTTACTGCAAGGTCCGCGCTTCCATATGTCTACAACAAGGTCCGCGCGTTCGTTTGTTTACTGCAAGGTCCGCGATTTTAGATGCTTACAGAAAGGCCCGCGCTTTACTGACTGTGACTTTTTTTCTGTATTTCTTGATTAATACCTGCAAAGATAAAACGTTTAATTTTCAATCATCGTTAAGACTCTTTATCGGACGACAAAATATTTAGCTATGCATTATTTCTGTGTTACTTTAACCCTTTCCCAAACAAGACCTGGTTCAGAGAAAAGACTTTGGAAATTATTGAGACAAAAGAAGAAACTGCTGATTTTCTTTGCCATATTACACATAATTCCTATCTTTAATAACACTCATTATGTCGTCTGCAGCTCCTTTGAATTTGAAAATTTAATTTAAAATTTTGTCGTTTGGGAAAGGGTTAAAGCTTTCCCAAGCATCGTCTTCAACAACTGAACCAATGGAAAACTTTCAAAGACGTTGAATGGGATGTTTTGATCAGCATAGATAAATGAACACTGTAAAGAGAAGACAACTTTTCAGTGTTTTCATCTTTTCCTTCACTGTTTTATAATCATCGATATTTTTTCTTAAAAAAAAGTGGAAACTATTTAACCACTTTCCTTCTACCTTCAATGTTTGCATGTTCGGCCTTGAAAAGGAATACTTGTACAAAAAGTTCATGACAATAAATTATATGATATATATTTTTTGTAATGTGCAATTTGATTTTTGGTGTCGCCTCTTACAACATATATCAGTATTTTGAGTCCTCTACGCCGATTACAACAATTAAAGGTCAAAGTGCAAAAATAATTGCATTCGTGCAACCTGATCGTTCGACTATAATTTCGTACCGTTGCAGCCATCGGAATGCATATAGGCCTATTTTATACTTTAACCAGAATATGGGAAAAAGGTGCTCATGACATTTTTAGACCAATTGCAATGAATTGTGTGCTAAAAATAGACTGGCTTTATAGTTATGTTTCGATACAACGTCGGTGTTGTTTTAAAATCTCGCAACTACGGCTTGAATCAAGCCGTGGTTGCGAGAGTTTATAGCAACACTTACGAAATACCTTTGTTTGTCTGACATTCACGACAAAGATAAAAATATGCCTGGGCTTATAAATAGGACTATGTTTGTCTGAACTTACGTCGATGTTAACTTGATAAAAATCGTTCCCTTTTAGGTTCCAGATCAGTCTGGTTTCGTTTAGCCGAATAAAGATCTATGATATTCCATGATTAGTTGCTACTGTTGCTACAGTTAATGAAGAAGCTTTAAGAGAACATCATGGATCTAGATCAGACATCCTATACGTTTGCACAAACTGATCTGGATTAATGTTTGTCCCAAATGCCAGAAGACCACCTTTTCCACGTTGAATAATCACGTGATACAACAATTTCAGAAAATCTTCAATAATTTTGTCAATACGGGACCGATTTGAATTAAGATTGAAGCAGAGAAAGTGGACAGACGTCACGCATTAGAAGGACGTGGTGGATTTTTGAAAAATCATTTGATACAAAAGTTATTGACGACCAACCAAAATTTAACTTGGTCTTCAATAACTTTTAATCATTTGATTTTTCAAAAATCTATCACGTCCAGCGTATTCCTGGCATTTCCCATCTTCTCTACATTCAATCGAATTCAAATTGGTCAAGTATTTATAAAAATATTGATGATTTTCTGAAATTCTGAGTCACGTGATTAGCCATCGTTTTTCCATACCCCAGCTTAAAATTTATTTATTGTATTTATTGCATATAATTTCGGGCGTTGCAGTGTTTTATTTCTTTCTGTACAAAAGAAACTTCAGATTCTAACATTGTTACCAAATGCCTTACATTCAAATTTGCAACAGGGTGGAAATTTTACGCTAAATTATGATCTTATGGTCGTATCCCTTTCTTTAAAACGTTATATTTCGCCTTTACGCTTCGAACATGAAATCTTAGTCACTGTATATGCTTAAAAGATAGTCAAATTACATGTAAGATTTGTAGTTTGTAGACATGAGATATAACAGAATGGAATCTAACATGGCTGACAATCTTTATCATAAATCACGTGACCAAAGTCAAAAGTCGCCTGGATACCGTAACATAATGATACATTAAAGGAAATTTAAAAGAAATTTAACCTACGATGTCCGTGATATTTTATTGTGTTGAATTGTAGATGTTAAGAGGAATTCTCTGTAAGGACCAGAAAACTTTGGCACGCATAGTCATGGATTTTTCTCACATTGCCATATGTCAAAGAGTATCATGAATGATGAGGAAAAATGACCTTAGTTTTGAATCATTCTCTTTCGTTTCCATAGCAACGCGATAAAATGTGTAAAAAATTTGGCATTTTCAAAATTTGACCCCTTGCTCTTTCAATCACATATCATTTCTACAATATCACAAGTTTCAATAAAAGTTGTATACCATTGGAAAGGTTAATGGTTATAGATTCTAAAATTTACTAAATGTTAGACATTTATGAATAGTGTGTCAATCATCAGGGTTTGAAACACAAAAAAGGCAGCAAAATAGTGGTCTTGTTCAAACTCATTATTCTGAGAAGTCAACAGTCTTTTAACAAAATATGTGATATATTTCAGTAGATGACTTAAAATGTTATTCATATAAAGCAAAATCTTCGTGGGCAAACATGTGACTTTTTTCTGATGAGGGATTGAATTCAAGCAAAAGTGCAATTTTGACCTTCAAACTACCTCCCTTTGTTACCCCCCTTTGAAAAATCCGATCCGTTCATCGCTTTATACCCAACCTACAGCGGAACAACAACAACTGTCATGGCTGCCTTTGTCAATTTGGGTCATGTTTTCAAGGTGAAAATATCCATTTAAGTACAAATGGGATGGATTTAGGCCCACACAACCAGAAAATCAACATGATTCAACTAGATAAAGGTTTGTTGCATTGTATTTTTATTGGAAAAAAACTTCTTTAACCAGGACAAGAGTGAAATAAACTAAATATGTTGGTTTAAGTTTGCTTATCCGGTTTAACAGCTTATTTCACAATTTGTGAACATAGTCATTAATAGCATGACAATGGCCAGCATAATTTTTGATCTAGATCTTTCACTTGTCATGCAAATTCCGGTTAATTTTGATTTATTTGGCAGACAGCATAGAACTAGATCAGCCTTGTAATGTTTGTAGACTGGACTTAATCTTTATCTCATGCATAATATGTCTGCCTCTTTTTATTCAACATGACAATGGTCAACATGGTTCCAATGAATAACATAATTATTTTTTGATTGAGTGGGATTTTAAACCATATTCAACACTTTTCCCACTTTATTCTTATTCAACAATTATTGGCTGAGCTGGGGTTTCAACCCAAACCCCCACACTTTGTAAAGGTCGCAGCCATGGCGCAGTTGGTAGCGCATCTGCCTCTCATTCGAGGGGTCCTGGGTTCGACACCTGGCCGCGACAAGTACCCTTACTGACAAAAATGTTACCCATCAATGGTTTGATATCGTGAAACCTATGTGGGAGAGCAGCTGGAGGCTCAGTAAGGGTGTTGTGGTAGCACTGGTGTGAGAAACACCAGGAATCCATGGTAAGGTGCTCCAGCCGCCGCGACATGACCTTAGAAAATGGTCTAAAACCCCAATAAACCGAACCCTCACTATGTAATGGATGGATCTAGCAGGGGAGAGGGTCGGGATGTCTGCTCTCCTGTTGCATTGGCTGGAAGAAATTCTAACTATTTAATGTTAGTACTATAATGTTACATATATTTATTCACCCCATTTAAAGTAATTATTTGGGCTTAGAACCCCCCCCCCCCCCCTTGAAAACATCCTGGATCCAGCCTTGCTGTGTCTCTCGGCATTTCTGTCTAATTTACTGATTTTGTATCCATGTTCTTGGTACATTAAAAATGATTTAATTTTGAAATTTAAATTTGAAATTCAAATAGAATCTAGATTAAAAAATGATTTTGAGACAATATGACTGTAGTATTGAAAATGAATTGATCAAGTCATTGATTCTCCAATAACAGTATGAACTTGTAAATTTCAGTTGAGCTGCAGATAAATGTGATCTGTCTTACTATAGGGGTCCATCAGAAAAGTCATCATCATCATCATACTGATATGTAGGGTCAAAATGTAATGCTGGAATGCTGAAAACTGCTGTTATGTAAAAGGCTGGTAAGTTTAAATTATTTCATGTTGCTCAAATTTTATACAGGAAAGACAAAAGTATATGTTTGATATCATTGATATGAACTTTCACCCTTCCCCTCTAGGAATTTTTCCCCTAAATTGCAATTTTCCCCTCATAAGTCAATGTTTCAGAATTTACAGTGTTCTCCCATGGGAGTGTTTATGTTAAAAATCAAAGATCTGGAGTTCATCATCTTATTAATATAGCTTTTAAAATCTATTTTCTTTGAGTTTTTAAAATATTTAGAAGCATTTTCAGTATTCAGAACATTACTTGCTGGAAAATCTTTCCCTCAAAACACCTCATTTGATGCATTTCTCCCAAAATTTTTGGCCCATACCCCTTGCCCTAACCATAAAAAGAGCCCCTTAGTAGTGACTTTCTATGAATTTTGCATGCATATTTCAAAGATTTTGCATTAATGGTGGGATCCGATAAGTTAAGCCTTTCCCAAACAAGACCTGGTTTTAACGTCCCTATTGAAAGAGGCTTGAGAAAACATTGAGGTAAAGGAAGAAAATACTGACAATTGATCAGCATTTTCTTCTTTTGCCTCAATATTTTCTGATGAAAAAATGCTTGTATAGTTGTAATAAGCAATTTCTTCATTTCCAAATTCCAACAATGTTTTCTTCCAGGAAGGACCAAAAAAGTAGAATTGCATTCACTTAAAATCCATTTGTTGTCTGCAACAATTCTCTGAATTTGGTCCAGGCTAAAATTCTGCTGTTTGCAAAATGGTCAACAAACTGAGGGCCCATGCCTGAGAAAACATTGTTGCAAAAGAAGGAAATGATAGCTTGAGAAAAGACTGATGTGACAAAAATGGTGATTACCTGCCTTTAATACTTTTGTCTCAAAATTCTCTTTACTATATTGTCACACAAATTCTATTAGATCTATTATTAACATACACTCTGTGGTCTCCAGCACATTTTACCTGAGACCCATCTAGAATTTGTCATTTGGAAAAGGATTGATTAGTGTTCAATTTAAGTAGAAAAGAGGCAAGCAGTAAAAATTACTGAATTGCTGTACATGGTTGAACAGAAAGTTTGCTGTTTTAATTTCAGATGATTGTAGGGGAACAGTGGCTGCATATAAATACAATAATTGGAGATACAATATGTATAGTGGTACCATCAACATTGAGACTCAAATGTACTTTTACACGGGTGGTAAACTTTGGAACGACCTCCAAAAAGAGGTAGTGAATTTCTGTTCCCATAGCACATCCGGGAACTCGCGAGGTCGGTCCAATAGCTAAAAACGTGTAAACAAAGGTAGGTGTCGGTGGTTCTTTTGATCGTTTTTGAGGTTTCTAGCAAAAAATGGATAATTATGGCAATGCTATGTCGTGTAAAAATGACTTATCGACGCACACGGCCCAAAACTGCGGTCGAAACCGAAGTAATTTCCGCTGGATCATTTTTAAAAGTTCGAACACGATATTGCTTTTTCACAACAGTTTGTCAACAACTGTCACCTTTTTGTATAATTTGTGGTCTTCCGCGAAGAATACAGCCCCGGTACGTTCGTCCTAGGGAAATGAGTACTCTGTATCACATATTCTGTTAAAAACGGCAACGGGGCGCATTATTTAAGAAAATGATTGAGAAAATTCCAGTAGAGGTCGTTCCAATAAGGTAGAGCTTGTTCCAATTTGAATGAGATCGTTCCCAGTGCTCTCCTGTTTTATACAATGAAATAATACCTGTGATATCAGACCAGCCAAACTAAGACAAACATTAATGATGGCGTTTGAAATATCAGAATTATCGTCATATCAGAGGCGTCGTTTTGTCTTGTGTGGTGACTTTGTTTTACCTGAAAGTCTGTTTCTGATGTTTCTTAAACTCTACGCATGGATCTCTTGAAATGCACTTTTAGCTCACCTGAGCACGAAGTGCTCGAGGTGCACTATTGTGGTCACTTTTTGTTAGTCGTCCTTCCATCTGTCTGTCTGTCCGTCTACATTCTAGCATCCACAAGCTTTATAAGCCAATCTTAAACAAGCTTGGTCAAAATAATGATGGTCGTAAGTTCTTGGATGAGTTCGATTATGTGCCTGATCGAACCAGAATGTACTGAGTGATCTGCCTTTGAATGTCAAAAAGGCTGTTTTCGACTTTGTTTACACTTTAGCATCTACAAATATTGATCAATCAAGACAAGAATTGGACAGAAAAGTTGATGATGATAATATCTTGGGCAGGTTTAATTTCAGCCTGATTGAAAATGCACCTCTGGAGTTATCTGCCCTTGATTTTGACAAAAATTGCCATTTTCGACCTTGTTTCCGCTCTAGCATCCACAAATATTTACCAATCAACACATAACTTGGACAGAATATTGTTGAACATAAGATCTTGTATAGGTAAACTTTTCAGCCTGATTAGAAAGATACATCTTGAGTTATCTGCCCTCGAATTTGACAAAATTGCGATTTTCGACTTTACTTTCACTCTTCAGCATTCATAGTTTCTTTCAATCAAAATTATATCCAAAATATAAGATCTTAAGAGAATAAGATATTACTTAAAAGAAAATTTAAGCCTAATCAGAATGCATCTTGAGCTATCTGCTTTTGATTTTGATAAAATTGCCATTTTCGACTTTGTTTTCACTAGTCTAGCTACTACAAATATTTTTCAATTAAGAAAATAAACTTGGACTGAATATTGTTGGCCATAGGATCTTGCATAGGTAAAACTTTCATCCTGATAAGAATGATGCATCTTGAGTTATCTGCCCTCGAATTTGACAAAACTGCAATTTTCGACTTTACTTTCACTCTTCATCATTCACTATTTCTTCGAACTCATCCAAGATCTTATGTGACCATCATTATTTTGACCAAGTTTGTTTAAGATTGGCTTATATAGCTTGCGGATGCTAGAGTGTAGACAGACAGACAATAAGTGACCACAATAGTGCACCTCGAGCACTTCGTGCTCAGGTGAGCTAAAAGTGCATTTCAAGAGATCCATGCGTAGAGTTTAAGAAACATCAGAAACAGACTTTCATGTAAAACAAAGTCACCACATAAGACAAAACGACGCCTCTGATATGACGATAATTCTGATATTTCAAACGCCATCATTAATTTTTGTCTTAGTATGGCTGGTCTGATATCACAGGCATTATTTCATTGTATAAAACAGGAGAGCACTGGGAACGATCTCATTCAAATTGGAACAAGCTCTACCTTATTGGAACGACCTCTACTGGAATTTTCTCAATCATTTTCTTAAATAATGCGCCCCGTTGCCGTTTTTAACAGGATATGTGATGCAGAGTACTCGTTTCCCCAGGACGAACGTACCGGGGCTGTATTCTTCGCGGAAAACCACAAATTATGCAAAAAGGTGACAGTTGTTGACAAACTGTTGTGAAAAAGCAATATCGTGTTTGAACTTTTAAAAACGATCCAGCGGAAATTACTTCGGTTTCGACCGCAGTTTTGGACCGTGTGCGTCGATAAGTCATTTTTACACGACATAGCATTGCCATAATTATCCATTTTTTGCTAGAAACCTCGAAAACAATCAAAAGAACCACCGACACCTACCTTTGTTTACACGTTTTTAGCTATTGGACCGACATCGCGAGTTCCCGGATGTGCTATGGGAACAGAAATTCACTACCTCTTTTTGGAGGTCGTTCCAAAGTTTACCACCCGTGTTTTAACTATTGAGTGTCCTGCGTGAGAGGGGTGTTGTGATTACATCTAACGGTAAACGCCTTCTTAAAACCACGACGTTTACATACCTGGTTTACCTGTTCAGTTTGACTCGTCTGTCCAGAGGTCATGGTTTATTTATACCATGGGTTAACCAACTCTGATGTGGTATGTTTTTTTAGGTCATAAATGAATATAGATCTTTATACTAGCTACTTTTTTATTATGTAAATATTATCAGTAACATCAAAATCAGGTCTTGATTAGTAAAGGAATATTAGAAAAAATATTGAGAAAACATTGAGGCAAAAGAAGATATGTTTATAACCAGCATTTTCTCCCTTTTCCTCATTTTTTTCTATGCTTAAATGACATAAATTTTCCTTCTCATTTAAACCATGTATTTTGTCATCTGTGTCTGCTTTTAAAGTGGAAAAGTCAAAGTGTCTGTTGTTTGGAAAAGGATTAAAACATTATAAGGGAATTTACCTGCATTTGTTTAGTCAACTTTTACATTTGTCTAACTTTAAAAAGTCTTTAACACAAGGTTATAAAGGCTAGAGGAGTTTTATATATAAAGTAAATGACAAAATGTCTTCATTTCTTTCAACTTATATATTTTCTGTTTTTTCATCTATCCTCTTGTCTTAAAGTTTTTAGTTCTTACATTTCAGATTTGGCTGGAAAAGAATAAATATTATCACAGAAATTTAGAAAACACAGTCCATTTTCAGCGATGTAGATGAACAGACAATGGTTTGAAGAATGACTGGTATGCTGATTGTGAATTGAACATTTATCTTTAGTTTTGATTATACTCAAATAAATGAACTTGTAATGGATGATTTTAAGCAAAAATGAAATAAAAGCTGTTTAACAACTAAGAGTTGCCCCCAAAAAACATTTATTTAGTGTTATGTGTCTTCTATTAAATATCAACAAGAACAATGAACAGTATAATGATTTATAAAACTAAAACTATGATGAATACATGGCTATTGTGTGTTTATTTACTCCCTTCTCAAACTAAATAAAAAAAAATGACTTGTATTATATATCAATTATGAAAGTTTTTGCTGTAAAAAGATTTAAAAGAATGCAATTTGTGTACATTGAAACCATAAAATGTTGTGAGAAAATGGTGGTCATCATTATTTCTTCCTGTCTTTCCAAGCATTAGTTTTATGTATAAGTGGATGTCTATACAAGACCATGTTTGGGAATGGGTTTCAGAAAAATAACAAGATTACATGTATCATGATATGAAACGCTGAGAAAGAAGAAGAAAATGCTTGTAACCTTCTTTTCCCCAATGCTTTCAAAGGCTTATTTTGAAAAAAGAATGTACAGGTACAGTTAAACAATATAGAAGGAACCATTTTGTTTTGTTGGCTCCACTGAATGTCAGACCAGTGAGCTATTGTCATGGCGGTTTGTCCATCATGGTGGGCCTGTGCATCCATGTATGTGTATGTGTGTGTCTGTCTGCCTGTATTTCATGTTTTACAGGACTTCTGACTCGTATTTTCATCAATCATACCTAGATATGTTATATGTTACCCGGCAATATTTGTTTTCAACATTTATGTCTAAGATCAGCTATTTGGTACTTTCCTGAGCCATTTTGGGGCATTTCTTTTATTTTTTTGGCAATAAATTGTCTAATATTTACATATTTATCTTTCAATTTTACAATATTTTAACAGTTTATGCTATAAAATACTCTATTTTATCAATCTACAGGAAAAAAAGAACAAGAATGCCTGAAAGGCACTGATATCGCTCACCTGAGTTCTTCGTGTATTTGATTGTGTACAATATTAATTATCTTACAATTTCTCGAAGTCCGATAAGCCCCGCCCTGGCACGCCCACAATTTTCACCCAATCAAAAATTCATGAGCATGTGTTGAAAACAGTCACTCAAGGGACATTTCTGCCAAGCTTGGTTCAAATTGGCCTGATAATTGATTTTTAAAGATTTTTCACATGATTTCTCTAAGTCCGATAAGCCCCGCCCTGTCACGCCCACAATTTTTGATGAATCAAAAATTCACGAACAAGTTTTGAAAAGGGTCACACAAGGAACATTTCTGCCTAGTTTGGAAAGAATTGGCCCAGTGGTTGAGGAGGAGAAGATTTTTGAAGAACTTTCGAAAGATTTCTTTAAGCTATGGTCACACATAGCCGGTTTTACGATACGGGTCCACACGGAATTAAAACCGTGTCAACCCGTGTCGACCCGTTTCAACCCTTATTGACCCGTATCGCCACCCGTTTATATTCCGTGTGCGGTTTGTAAGAACGATACGGTCGCAAATACATTTTCACTTTGTTCAAAAATTCGACACGGTTTTCAATTCCGTATCTAAAAACCGTGTCAACCCGTTAAATGCCGTACCGAACCTTATCAACCCGCATCTACCCTGATACGGGTCAACACGGGTGGGACAAAATATAAAGGTAGTTTGTTGTTGATGTTGTTCCGCACGGGTAGACACGGCTCAATATGTATTAGACACGGGTAAAGACGGGTCGATAAGGGTCATCACGGTGCAATATTTTCCACATACACGGAATGATAAAGACATTTGTGCCGACAAACTCGTTTTGATATAACACATCCTAGAGAGTTATAGAGGATACAATATGCCGCCAAAGAAAGGAAATAAAAAAGCACAGTCGGGCAGAAGGGGGAAAAGTAAAGGCACGGTAACAACACCGCTAAACCCAGAAGAGCCTAGGATTACACAAGATGAAGAAGACATCTTCATGACACAACGTCCAGAAATTGACGAGACACCATTCAAGGTGAGTAAGATCTATTCCAGTATACGATTCAGTGCCTAAAATGTGCGTCAGTATGGTGTACGGTTGGGTGAAAAAATACTATTCGCCCGACTAATTTTATTTTTTGTTCGAAAAATATGAAGTTTCATCCGACGAATATTAGTTTTCGTCCAACGAAAAGTAACAACTTTTGACTCTTTAGAAATGTTTTGAAAGATAAATCCTTTCTAAAAACCAATCAGCCTGAAAGATTTTTTATAAAATTTCGGGGGAGCATATAGTCGCCACGCTGTCCGTCCGTCCATCAACAGCCAGATCTCAGCAACCCTTAGACCAAATTCAATGAGACTTCACATGTGAACTCCCTGGGATAATCCCTAGGGACCTTTTCTCCGTTTCTTAGTTTGAGGCTGCGTCATGGAAAAAGGGGCCTAAATGTAAAAATAAGGTTTTCTCTAATTTCTCTTTAAATATCTAATGGGCAGAATTTGATGAAATTTTGTACTTATGTGATAAATGAGATTTTCTAGACCATAATATTATTCTATAAATAATGAGTGTACAAAAATCCGTCATGGGAAAAGGGGGCTTAATGTATGATAGATTTTATTTTCTGACAAACACTTATTCGGGGAGCATAGTCCGTCTATGACGGCTCTTGTTTATAATGTTGCGCCCCGAAGTGAACAAAGTTGGCGGATATTATAATATCTGTCAAACGATGAATGAATTATGTTTGCGTGCGTTTACGTACATATTTTAGACTGGAGAATAAATACACATAATTCAATTCGGTTTTCAAACAAAATATTACAATTTTTCATCATTGCAGGAGCCTGCAGACAAGACCGCAGTGCAACAGCAAAAGGAGTCCGCACCACAGCCTAATAACTCAAAGAAAAAGAATATTAAATATACGCCACGCATTGTATTAAGTCGACAGCAAGAGGACGATGTCATGAATTGGTACAGAGATAATCCTTCATTCTGGGACCTACGACACCAGGATTACATGAAAACAAGAACTCGTGATCAGAAATTCCATGACAAAGCCCAGGAGCTTGATATTGAAGACTTGACTGGTGGGTTTTGTTTTATCTTTTCCTGTATGTGCATTCATAAGCGATAGATAACGAGCAAAATCTTCACCGTATGTTCAACATCCAGTTCATGTCTGTTGGCCCGTTTCTCCTAAAGTTAGAATTGATCCAAATTGCATGAAAAATTTAAAACAAAATGTTTAGGACCATTATATATCATTTGACATTGTTTGGGTAAATCATATGTAACAAGGCATGTGATCAAACGAGTAGTTTGTCTCTGGACAAGTCAGATTAAGAGTAGTGTAGGGTAAGGTCGTTAGCAAAACAGAGCCCCAGGTCTTGCCCAGGAAAAGATAACTTGTATCGCAAAGAGGGTTTATGAAATCACGGATGATCATAATGTATTTTGTTCTAATTTGCACAGGTCCTAGGCTGAAGACGATCATAGATTCGTGGAGGACTCGTTATGGAAAAATTACCAAGACGCCACCCTCTGGTTCGGGATCTATCAATCTAACTGAGAGGGACAAATGGATTAAAAGCATGTTTGATCCTATTCTGCAGAGCCGCGTGTACCGTAAAAGATCAAGACCAGTCAAGGAAGATGTAAGTATACATTTTTGGCTAATGTTGTCCTATAGTTTTTTATGATGCCCGAAAAAAATCAGGAAGGTATATTGTCGCTACGCTCTGCGCCCGTTCTGTTGTCTGTTCGTCCGTCCGTTCGAAGCCATTTTCCAAAAATGTTTTTTTTTAAAAAAATCGAAATTATTCAAACAAAATATTATTTGTATATATTTTGTGACAAAAACTTATTCAGGGGACATAATTCTTCTAATAAGGCTTTAAGTTAAATAAATACATATCTATATATAATTGTATATAAAGTTATGTTTTGAAAATTTGCATTGGACCAAAGTTTGTATTACTAACAATATCAATGCAACATATCCTAGGACTTCAATTTCAGGCTTTAAAACTCAAGTACAGGTGAAGCTGCGCTTGTAAAATGCATAGACTATGTTTTCCTATCCGCTTTACTGATGCAGCATGTAGACGTCCATATCAGGGGCAACTTCTGCAAATGTCAAGAAAATGTTTGAAAAATGTTGGATATGAACATTTTCTCCTTTAAGTTAATATTCTCTAGACTTTTCTTCCAAGTATGCCCGACTAGCTTTATTGTTTAGTGACTTATTGATGTGTGGATAGCGATTAAAGATTATCCTGGATCTGTAGTATTACATGTATGTATATCAAAACTCAAAAAGGTATTTTTGTTGCAGCTCATTCACAAGTTGGAATCCCGTTTCCCAGAAAGGTTCCCCATGCAGCAGGAGGCTCAACAGGATGATACAGAGGAGAGCCAAGTTGGAGATAGCCAAGTTGGAGATACGTTGGAAGATGAAGGAGAATCCACATGCTCATCTATACCTATGGAGCAATTACCCAAGGTCCAATCCAGCTCGCGTGTGAGAAAGCAGGGAAATGACACATATCAAGTGCTCGAGCAAATAAAAGGGATACTCGAACATCAAAACACACTCCATCAGCAATTAGCCACGATGAGTGCTAGCCGAAGCCCTATATCAAAGGAGCGCCGGGCGTATGCGCACTGGTTTGAAGCTTGTCTTGAAAACATACACCCAGAATTATTTAGTGAATTTCAAAGCAATATTCTCCACGTAGTAGACAAGTTTAAGACAAGCAGTAAGCGTTTGTACGAGATTGATTGTAGAAATCAGCACGAAAAGCAGGCATCACAGTTAGCTCCTCCGACCACATCTGATGACTTTAGGACCGCCTTGTCAATAGCAAGTTTACAGCAGAAACAGTGCCCCAATGGAACTTTGCCACAATGGCAAACACAGTTTCAATCGAAAACACTACATTCTATGCATTCTCGTCTCGGACAAACAACCCAACGCATGTCTACTACAGCACCGTGTGCCTCTACAGTATCTTCCTCCGGCTCAACTCCAGCGATTACACAGGCCAACATACCAAGGGTATTATCTACAGAATCGCTCACAAAACAAAATTCTCAGGACGAAATGGATTCTACGGTAGTATTGTCCTCCAAATCTCCAGAGAGTTTGACCACGTTTCATTTGTAGACACTTTGTCTATACCTCGAAGCCTCGAGACAACATCAGATATAATTATTGAAGACTTATTTGTGTTTCTGTGTATTTTGATTAACGATAGTTCGGGTAAAACGCATTGACATAAGGAATATGATGTGTTTAGATATTTGACATGTATTTATGTTGACACTTTGTCTGTGCCTCGAAGACATCGAGACAACACCAGATTAAATTTTTGAAAACTTTTTTCTGTATCTGAGATGTAATTTTGATTATCCACTGTTCACATAAAATGTTTTGAAATATTGAATATGATGTGTTTAGTTATTTCAAATATACACTGGATATGTTGATCTACTGTAATTATGTTAATGTCTAGTGCCCGATGTTAGCTGCTGTCCAGACCCAAACTTAGCCACATACCTACAAATAATGCTGAATAACATTTGACCGTCCCCGTATATGACGGACACCTCTTGGTGAATGCTTGTCGACTTTAAACCAAGCATCGACCGGTCCTCATTTCAAGCACATTTTCTGTTCTTTTGTAAGTCATTTTACATACAGTGTAATGAATACCCTGTGAAGAAAGGTACATTGGACTAAGATAAGCGAATGATGAATACAAATTCTATACGTATGAAACGCAAAAGAGATCACGTTATCGATAGAAACTGATTTCATGCACACGATGCACATATTTTCCGAAATAATAGACCACTCGCATTATTTACGGAACACCCCTCGTTTGTGAGGCAATGCCTTGAATCACATAAAAAGGCAGCTGAATGCTCGGAAAGGCTACATACACATGTAATGTGGTAGTGTTGTTGACGAAAATACAAGGAATATACGATAAGCTGTTCATGTCGCGTCGATGTGACAAAATGCAGTGAACAGTCACATAAATCCCCATTCAATAAGTCGGTAACATCAAAATTAATTAAAAAAGGGTCAAGGCTTCAAAAACCACCTTGGCCATAGTCTTTTCTGGCATTTTACAAAAGCCTTTTAACCAAGGGACCTGAATCTTCTAAATGATTAAGCAGCTGAAGGCTCGGATTGGATATTGTGGTAGTGCTCGTGAGAGCAATGCCAGGAATCCATAGATAGACACTTAAAATTTCTCAGGGATATGGCAAAGTATAGCTAATATTGTGGCAGTACTGGTGACAGAAATACCAGGAATCCATTATTAGATGCCTCAGGGATATGACCGAATATAGTTGATATTGTGGTAATACTGGTGAGAGAAATGCCCGGAATCCATGGGTAGATGCTTTTGCATCAGAGATACGACCAAATATAGTAGATATTGTGGTAATACTGGTGAGAGAAATGCCAGGAATCCATGGTTAGATGCTTTTGTCTCAGGGGTACGATCAAATATAGTTACTTGTGTGGTAATACTGGTGAGAGAAATGCCAGGAATCCATGGTTAGATGCTTTTGCCTCAGGGGTACGACCAAATATAGTTGGTATTGTGGTAATACTGGTCAGAGAAATACCAGGAATCCATGGTTAGATGCTTTTGCCTCAGGGGTACGACCAAATATAGTTGGTATTGTGGTAATACTGGTGAGAGAAATGCCCGGAATCCATGGTTAGATGCTTTTGCATCAGAGATACGACCAAATATAGTAGATATTGTAGTAATGATGGTGAGAGAAATGCAAGGAATTCATGGTTAGATGCTTTTGCATCAGGGATACGACCAACTATAGTTGATATTGTGGTAACACTGGTGAGAGAAATGCCAGGAATCCTAGTTAGGTGCTTTTGTCTCAGGGGTACGACCAAATATAGTTACTTTTGTGGTAATACTGGTGAGAGAAATGCCAGGAATCCATGGTTAGTTGCTTTTGTCTCAGGGGTACGACCAAATATGGTTACTAGTGTGGTAATACTGGTGAGAGAAATGCCAGGAATCCATGGTTAGATGCTTTTGTCTCAGGGGTACGATCAAATATAGTTACTAGTGTGGTAATACTGGTGAGAGAAATGCCAGGAATCCATGGTTAGGTGCTTTTGTCTCAGGGGTACGATCAAATATAGTTACTGGTGTGGTAATACTGGTGAGAGAAATGCCAGGAATCCATGGTTAGATGCTTTTGTCTCAGGGGTACGACCAAATATGGTTACTAGTGTGGTAATACTGGTGAGAGAAATGCCAGGAATCCATGGTTAGATGCTTTTGTCTCAGGGGTACGACCAAATATGGTTACTAGTGTGGTAATACTGGTGAGAGAAATGCCAGGAATCCATGGTTAGTTGCTTTTGTCTCAGGGGTACGACCAAATATGGTTACTAGTGTGGTAATACTGGTTAGAGAAATGCCAGGAATCCATGGTTAGATGCTTTTGTCTCAGGGTACGACCAAATATGGTAACTAGTGTGGTAACACTGGTGAGAGAAATGCCAAGAATCCATGGTTAGATGCTTTTGTCTCAGGGGTACGACCAAATATAGTTACTAGTGTGGTAATACTGGTGAAAGAAATGCCAGGAATTCATGGTTAGATGCTTTTGCCTCAGGGGTACGACCAAATATAGTTACTAGTGTGGTAATACTGGTGAAAGAAATGCCAGGAATTCATGGTTAGATGCTTTTGTCTCAGGGGTACGACCAAATATAGTAACTAGTGTGGTAATACTGCTGAGAGAAATGCCAGGAATCCATGGTTAGATGCTTTTGTCTCAGGGATACGATCACATATGGTCGATATTGCGGTAATACTGGTCAGAGAAATACCAGGAATCCATGATAAGATGCTTTTGTCTCAGGGATACGACCAAATATAGTTAATATTGTGGTAGTACTGGTGAGAACAATACCAGGAATCCATTATTAGATGCTTTTGTCTCAGGGATACGATCAAATAAAGTTGATATGGTAGTACTGGTTTGAGAAATACCAGGAATCCATGGATAGGTGCTTTTGTCTCAGGGATACGTCCAAATATATTTAATATTGTGGTAGTGTTGATCAGAGACATTTCTGACGTTTATCAAAAGTCATTTGTTTTATCGAGAATTGATGAATTGTGTTTAATCGATCTAAGTTATATAAGTAGCTGAGGACTCGAATTGAATGTTGTGGAAGTATTTATCAATCGACTTATATCATCCTTTCCTGCCAGTCAACAGCACCTGGACCCAGAAAATAATGTTTCAATACATTACGCTGTTGTCTTGCCTCTCTAGTGTCAATGTTGCCTCCCTGAGCACGATGACAATCATCCATTTGAGCGTCATTTCTCCAAGCTCCTGGAACAAGGTTATGAGCCTGATCTTCTGCGTCGAGCATGTGATGTTCTTGACCAGGGTATCTGGTTCTAAGAATATTGTGCAGACAAATGCAAGCTTTTACCACTTTCTCTACTGTAAGTGGGGCCAAGTCCAAGAATCCTAGCAGGCAACGGAATCTATGTGCCAGGATGCCAAAAGCATTCTCAACTACTCGTCTCGCACGAGAGAGGCGGTAATTAAATATCCTCTCATCATGGGAAAGTGCTCTCTTAGAGAATGGTTTCATGAGCCAGGGTCTGAGAGCAAACGCATCATCTCCTACCAGGAAAAATGACATGGGTTGGTTGTTTCCGGGGAGTGGAGAAGGGTCGGGCAGACCAGCGACATTTCTCTCAATTGCTACCTTGATGTCTGTCTCTTTCCATATCTGCCCATCTGAATATGCACCTGGATCACCGACTTGAATCCATCTGAATTTATAATCGGCATCAACCATTGCCATAAGTACAATAGAATTAAAGCCTTTGTAATTCAAATATAGAGAACCGGCCTTTGTTGGCTTTCTAATAGCCACATGCTTGGCATCCACAGCACCCACACAGTGGGGGAAGTTCCATTTACGACTAAACTTGTCGGATATATCTTCCCATTGCTGTGGTTGCATGGGCGTGTCAAGGACCTCCTCCATATACTCATCGACGATGGCATCACACACTTGATTAACAATGCCAGAAATCGAGTTATGGGGCACAAGAAAATCAAAAGAAAGGGAGCGGTACGAGTCGCCAGTAGCAAGAAACCGAAGAGTGAGTGCAAGCCTCAAACCGGGCCCAATGGGCTCCCTCCAGCGAGTGAACTTTTTCTGAAGCCGTGGGTGTAGCCTCAAGAGAAGTTCGTCAAACAGGCAAGGAGGAAGACGGACAAAACCTCTAAATGACATTGGGTCTTCACGAAGTTCCGGCATAAGGCTTTCAAATTGGCCAAACATTGGTCTTCTCTGAATCCACGGCCGTGTCCACCACCTTCTCTTCCTTCTCTGTCGACGGTTGTCCTCTTCTGTCTCTAACACGTCAACAATGACATTGCCAACAACGTTTGAAACCTGTCTATCAATTGATAAAATCTCTTGCAGCAAATCTATCTCTTTGCAATTCATTTTGAAAATAAGTGAATGTACAATAGAAGAAAAAATCCTGCAAACACGATGTGCACGTTTTAAGCGACCTATTTTTGTACCTACTGACACCACGTGGTAGTTACGGTTTTATGCTACGGGTTGATAGGGGTCCAAACAGGTCAATACGGCGAGACACGGGTCCACACGGGTGGTGATACGGTTTTGAAATCCATGTCGATTTTTGAACAAGACCAAAAACTTCATTAAACCGTATCATCGCCCCAAAATTCACACGGAATTGATACGGGTGACGATACGGGTCAATAAGGGTTGAGACGGGTCGACACGGTTTTGAATTCCGTGTGGACCCGTGTCGAAAACCGGCTATGTGTGACCGCGATTTTTATAATTCTGCCATCATGTTGATTTCAATATCCGTGCACGGAAGTGTCATATTCCGTGTCGACCCGTGTCGACCCGTGTACCTAATCCGTACCGACCCTTATTGACCCGCAGCTGCATATATTTATGATATTCAGTCCTACCCGTGTCGACCCGTATCGACCCTTACCAACCCGCACCTTGATTTCTGAAATCCGTATTGAAAAACCTTATCTCGCCGTATCAACCCGTCGAATATGCAAATTACCCCCGAATTCCGTAGCAAAACCGTGTACGGTTTATGAGAACTAAAACCGGTTCGTCACCCGGCTATGTGTGACCATAGCATTAAGTCTGATAATCCCTGCCCTGCCACGCCCACAAATTTTGACAAATCAAACATTCACGAACAAATTTTGAAAAGGGTCACCCAAGGAACATTCCTGCAAAGTTTGGTAAGAATCAGCTCAGTGGTTGAGGAGGAGAAGATTTTTGAATAACTATCTTACGATTTCTTAAAGTCTGATAAGCCCTACCCAGGCACGCCCACAATTTTCACCCAATCAAAAATTCATGAGCAAGTGTTGAAAACAGCCACTCAAAGGACATTTCTGCCAAGCTTGATTCAAATTAGCCTGATAATTGATTTTTTAAGATTTTTCACATGATTTCTCTAAGTCCGATAAGCCCCGCCCTGCCACGCCCACAATTTTTGACGAATCAAAAATTCACGAACAAGTTTTGAAAAGGGTCACCCAAGGAATATTTCTGCCAAGTTTGGAAAGAATTGGCCTAGTGGTTGAGGAGGAGAAGATTTTTGAAGAATTCCCTAATGATTTCTTTAAGTCTGATAAGCCCCGCCCTGCCACGCCCACAATTTTTGACGAATCAAAAATTCACGGACAAATTTTGAAAAGGGTCACCCAAGGAACATTTCTGCCAAATTTGGAAAGAATTGGCCAAGTGGTTGAGGAGGAGAAGACGTTTAAAGCAATTGTTGACGACGAACGACGCACGACGCACGACGCACGCCGGACACAGGGTGATCACAAAAGCTCACCTTGAGCATGTTGCTCAGGTGAGCTAAAAAGAGAAAAGGTACATTTTTTCTGTACTTATTTACCCCGCCCACTTTTTTAGCATTGCATCAAATAAAATCACCACAACTCCATGTAAGTTTTGCCTTAAACTAATTTATGTTAGTATTGCATTTGAATTTAGTAAGAAATATACACAAGTTTATGTTGTATTTGATAAAAATCATTTGGAAAACACTGATTTGAACGGTAGAAAATGCATACAAATGCAACTTTTCGTGGTTAAACTTATGGAAATTTCAAACAAATGATTATTTTGAGGATAAAAAGATAAAATATAAGTTTCCTTAGGGTGTTTGCAGTAATTATTATGTGTTTTGATAATGTAATTCATTAAAAAGGCTAAAATGTATGATCTGGGGAAGAGGATTTTGATTTTTGTCATTTTTGGCACGGTGCCAATTGTTCCCTACATTTTTCATTACTTGAAATATTTTTGCCCACTCAAATTTTTGCATGTTTCAATTCTACTAAGATACATCTTTCAAATCTTGTAGAGGATTAGCTGCAAAAAGTGTTGACTCATTTGGAATATTTCTCTAAAAATTGCCAATTTTGACCTCTGTTCAAATTATGCAAAAGGGGTCATTTTCTGATGACGCATGTAAGTTCTATGAAAGATGTACAGATATCAGATTAGCAGCAAACTAACTTCGAATAACAGATGTTTCATACATTTGTACCGAAATAAAAGTCTTGTGGTTATACTTGATGTATTGTAAGCTCAAAAATGTGTCATTTTTACCCCAAAAGTGAGAAAAATGTGCAAAAATTGATTTTCCTCGTTTCCAAGGCAACCATGCACAATTTTCAAAAACTAAGTATCAATTATGCATTAGGGAGATGAAATGGGTTCACATGCAAAATTTAAGAAAAATCCATGAGATGCCGTGCCGGACCCCTATGTAAATTTTCTGGTCGTTACAGAGAATTCCTCTTAATTAGTCACGTTTCTCCGCAAGGTTTTTCAAAGAAATCAGACAATACGTTTTATACAAACAGAAATTAAATGTACACCTTTTTAACAAAAAGGAACCTGAAGTTCATGAAATGTTTTTCATTCAGTATTATCTGTTTTGATAATTAGCAATGTCATTCATCACTAAAGAATAACAAAATGATTCACTTTTCGATTTAATTTGTCAAAAATTAAAAATTTAAACGGCCTGAATAGACTCTAAAATGCGAATAATTATAAAAATGTTCTTTTTTCTGAAGATTTCTGATGGTTGCTCGAAATGTAGAAATGCACCCCCAAAGGGTCAGACCGACAGTGTGCAGAACACACACACGAAACAAAATTTAACGAAAACGGATATCAAAATTAAACGACACGAGGTTGTAAATCACTTAAATGGGCAGTGTAAAAAACAAGAGGGCCAAGATGGCCCTGGATCGCTCACCTGATAGAAGTTTGAAACTTTCTCCATGCAGAACAAGATCCACCTTTTACATGACCTAGGTATCTCTAAGACAAGAACACGAAACTTAAGAAGCAAGAATATGATACAGTTGAAAACAGCATTCTTAATCTTTAATGATCAATATTTGAGGCTGTTAAAGTGAAAACCAAGTCGATAAAAAAAAACCACATCAATTTTGTCATAATCCAGGGCACATAACTCTGTTCTGATAAAGATATTCTCATCAACCTTATGTCCAAGTTGTTTTTTTGATTGGTCAATATTTATTGCTGTTTGAGTGAAATTAAAAACGAAATCGTCAATTTTGTCACCATCAAGGGCACACAACTCTGGTTTTTCTAGTCCAATCAATATGAAAAATGGAATCATATAAGATCTCATGGTCACCAACATTGTGACCAAGTTGTGTCTTGATTGGTCAATATTTGTGTTTTTTAGAGTGAAAATAAAGTCGAAAACGGCAATTTTGTTAAATTCAAGGGCCAATAACTCTAGTTTTCTGGTCGGATCAAGCTGAAAGTTAAAGTCATTCAGCATCTTATGGTTACCAACATTGTTGCCAAGTTTTGTCTTGATTGGTCAATAAATGTAGATGCTAAAGTGTAAACTAAGTCGAAAACGGCAAATTTGTCAAATTCAAGGGCACATAACTCCACACTTCCTACTTCGATGACACTGAAAATCGAACTCATTCATTATTGTATGGTTACCAACATTCTATCCAAGTTTTGTCTTGATTGGTCAATATTTGTAGATGCTAGAGTTGTAACAAAGTCGAAACTAGCTATTTTTGATATTCAAGGGCACATAACTCCGGACTTCCTGATCAGATCTGACCCAAAATCAAACTCGTCCAAGAGCTTATTGTCATACATGTTTTGACCAAGTTTGGTCAAGATTGGTCAATATTTGTAGGTGCTAGAGTGGTAACAAAGTCAAAACTAGCAATTTTGGACATTCAAGGGCACATAACTCCGGACTTCCTGATCCGATCTGACCCAAAATCGAACTCATCCAAGAGCTTATTGTCATACATGTTTTGACCAAGTTTGGTTAAGATTGATCAATATTTGTAGATGCTAGAGTGGTAACAAAGTCAAAACTAGCCATTTTTGACGTTCAAGGGCACATAACTCTGGACTTCCTAGTCGGATCTGACTCAAAATCGAACTCATCCGAGAACTTATGGTCATACATGTTTTGACCAAGTTTGTTTAAGATTGGTCAATATTTGTGGGTGCTAGAGTGGTAACAACAAAATGTGAACAGACGGACGGACGGACAGACGGACGGACGGACAGACAGACAGACGGACGCCGACGGACAAAAAGCGACCACAATAGCTCACATTGAGCACTTCGTGCTCAGGTGAGCTAATAACGCGAAAGTGAATACGGTAAGTAAAATATTGTGAGTTTGTCTAAAATTCCAGTGCCGAAGGTTGAACGAAATGTAGAAATGCAACCCTCCCTAAAGGGTCAGACCGACATTCTGTAGAACACACACACGAAACAAAATTTAACGAAAACTGATATTAAAATTAAACGGCTGCAAGTTGTAAATCATTTAGATTTGAAAAAAGGCGGCGACATGTCCTAGGTTTTTCCTTTCCCCAAAATTTTCCCTGTCTTCTGCCGATCCAAAAGAACGTTACAGAAAGTAAAATGAGAAATCATTGACAGAAATGAAGAAAATGCTGGTAACCAGCATTTTCTTCATTTCCGTCAAAGATTTCGGAGGTTTCAGCTGCACATTTTCTGTTTTTAGTAACATTTATTTTGTCGTCTGCAACATCTTTGAATTTAGAAAAGTCCAAAATTTTGTCATCTGGTAAAGGGTTAATGATGGTAACGGAAAACGGTGTAAATAGACATTAAATGTGAAAGTGAATACCTCAAGAATTTTCCCTTTTAACCCTTTAAAGTGGCATTTCACGATTATTTTTACATAAATTTTAGTTTTATTCTATCTGAAAGAGCATGTTTTCTTATGAAAATTCTGAAAATTTCAAGCCAAAATATTGAACCGTTTACGAGAAATATATATTTTTGTGCTAAAATTAAACAAATTGTTGTGGACAACAGTTCAGATTTATATAGAATTTGTCATTTCTGTCTCAACTTTGAAGGCGTATTTTTCGCTTATTGATAACAACTTTAAAAAACTGATAGCGTTTCTACGCATTAGAATAAACAATCTTTGCATCAAGACATACTTTTAAAAAATGAAATAAATGTGAAATGTCAATTTAATAATTTAGATGACAATTTGAAATTGTATATTGAAGCCATGTTATGAATTGTTCGAAATTGAAAGTAGTGGAGGGAAGTATGAATTTCGCACTAAAATAATGAAATAATTTGAAAAAAAAAAGAGTTTTTATTTCAAAAAAGAAATCGTACACAGTTTCGATACGCACAAATATATTTGTAGTCAGAAAATTAAATGTCGTCTCTGCATTGGCAGTCGGTCTAGTCATACAAAACCATTTGGAATGATTTAACTTTGAATATGAAACATTTTGTTGTGTATAAGCATTTCTCAAGAGCAACGGTTAAACATAGATTTCTATCAGCTTCAAAGAGTGGAAGTAGCATGTTTCGCATGGCCCTCGAAAAGAACGAGTTTGTTTATTTTTTTTATTCTTTTTTACAATTGTTTATTAGCCCTTGACAATTCTAAGGTTACATGTTGTAAAGCTATTTGTAGTGACAATGTATGATGCTGTCCCATCGCTTACTGGATCAGCAGGTGATTCTTTGTAACTTGGTATTCTTTATTACACGTTCCATTGATACGAATAGAGATTATTAGCATTATCGTTGTAATTATGTGTTATATTGGTCAATAATCTCTTTTCGATACTGAAGTTAGTAGTATTGTACATAATTTATTTTAGTGGCAACAACATCTGGAAACACCAATGGGAATTCTAAAGAATATAAGTAGGCGACACAGAAACACATTATTATGCTTTCTGTTATTCATTATTTTTACGAATGTATCCGATGTAGGAGTAACATGGCAGCCACGGTGCCATAAGTTGCTTTATAAAATAAAACAAACACGAAAAACACTCACCGAAATTAGTGTCACGTTATGAGTGACTTAGGTATATGCTCCACTTCCGGTTCACTACCGCCGCCATTTTGTGACTCAGCAAATTTGAACTGTCGTTTATCGTAGAACCTTAGTAAGACTGGACTTTGTGGATGGTAGTTTTTCAAATGTATATAATGCTGTCCGGGCTCCTGTGTCGTGTGTCCGCAATCTTCGCAAACATACAGCTTGTTTCGACGCTCCTGCAAATGGCAATGAATAAACATGTCTGACATAAACAGAAAATGCATATCTTTTGTTATACAGAGAGCATCTAAAATGCTGGTAGCAATTTTATATTGAGGGGGCTAAAGCCCCCGTCCCAGTCAGTGTAGGGGCTAAATTGGATTTTCCCCAAAATACTCGGTGTAAAATCAGGAAAATTTGGCATTTTGGTCAATTTATTTTGGGGTGGGGTGGGCGCTAGCACCATGTTCCTACGGGCCTACGATAAGCTATTTTATTTCGAAATATGAGGAAAAAATAGTTTACCATCAACCGCATTAAAGAGGTTTAGGCCTATGTGCCTGTTGTGCGAACAATATAATCTTTGTATGCACTTTATTTGAAACTATTCCATTTTATTCGTTTGTTTTTTAAAGAAGTAGGGGAATTTATTATGAACACATTTGATATAACTAAAGGCAAAGAAAAAGTATATTGGGACTTTACCTTATATCCATAATTAAATTCGATGCCGTGTACTTTTTTACAATGAGACTCGAGAGAACATCTTTGTGTGAAAGCTTTTCCGCAACTATTACAGCGATAAGGCCGGACACCTGTGAAATATAAAGAAACAGCTGGTGTATCTAACCTTGTTGACCCTTAGAAAATTTATGTCGGATACGTTCGAAAATGACGTAACTACAGCTTATTCAAGCTGTAGTTACGACATTTTCGAACGAAGCCGATGATATTATGTCTCGAAAAGTTAAAATTTAAATAAAATTTCCCCTTTTTCACACCTGTTTGTAAGAATCTTCATTATTCGGTCAAAATTTCGTAAATGCAGTTTGGTAAATTCTATCTCAGACGGCAAAAAGAAATGTAATTTCCAAACTTGAATGGAGTTGCAGACCAAATTACAATATAAACTAAAAGCAGAAAAATAACATCGAATGAAATGCAGAAATGATGAACCATCAGTCAATTTTTCCTGTCTGGATATTTTCCCAAATAATCTTTGTAAAGATGTTGTGTCCGTAGTCGAGAGGTAGAGCATCGGCCTTGCGACTAAGAGGTTTCGAGTTCGATCCCCGGTAGCGGAGGTTGTTCTTGGCTTCTCATTGGCCCACATATTCGGCGCGAGTACTGGTCAGTGTATTTCCAGGAAGCAGAATCGAGAGGGATTAAAGTAAGTTGAAGAAACTTGCTTCCCAATCGATGTAAAATGAATACGTTTAAAGGAACGTCTGGAGAAAGACATCAGAAGTTAAACAATCGCTTGGACAAATGGTTAATCCATGGTAGCGACAATATTTTGGTTTGTAGTCTAAAGAATTATCACAGCTAACTTATATTTATTCATTGAAATTCAAATTTTTTAAAGTCCAGGGTTAATATTACATAATTCTATCATAAGCGCCCTCCTGTTTGCAAATCCAATTTTCCACTAACTTATTAAGAAAGGCGCTGCATTTCATCCAGAAACGCACTAAAAAGCAATTAAAGAACCTGTTAACTTAAACGATACATTTTAAACGCGGTAAGTAAAAAGGCGCTTTGATAGATTAGATATCTGTATATCGAAAATCGTAATAAACTTATGCAAGAAATGAAGGAAACAATGATAAATACTAAGATTAAGTACTTTTGAACATATGAATATGTAATAAGAATTCTTCAAGAACTAAAGCATTTTACACACAAGTAAAATTAGAACGTTTGACAAAGTAAACACTAAACCTTTACAGAGAAATATCAATTCACTTTGGTCTCGTGCAATCGTCATGGAATCTAAATTTGAATGTCATTCTAATTTTTCTAAGAGATCATAGTACTCCTATAAAAGTCGTAAACAATCAACGATGACCAGTGCCGACATTTTCTCAGTTTTCAAACCAGTAACATGTCCAGCTCGGAAATTTACGACATCGCACAAAATATTCCGACATCGATCGATTCTCAAAATGTTTATATTACGAGTAGAGTACCTTAACCCTTTCCCAAACGACAAAATTTTAGGGTTGTCCAATTTGAAAGCTGCTGCTGACGACAAAACTGATGTTGTTAAAGATAGAATTTGTGCATAATACAGCACGGAAATTATTGAGACAAAAGGAGAAACTGCTGGTAATCAGCAGTTTCTTCTTTTGTTTCAATGTTTTCCCAAACCATTTCTATTAGGGACGTCAAAACCATGTCTTGTTTGGGAAAGGGTTAATGATTACAACCCATCATTGGATATCAAATACTTGTGTATCTTCGGGCGTTATTCGTGCCAACGGAAATAAACGAGAGATGCCCTCGTTAATTTCCGAGTGTCATACGTGACACCGAAGACATGCAAAGTGTTTTGTAGTTAAATATGGGTTGAAACCCTTAAGTCACCCTTCCTTATGCCCCAGCTCAATTATAACGTTATTGAAAGCGAGAAATCATCCGTTAATAACCGTCATTAGATTCGCGTAATTTGATAAACTCTTTTATAGGCTTATAAGTTTACGACGGTTGCGTTAAAAGCAATGTAACAACAACTTATGCAAGCTGCAGTTACGCTGTTTTGAACATAATTGACGTTTAGCCAAACTTATCGTCGGTTACGTCCAAAACAACGTAACTACAGCTTATCCAAGCTGTAGTTACGTTGTTTTTAACGTAATCAACGTTAAGTCATTTAGCTGCAGAATATGGTGCATGTGGTTTGAATATAAATTGCTTCAGCTTTTTGTCAATTATATAACGAGAATTTGCGTCTTTTCAAATTGTATTGACCTAATCAGACTCAGGAATTTCGAAATTTATCGTTGAATCTAATTTGATTCCTAAAAAGGACATTTAACTGAGACCAATTATTTTAAACTACAAAATATATGTGCGACGAATTTAATGCGGATGCTGGGAATCTTTTAAACGAAACGATACTAAGATGTAAAATCACAGTTTGATTGAAATAAAAGGTGTTTCCGTTCATAAATTGTCCAAAGTTGCATTTTGTTAGAGCCCAATGCATTGTTAGAAAGGGTTGAAAGCAGTGACAGGTCTTTGGCATGATATTGAGTGAATCAAAAGCACCAATTTAACTCTAAATTGAGCCGAGATCTGGGAAAAGGCATCCTTATACCATCTTGGATCTGGATCACAATGCACCAGGGGTTGTTTGATCATAATAAATGCAGCTCTATGAAAGTTGCTACATGTAATGATTTTGTAATCATAAAGTCATCACAGAACAGCAAGGATCTTGACCAATCTGTGCATATGCACAGGCTGATCTAAATCCATGTTGGTCTAAAACAACCTAAATGGTCCCCCTTTTAAGAACCCGATTCAAATAAATTTGATACACTCTCTTTAACTCTTTCCCAAACCTTTAGTTCTGGCGACTCATAGGACACATGCTTTGGAAACGATTGAGATAAAAAAGAGAAAATACTGATAACCAGCGTTTTCCCTCAATACTTTCTGTTTTCTGATGTACACATATTCTAGCTTGAACAACAACAATTTTGTCTACAACAGCTTTCGAAACGGAACAGTCCTAAGTTTTGTCGTTTGGGAATAGGTTAACCCTTTCCCAAACGGCAAAAATAGACAAATCTAGCAGCTGCAGACGACACAATGTATGCTACATAGTTCGAAGTAGTAGTGTACAATATTTCAAAGTAAACATTGATGCAAAAGGAGGAAATGCTGGTGACCAGCATTTTCTTCTTTTGCCCCAATATTTTCCCAAGCATATTCTATTAGCTGTTAGGAAGTAGGGGCGGCAAAACCAGGTCTTGTTTGTGAAAGGGTTAAATGAGAGTTTGGTAGAGTCCCGTTACAGCATCCGAGTGTCAAAACTTTTCATTTCATTTGACGGGCATTAAATTACCATTGATAACTACTTTTATCTAGTCGCGAAATTGCCGAATTTTAAACATTTTCTTTCAAAATTGTCATTTTTAAAGATCGTTGATGTTTATCTACATGCTACGCAAAGATTGTCTGTTTGCATTTAGTGGTATTTCATTGTCGTGTCCTTTAAAATCAACTGCTTTAGCAACGACTTCGTGATTTTAGTCTTTTCTCAAACAAGACTTGTTACCATGCCATTTGTCAAAAAAGTGTCTGGAATATTTAGACGAAAGAACAAAATTCGGAGCACCACTAGCTTTCTTGACAATAACCTTTAAACTGTTATCCAGAAAAAAAGCTTTAAGGACCTATATCATTGGTGATTGTCTAGATATGAACCTACGCCACTCGGTGTTTTAAGGTACACTACCCGTAATGTTTTTCAATTTTACACTCATAAGACGTCGATATTTTCGGGCGACATCGTCACGGTGGACATTCTGCATCATGGGTTATATAACAACTACGGACAAAAATAACCTCGAATCTTGTCAATTATTTTGCAATAACTTTTTTTTTATTTCTGCGACAATTTTCAAAATGTTTGTGGCCCCGTTTAATTGAGTTCTTCTCTCAGATATATGATTTACTTGTGGAATCCTTTTACTTTTTTTCCAAAAATGGATCCCAACCGACTAGAAAACGAAATGTTGACGACTAAGGACAAATTTTCATCGCCTCAGGTGAGAAATTGTGCAATAACGTTTTTATTTATGGGTCAATTTTTATGCGTTTTTTTCATGAACCCAGCCTTACTGAGCTCTTTCCTCAGATGTATAACTTATATGTAAAATCATCATTTGTTCCCAAAAATTGATCCAAACCGACGAGAAAAACGATATGAATTTTTTGTCGTTTTCCTGGTCGGTTGAGACAATTTTTTGCAAAAAGTACAAGAAGGTTTCGGGTAAGTCAGAGGAAAGAAATCGCTGGAAAATTGACGCAGAAATTATAAAGTTATTGCAAAATGCCTTACCTGATGTGACGCAATTTGTCCGTAGATTTACCCATCTCATCATGCACAATCTCCACCGTGATCGTTTAGGTTCAATGTTGGTCTCAAAATCCATCATCTTAAAGATAAGTTAGGCCATTTAACATTTTATACCCACCTGTGTGTGTTCTAGTGTGCCGTTTGAGATCGAATGTGTCGTTGAAACCTTTACCACATATCGTACAGAGATACCTCTTGACTTCACTGTGACATTTTAGATTACGATTTAATAAACGTTGTAGTTGTGGTTGAACAACATGGATCACGATCAGACTGCGTGTATACGCAGGCTGATCTAGATCCATGTTGGTCACAAAAACCATAGAATCTTACCCGTATGTGTTCTTGTGTGCCGCTTGAGATCGAATGTATCGTTGAAACCTTTACCACATATCGTACAGAGATACCTCTTAACTTCACTGTGACATTTTAGATGACGATTTAACAAACGTTGTAGGTGGAAGGACTTTTGACAGATACGACAGGAAAACTTTTCTTCCTCGTGTGCAAAATCTGCAAGAATAAGAGAATAAATAAGTATGGCGGCATATTTCTGCCATATGGTAAAATATATATGCGATTGAAGGACTTTTGGCAGACAAACTTTTCCTCCTCGTGTGCAAAATCTGCAACGAATAAGCGCACAAATAAGTATGGTAGAAAATTTCTGCCACAAGTGTGGACAATCTGCAAACACAAGAGAACGGATAAGTACGGTGGCATTTTTCTGCCATATAATGGAATATATCAGGTGGAAGGACTTTTGGCAGATACGGCAGACAAACATTTCTTCTTCGTGTGCAAAATCTGCAAAATAAGAGAATAGATAAGTATGGTGGCATTTTTCTGCCACAAGATGAAATATATCAGATTTAAGGACTTTTGGCAAATATGACAGACAGACTTTTCTTCTTCGTGCGCAAAAATAAGAGAACAAATACATATGGTTGTATTTTTCTGCCCTAAGATAAGTATATCAAGTGAAAGGACTTTTGGCAGATACGGCAGACAAAGATATAAACATTATGTATTTTTTCATATAGTAAAGTTTTCAGTCATAAAATGCTTCACTGATCACATATGCAAGAAGTTCGATACATTTTCGGGTCGGTAAAATTTAAATTTTACGACTTACGTGATAAGTAAATAGAAAGAAATGAAGAAATAGCATGTGACAAGTGATTTATTCATTTCCATACTGTTCTTCTATCCCTTTATTGATGGGCGTCAAAAGCCATTTGTGGAGATGTAAAATAAAAGAGATTCTTCCTTAGTCAGTTAATATGTTATTTTCACATTTCTTTATTTGCACTGTTCACGTTTTTAATTAAATCAAAGCTATGCTTGAACAAAAGACAGTGTTCAAACAAAAGAAGAAATTCGTCTTTAATCAGTTAAATATACAATCAAAGGACCAAGACGCGTTACGCCCTTGTTAAAGTGTAACAAATTACCTCTGTTTTAACCCTTTCCCAAACGGCAACACTTTTAAATTGTTTTCATTTAAAAGCAGTTGCAGACGACACACTTGGTGATTTTGGAGAAATAATTGATGTCCGATATAGCACAGAAAATATTGAGACGAAAGAAGAAAATGCTGGATACCAGCATTTTCTTCTTTTGTCTCAATATTTTCCTAAACTGTATCTTTGATAGATATGCCCAAAGCAGGTTTTGTTTGGAAAAGGGTTAAATGACATGATTTAAATATTTCCCGTTAATGGTGCAATCGCCTGTAAAGTTACCCGTCTAATTATATAGGGCAACATTTCGTTTTATCCTTATCATTTCCTAAAGCAACAGTTGCATTAAAATTGACGACTCCAATGGACATGGATGGGAACAGAAAATCTTGCAAGAAAGTAAGAAACATTTTCTTTTTTCTTCCCAGCATATTTTTCTATAACTAAGAAATGTTCGTTTTGTGTGGACTATTTTTATTTTTGTCTGCAAATTCTTCCAATTTGAACCATCAGAAAATCTAATCGTTTTGGTTAAGTCTTTATACTACCCATTTGCAGTCCGAACATTTGGCAGTCACGGTGGATAATCACGTGATAAGATATTTTCAGAAAATCTTCAATAATTTTGTAAATACTTGACCAATTTGAATTCGGTTTGAAGTAGAGAATGTGGACAGACGTCACGCACTAGATGGACGTGGTTGATTTTTGAATAATCAACTGATAAAAAAGTTATTGAAGATAAACCAAAATTTTGTTTTATCTTCAATAACTTTTTTATCAGTTGATTTTTCAAAAATACAACACGTCCAGCTTATTCCTGGTGTTTTCCCACCTTCTCTGCTTCAAATCGAATTCAAATTGGTCAAGTATTAAAAAGATATTGAAGATTATCGGAAATTCTGAGTCACGTGATTATCCACCGTGTACGTGTCATCTTCGAAAGGGTAAAATTTCTTCGAAGGCTCCATCGCTATACATTATTCTGTATACCAATTTATTTACGACCATATTCTCCTTTGCCTCAATAATTTGTTCGATACTTTGCACACAAATTCCATCTATATCAAGACATTATCCATTTTTTATATAATTATATTTATATTCCGTGGACCAGTAAAATTTTTGTCGTTTGGAAAACGCTAGTTGATAGAAAGATCCATGACAAAAAGAATCTTCAATTTACGAGATAATGTCCTAAATGATCACATGCAAAACGTACGCGAGAGCCTGGGAAAATTCGCATGAAGCATCGGTATTTTGGTAATTTAAGACTTTAATCGGGGTAACGTGCAAAATTCTACAGCATTTTTTCATCCATTACATTCGATGATTTAGAAGTTATAGTCTTGCTATGGACAATCATAACAAACTGGCAATACAGGACTTTTTTTTTTTTTTTTGCTGCACATGCATGTTGATTAATGCCTGCCTAAGCGGTTGGACTATTCAAGAATCCAAATACTCACCACTTGATTCATAATTCCAGAAAAGCCATCAATATCTTTTGTTTATACTTGACCGTTTTGAATTGGTTTGAAGCAGAGAAGGTGGGTAAATGCAAGGAATAAGCTCAACTTGGTGGATTTTTGGACAATCAACTGATAAAAATGTTATTGAAGATCAACCAAAATTTTGGTTGATCTTCATAAACTTTTTTATAGGCTCATATTTAAAAATTACGTCCATCTAATGTGTGACGACTGGCCACTTTCTCTGCTTCAAAAATCCACCAGGTCAATTTCATGCGTGATGTCGGTCCACCTTCTCTGCTTCAAACCGAACTAAAATCGGTCCCGTATTAACGAAATATTGAAGATTTTCTGAAATTGTTGCTTCAAGTGATTATCCACCGTGATACTAGAATGGGTTCAGAAGTGGGTGGATGGATTGCCTTTTTGGAGCTCAAAAAGGGTATATCAATGGAAGGGAATAAAGTTTCATGCTATACATTTTTTTCAAATTTCTAATAAACAGAAATATATGACATTGTATCTTTTTTAAAAAAGATTGTGTCGGCTGAGGTAGATTTCAAAGCAACGGCAATTGCAAGCATCATTTTCACTAGTTTCATGAACACGGTGGGGATTGTGCATGATGTGATGGATAACGAATACGGACAAATTTGCCTCGCTTCAGGTAAGAAATTGTGCAATATTTTTCTTATTTCTGCGTCAATTTTCAAGCGGTTTGTTGCATGTACCCCGCATTACTGAGCTCTTTCCTCAGATGTATGACGTGTTTGTAGAATCTTTGTACTTTGTCCAAAAATTGGTCCCAACCGATCAGAAAAACGACAAAAAATCCAAGTCATTTTTCTAGTCGGTTGGGATCGATTTTTGAGAAAAGTACAAGGAGTTTCCCGATAAGTAATACATCTGAGAAAAGGGCTCAGTAAGACGGAGTACATGCAACAAACTGCATGAAAATTGAAGCTAAAATAAGAAAGTTATTGCACAAATGCTTACCTGAAGCGTGGTTAATTTGGCCGTAGTCGTTACCATTTCGCTTTCTGGTCGGTTGGGACAATATTTTGGAAAAAGTACCACGAGTTATCTAATAGGTCATACATCCGATGAAAGAGCTCGGTAAGACGGGGTACATGCAACAAACCTTTTGAAATTAACGCACAAATAAGGAAGTTATTGCAAAAAATCTTACCAGAATCGAGATTATTTTGTCCGTATTCGTTATCCATCCCATCATGCACAATCCCCACCGTGATTAAATCAATCTTTATTGAGGTTTCCGATGAGTAAAATGCGCCAATGTTAACACGGTATAACTTTATTTTCGTCAGCAAAGTCCACCATTCTTGTTTCGCATGAATGTATTGCGGAAGTGGGGTCAAAGCATAACGTCACTTTTCAACAAAAGAAATTAAAAACGTAACTGCAGCTTGTTTTAAGCTGCAATTGCGTGGTTTTTGTTGAAAAACAGCAATATGAAGATGCCCCTGGTTAATGTTGGAGAACCCAAATAACCCATATTTTTTAATTTGGGCATATTTTTACTACAGAAGGAGAAACGGAAA
Organism: Fragum sueziense; assembly: GCA_963680895.1. Classification (NCBI taxonomy): domain Eukaryota; kingdom Metazoa; phylum Mollusca; class Bivalvia; order Cardiida; family Cardiidae; genus Fragum; species Fragum sueziense. The sequence continues at coordinate 64,291,175 of OY804596.1, read as the reverse complement.
GCGACACTCACTGATTCTATTGTTACGTTTGAAGCCGTATTACCTTTCTTAGATATCGTCGGTGTAAATGCAAAACCTCGTATGTCGTTTCATGCGATTTTCAAAGTACCAACTTGTGTGCCCAGTTTCAGACAGTTCTTGCAGGTTTTGAGATATTTCACTGATCAGTATTGAAGACACATCATTTGTGAACAATATGTCCAAATTTCAAGTAAAACATTTCAGTTTGGGAAAAGTTATTACACTTTGTTCCCTCCCCTTTGAAATTTTCCAAAAACGAGATACGAGGTTTTGCATTTACAACGACGATATGTCACTTACAAAACCTATTTTGCCTCGAGAAATGTCCGTTATACGTTTATGTGACGGCACGAAACCCTTTTTTTCCAAAGAAGGCCTGTTTTTCCACGACCAAAAAGGAAGAAAACATTAAGAAAGAATGAGACAGAAAAAAATGAAATGTTTTCTATCAATAATTTGTAGACTAAAAAAGAACAAAATTAAAATAATAGTATATTTACTCTCATTTTCTTTTCTGCAGCAGCTCTCAAATCGGGCGGTTCTACTATTTAATCATTTAGGAATATGTCTAAACCAACATAGCGTCGCTTTTCAACAAAAATCTCGTAACTGCAGCTTAAAACAAGCTGCAATTACGAGATTTTTGTTCAAAAGCAACGAAAACGGAGCGGTAATTATAGCCGTGCCTTGTCGCAAACCACCACGTGAAACGAAACACTTGTCGATAAGTATGAATAGATAAGGATGATACCCTACCATGATGGGAGAAAGTTAAACAATTGGAAACTGTTATTTTCCCGTTTTATTGTTCAACGGCGCGTCAAATTAAAATCTTTTCCCTCAACTGATGTAGACCACAATTTTACCCTTTTTATCAACTGATCAAGGTCATATTACTTATTTTACTTCAATGATGAGTATAAAAACCCATTTGTTAGATCAGAGTGGTCATGAAAATATTTTTATATCCCTGTGTTGAAAGATCGAAGGCTATTCTTAAAAATGCATGTAAACTCGACTGCAGGAATATAACATCAGACCCCGGTTTCTCGAGGAAAAAAAAACAAAAAACTTAAGTACGTTCTCAGACTCAAATCTGAGCACCGTTCTAAAATCGCACGAAATCTACGTGTACTTCAATCGAATAGCCTTCAACGTTGGAGAGTATTCCTTTGAAGTTGAGCATGTTCTTATGAGTATGTACTTTTAAAAGTTTTTTTTTTTTTCGAGAAACCGGGGTCAGGTCTTACAATTAACCTTCTAGGGACACTGATGATACAGAAATTCATATTCGTATAGCAACTTGTCACTTATTAGATCACTTGGTTGAAGAGGAATTGACTTAGATATAAAAAAAATATGTGATAGAAACGACCATGTATTGGTTCTGCAATGCACATTGAAAGTTTTCGTTAGACTATTATTGCCGTTTTTTTTTCTTCTTAAAAACAAATGAACTCGTAACTACATCTTTAAACATATTGTAGTAACCGGTTTATTGAATGATGTTTTATTTTAACGATGAGAGGGAAATGTTATTATTCACAGATTTAGACTATCTATAGGGAATCCCTGCGGATCTGGAGACGCGAGGATTGAAGTGAGTGACATTGCTAAACCCGTAAATAAATCACGGCAGAGATATAGGCAAGACACACTCTCATCGTCTTTCATATTTTTATTGTCAGCCTTCTGTATCATTTCGCCGTTTCAATATTTTGCATATTTATTCCCAACAAACAAAAAGAAACCAAAAATCTGTTTCGATTGATCACTATTTCGATTTCTTGAGGTGTAATATTTTTTTTCAATGTAGTAAGTTGTCTTATTTATCATACTTGTCGCAAAAAAATCTTTTCACTCTAATCAACACAATGACATAAATGTGAAATACGTTTTACATGTGATCATTAGCCCATCACAAGTAAGCCCAAATATATCTTGGTCACAGTGGTAGTGCAGTGAAATACCAAAATTAGTTCATATAATACAAGTTTCTTTAGACATATACATATTAGATCTAGCTAATAAATCTTAATTTCAACTTACTATATGGCAGCTGTTCAGATTGTGTTTGAGAAAGCAGCGGATTCTTGATTCCAAAACCTCCATTAATCAGCTCAACTCCTTTAACGATTGGCTGCTGAAAAATAAAGTTTCGTGAATAAAACACAATTTCAAAATTTTGAGATAAATAAACAAATGTCAACACCGGTCTTTTAATACAGAAAACACTATTCCAACACCAAGGTACTGAAGACATTCACTTTTTCTTACGAAGTTTTAGATGTCTTACATAATTCTGAGACCTTAATTCTTATTGGTATTTATAAAGGCAATCGGAGTTACGAAATACAAATCAATGAATGCATGTGACCTTAAACCGGAATATTGAAAAACGTGTAGAAATATAATGTTTAAAAGTATTCGAAAAAAATTCTATCAGCAGTTTTTTCTTAAATAATCTGTAGTTACAAGGTTTCTGAAGAAAAGTAACGAAATAATCTTTCCTTACCCTGATAGTTTGGCATGTAGTGCTTGTATTTATTGATGCTGCTGGTGGTAGGTTTGGGACTCGTGTACATTGTTGTGGTATAGATACGGGTTCATGTCTTGTGACCAATGTAGGCTGGTGCTTGGTCTGTATATGCATGTCTTCCGGTGTCTTTCGAACTGTGGTAGCCATTTGTGGAATAGGCCGCCAGATTTGAGGTGTCTGAAGTTTTGGACTTGGTGTATGCGAGTAGTGCCTTAATTGATTGAGCTGTGTGCTTCCACCAGTATTATTGTGAAAGTTATTTTGTGATTGACAACTTTTATAGTATGTTTGGTTATTGTTTATGTCATTTTGGACAGGAAGATAATGTCGATCGCTTGGTGAAAGTGGGGAATGGATATGCCTCGTGAAAGATTGGTCTTTAGTACAGATTCCGTTCGAACTAGAAACAGACATAGGTGAGTCGGGACTAGCAAGTTCATTTTGTCTGAATGGAAACGACGATATTGGTGATAGTGACATTACATGTGAACCACAACCATTCTGTGTTGATATCAAACATGGCGACGTGAGAGAGTCTGACACAGATGTTTTACTCTGTGTCGTCACGAACTGCCCGGGCGAGAAGTCGATGGTCCTCGCTACTTTCGGTGATGGTTCTATGGATAGCTTGTCTGCTTTATCGCCGACGATGTTGTTGGTACTTCTATTGAATATCGTCATTGGTTTGGCTTGTTTATGTTTTCTAATGTCAATGATATCTTCTTCAACAAGGCTCCGTTTCCCTGCGTATCGGATTAGCGGTAAGTGTGAAGGTCGCTGATTGGACACGATTTTTGTGACGTCACCATCAACCTCGTCATATGATTGGTCGTTTGTCGTAGTCTTCCCCGCCAGTACACAATTGTCTTTAAGTGAATCTGAAAATACACCAATTGCAATTTATTTATCAAATGCTAGATCAATTTGTCAACATAATTAGATCTATATGTAATTTATGTTTTGTCTCGTTCTTTGTAACTAATTTTCAAGCTATCGTTTACAAAAAGCGCAATGTAGGCCTACATGTAATTCATCTTAATAATTGGAATCTCTGGCTTTGCGCACGATTCGCTAAAAAAGCAAAGTGATTTACATAATTAGCAATTCTGACAATTCATGATTATTTTTTCTTACAAAAATATATTTATGTATTTATAAGCTACGGAAGATTTAAACATTCTGGATCGAGCTTAGGCATCCGCATGCGGCCCTCTTTTTAAAAAATCCTGCAATTTGAAAAAAAATGAATTAATGATGAATTTGAAATTCATTTGATTATACGTTGCTCTTTTTGTCAATTTCTGTATCAACAGGGCGTCGAAACGTTTGACAAGCTTAACCCTTTTCCAAACAACAACATTTGAGGGCTGTCCTGTTTAAAAGTTGCTGTAGACGAAAAAAATGTTGTTAAAAAGTAGGAGATTTATGTACAATATAGCACAGAAAATATTGAGACAAAAGGAGAAACTGCTGGTTATCAGCAGTTTCTTCTTTTGTCTCAATGTTTTCCCAAGAATTCTCTCATAGAGACGTCAAAAACCAGGTCTTGTTTGGGAAAGAGTTATGTTAAGACGTTAACTTAAACGGGTAAATCATTCTTTTATATGGAGATCTACAGCCGATTAAACTTCACTGAATTTACAACATGCTGTTTGAAATTGATTTGAACGATTTTGCTACATCATAAATAGATAAAATGTTTTTTATAAAAGGCGAATTTCAAATTCAATAGAGTAAGAATATACTGACGTGAATAGAAAGCACTCTAGCGTAAACGCCTGACGCCGACCAGAACTGGGTTCTATTCAAATCCTTTTGAAAACAACAACAGTTTTGATTTTTTCCGAAATTGAAACTTGGTGTAAAGAAAAACAAATGTGACCCAAATGTAGAACTTTTACTGAAATATCCGATAAAACTCTTGAAGAGAGACAAGAATATGCTTATGCAAGCAATTTCTTCCCTTCCCCAAGTCTTTCTCATTAATCTAAAACCCTATATGGTCGTTATAGGGATTTGTTGAACGCATTCCATCAATCATTAGGCACCAATCACTTCATACAATTTCGCTCTTATCGTCGTCTTTGACCGTGATAACGGAAATTGTCGACGTTAATCGGATTTTTAAAATCCGGACATTCTCGTAAATCTCCGTTACCACGGATGATTCCTAAGACTTCACGAAGTGTCTGGTAGCTAATGATGGATAGAATACATTAACTACATGTATTTTTGTCGACTGTATTAGTGTAAGTCACTTCTGAAGTAGGCTATTTTGGTGTTGTCCCACCCCTATCTTCTGCTTTAGCATATTTCGATCAACATTTAAGTTAGCGTTACATTTAGGGCATCCCGCAGATGCATAGCCTAATTTTATATTTCAATTAATTTTTCAAAAACTGAAGTATTAAATGTGATAGGTTCTTTTATTATCTATATCTTTACCTTTATCGTGTGTAAGACGCTATCTTCTGTCCACAACTATGTCTTTTTTAATTATTTAGATTTATGAAATATGTTTTAAAGCAAAACCAAGGGCGGATCCATGATTTTTTTCCAGGGGGGGGGGGGGTCAAAGCCCAAATGATGGCTTTTATTAAGAAGTTATATAGTCAAAATTCAGTTTTCAGCCAATTCCAGGGGGGGGGGGGGGTCATGACCCCCTAACCCCCCTCTGGATCCGCGCATGAAAACCATTATTGTACATAGCCGCACTTTTCTTCAAGTAACTAGATCTATAGTGGGAAGTATGGATTCTGATAAAATTTCACTTAGTCGCAAGCAGATCTCGATCCACTGTGTCTGCGTCCATGTTTATAGAATTATGATGTTGCTGTTACTGGTATTCGCCACAAACCATTGGAATAAATATATGCCAGGGCCTTGAAAAGGGGCCGCTATTGCATTTGATACTAATATATTTTTAGACCAACCTGTGCCCAGTACAGTCCGATCAGAACCGATGATATAGGTTACGTAAAACAGTTTCATAGAACAACATGTCTCCTGGCCAGACTGCGTGTATGTATACGTAGTTTGATCTAGATCCATGTTGGTCTCAAAACCCCAGAAATATGCTCCATTACTTTGATTGATAAAATGTGTTTTTTCTGTATGTATTTAGGAAATTGACCATTTGATAAACATGTACACATACCATAGTATGGCTTAAAGATATACCAAAAAGTATGCAGTTGACAGTTGAAAGATAGCGTGCTATCAAACTTTTGTAACGGTATCCAAAATCCACCATCAATGCTCGCCATGCGGTAAAAGTTTTATTTTTGAAATAAATTAATTCTGACTCGTCAAATAGAAACATCAAGCTGAGTGGTGTCGTTTAACCTATTACCAGACGGCTATACTTTGGACTGTTCCAATTTGAAAGATGTTGCAGACGACAATTTCTAGTTGATTAAAATTTTTAAAATCTTTTCATTTTGGAATAGAAAAATTTGTGGAAAAAGAAGAAAAAATTATTGCTTTTAACAAGCAATTTCTTCATTTTCCACAATGTTTTCAAAAGTATTTTTCTTAATAGGCGTCAAAAAGCGTCACTGTGTGGTGTCGTTTATAAGTTATTAACGGGGTTTTCATCAACCTGTCGCGACTCTCTTAACTGCGCATGCGCAACGATGGGATGCAATCAAAATTGCAGCGGTTTTTCACAACCCTTTTCCTCACATCATAGTTTGAGATTGGTCTAATTTGAAAGACCCTTCAAATGAAAATATGGGTGTAAATAGATAATATAAACTTTGTGTATAACAAATATTGATAGCAAATGATGAAATCGTCGATGCTCAACACAAACCACGTAACTACAGATTTAAGGTTTACGAACTGAGAATGAAAACATCAATTTATAGCCATACAAAATGCATCAAATTACACGCACTTGTAAATACTCTTCACATAAGTTGATTCACCAGGCCGGATTTCAAGATTCTGCTTCAAGAAGACAATAATTTACAAATATTATTTTACTCTATTTTCATATACAAGGGAGGTAATTTTGAACATTTTTGTCAAATATTTCCATAAGTATGCATTAATTCAAAATTTTAAACCATACAAAATGCTTATATTTGTATTTGGAATGGAAATGTAGCACACATTAGGAATTACTTGTGCTTTTCAAATTTCACCTCTGGCTCTGCATTTCATTCTCAGTTCGTAAACCTTAACCCTCATCCTACCAACTGGGGTCAATCTGACCCCACGCGTCATTTTTTGCGTGTCATATTTTTACCGCATGCACCCTGGTGTCCAAATTTTAGGAGTTTGTTGGTCTACCACAACCTTCTTCATGTCGAGCAACATTTTCAGATTTTAGCAAAATTTGAGTTTGTAATATTGATTTTTTTGTTGAGGTCCGTTTGGACCCCACTATAATTACTCTTTATTACAACTATTTTAACCTATTTAATTTTTTTGCTAAAAAAAATCTCCATCTAAAAAACTACTGAATGCATTTCAACCAAACTTCACAGGAATGATCCTTGGGCAACCCTCTCTGAGATTCCTTCAAGGAATTTTGATTTGATACAAAATACCCGACTTATCTGCCCTTGATTGACCAAAATTGCTGTTTAGACTATTTTTTTTTTACTATTTTTACTCTCACATCAACAAATTCTGACTAATCACAACAAAACGTCAACAGAATGTTGCTGACTATGATATCTTGCCTTAGTGCAATTTTCAGCTTGATTGAAATCTTAGATCATGAGTTATGTGCCCTTGAATTTTATGCAAAAATTGCATAAAATAGTAAAATAAATACAGGCCTATGGAGCGATTCAAGCCCTTTAGGACCTTCTAGTTTTTCATTTCCGTATGTTTTTGTGCTATAATCATTTATTAGTAACCAATATAACATTTAACCAAAGAATATGTCTTTTGTGAAACATATTTTTGTCATGAAATTCAAAATTACGTCTGGGGTCCAAATGGACCCCAGTTGGTAGGATGTGTATGTAAAATATGTTGGTAGGATGAGGGTTAAAGCTGCAGTTACGATGATCTTGTTGAAAAGCAGCGAATACTGCTTATCAATATTCCTTTCTTTTGGCTGATTTTTTTCCTGTTAAAGACATTCATACCAGCACTGTTCTCGAAAATTAAAACCATAAAATTCGGTTCCGAATTAGATCAGACCGCGATGGCCCTCTCAAACGCGCGTGCGGTGCTTTTTATCTCGTCAATTTCCGTAGAACGTAAGCAGAGAACTTAAACAAAACTACCTTGAAACGGACGATTTTTCGGTGTGAACGTTTCCCAAAAGTCACGTGAGTTATCTATTGCCTTTCAGAAGATTTTGGATTAGGACACCATATAAGGTAATATAGGTATGTGAAGAAAAAAATCCTTTAAGGGGGAATGCTCCAGTTTTTCGGAACACTCGGACATTACTGTAGTAAATTAAATGTTTCGTACCAATATGTTTCGCTACCAGATTTTCAATAATATAACACATCATTACAATTTACCATTTTCGACAGTAAAAGTGTATTTATTATGCGAAACCGATTTCCCTAAGATGGAAATCGAATATTTAGAGCAAGACAGTCGTAAGTGTGTATGCAGTTACCACTGTTTTGCGTCACTTTATTCATGTGTAGCTGATAAAAATTGCTGTAATTCACTAATAAGTGCGCTGACCTATACATTTTCTTTTTGAATTATTACCAGGACATGATGCTTAATACAATGGGGGAGTTTTATCAAATTCTATTATGTAGAACTTGAAATATTCCCAAAAATATGGACATTTTGACATAAAACACTCCAGCTTCGTTGATCTAACCGAACACGCGAGCATGCTGTTTTATACATTTTCGCGTTTATAATAGCACATATTTTGGGGTTTCTGTTCTTATTAAAAGTAAGACTTTACTTTAAACCCGTTTTCGGGTCTAAGCGATGGTTATACAGCATTTTATTAGCATTTTAGTGACCTTGGACAGGTGCAAGAAATTGTACATTTTTTCGGTGTAGGGGTATGTGAAACGAATGCCTATAAAAATCAAACAAGATCGCTGACCATCCATTTTTGTTTTATTTTTCAATTGGTAATAACATGTAATTTCAACATACAAAATATAAATAAATTCTATTATTGGGAAAAAATTTAGGAAACTGGAGCATTCCCCCTTAAAGCGGAGATGAGCAGTTAGTACTAACAGTTATTAAGTCCATGTTTCTGTGTATTTTATGCAAAGCAATTAGGCATACAAAAAGATGTATAATAGCGTATCTTATTGCACTCGTCAAGTTTCAGTCATTTTTGGTTCAAATGTAACATTTCGTCGGTGTTATTACAAAACATTGTAACTCCAGGTTGGTTAAAGCTGGAGTTACGAGGTTTTGCAGTAACATCGACGATTTATGAATATATAAATATGAAGGACATGTGTGACTCATTTGTAGATTGCCTGAAACGTTTAGCCCAATCTAAAATGGCAATATTCTAGTCTAATCTGAAAGCCGACGACGATCATAAAATCGCAATAAAACTAGGAAATATTCGAATTTGAATTTTGATAATAGAACTGCAAGGGTAGCGGGAAAACAGAAACAAAACTACAATTCGTCCGGCCGCTACATTTAAAGACTTTTGACTTTTAAGGTAGCCCACCCCTAATGAGATTCGCGCGACGTCGGAATTATTCGGGCCCGGTCGAAAACATTCGGCGGTGGAACTTTCCACCGCCGAATGTTTTCGACCGCATCCAAATAGCTTCGGATACGTAACGACGCCGCTCGTAAAAAACCCGATGTTTTATGAATCTCGAAATGTTCACATTACGGGTATTCTACCTTAACCATTCGTATTTGTCCTCATATTTAATAGTTTATTAATCGAAAGTACAGTGCAGAAGTGGTATTCACCAAACTTACTAATTCTAAGTTTACTTAAAAATTACACAACAATCATCTGATTGGCCAAGACATATGTCTCGTCCAATCAAATGGCTTGTAATGTAATTTGGGTTTAGAAAATCAAATTAGAAATTTTGGTGAGTACGGGCTGGAGGGCCCCGGTTTCTCGAAAAAACTTAAGTACATACTCATGAAAACATGCTCAATTGCAAAGGAATACTCTCCAACGTTGAAGGGTATTCTGCTGAAGTTCACAGGGATTTCGTGCGATTTGAGCACGGCGCTCAGATTTGAGCATGAGAACGCACTTAAGTTTTTTCGAGAAACCGGGTCCAGGTTGCGAATTTTAGATAAAAGTACATGTATGTTTTCTGATTATTTGAATTATATTATATTTGACGTTGCCTTTATACATTAAGCAATAGAAACGCAAACAATTCGGTGTCAACAATTTAATAGAATTTGCGGTAAGTTCTGTCTATTTTGACAGATGCTCCAAAATAATAACATTTTATGATTGTTCGGTTTTGACAGGTCATTAATGAAAATAGATTAACTTCTGAAAGCGATATATCAGCAATTATAGTGGTACATGGTCGTGCGACGTCGCACGCTTTCTCCCGATTTTCAAATTAAGGAAATTCTTTAAGTTTTTGCTATCTTCTCATCTCATCTTTTTTAACCCTTTCCCGAATGACAAAATTTTAGGGCGATTCACTTCCAACACTGCCACAAGATAAAATACATGTTATTAAAGATGGGATTTGTGTAAAATATAGCACAGAAAATATTGAGACAAAAGAAGAAACTGCTGGTTATCAGCAGTTTCTTCTTTTGTGTCAATGTTTTCCTAGGCCTTTTCTATTATGGACGTCAAAACCAGGTCTTGTTTTGGAAAGAGTTAAACTTATTGGCGTTTGTGACATATTTTTACTAATAAACCACGTGGCATAAATTCATTCGTTCGACCGCCCACCGCCAAGCAGCAATAGGCGAACAAATAATATAGAAAAAATGCAATGTCTTTTGTCGCACACCAACTACATCATGTTTTATTACTTATTTTTTTGTGTCAGCATGCGTAAGAATGCAAAATTAGACGCATGCTCATGTATAAAATACTTGGAGACTACATTGAACGAGTCAACGGATCGCTCAAATCTGATTTTCAATTACGGCGGCGTGACGTTACGTGACGCTCTGACGTAAGGCAACCTACTAGACATGGCCCTATTTAATGGTATCTGTAGAAATTATTTGCAAACGTATGATGTTGATATTTTGCAATCTCACTAATGAATAGTTAAGGTTTGTCACGAAACAGATTTAAATTGGATAATTCTATCACAATTTTGAATTACAGCATAATTCCGCGAATTTATCAAAGAACCCTCGTACATATCTGCATTTAGCAACAGGACTGTCAGTCTGACAATTCCAGAACCCAATTACAATCGTGTCCTGGCCCCGGTTTCTCGAAAAAACTTAAGTATATTCCGATGAGAAAATGCTCTACTTCAAAGGGATACTCTCCAACGTTGAATGGTATTCGATTGAAGTTCACGTGGATTTCGTGAAATTTGAGCACGGTGCTCAGATTTGAGCAAGAGAACGTACTTAAGTTTTTTCGAGAAACCGGGGCCTGGTCGCCCAGCTGCATATGGAAATATGGTTACCTTTTTGTACTGTTCTTCACAAAAATGAAAATTATAGGGACCTTAGTACACTCAATCGGTGTATATTTCCCAAAAGGGCATTCTGCATGAATTTTAATTATCATGTATCGAAATTTCTTTTCACGAGAAGGAACGTGTGTGTTTTTGGTGCCATAACGAGACCGCCACAAGACAATCTTTCGATTGTTAATATTTTTTTTTCAAAGACAGCGCATTCCTTTAAAGTGACATTTCAGAATTTTTTGCCATAAATTTTACTTTCATTTTTATCTTAAAGAGCATATTTCCTTATGAAAATTCTGAAAATTTCGAGCCAAAATATTGCGCCGTTTACGAGAAATTTATATTTTTGTGTTAAAATTGAACAAATTGTTGTGGACAACAGTTCGGTTTTATATGCAATTTATCGATTATGTCTCAACTTTAAATGCGTGTTTCTCGCTTATTGGCAACAACTTCAAAAAACCAATAGTATTTATACTCATTAGAATAACCAATCTTGGCATCAAGACATACTTTAAAAAATTGATATCGGAATGAAATGTCCCTTTAATGGATTGAGAATACTTTAACCCTTTCCCAAAAAAACCCGACTCCATTTGGCATCATTTTCTTGTACTTTGAAATATTTTGAAAGACGAACTGGGAAAGTTTTGAGGCAAAAGAAGAAAATAATGATTACCACCATTGTTTCATTGCATCAACCTTTAGACGCTAAAAGGGACCCCCTTTATTGTTGCCGTCTGGGAAACGGTCGATTGGGCTTTGCACGACATGCGTAGGCCCTATCTGTAAAATGTTAGGTTGTATGCGTATGATAAATTAGTATATAATTTGTTACGCGTCAAAAACTTAATCAGAAAGTACAATGATTTGATAAACAAAAATCCACGTGACCGAAGTCGCCTTTGACAAAGTTTTTCAGAAATCATTTTTGGTGTGTTGCTCTATTTAAAGCGCATACATCGTAGTATCCTCTATAACATTTCAATGGTAGGATGTAAGCATTTTCTGGCGAAAATTTGTCAATGTGCTTATGGTCATTTTCATTAAGTAACATTGTCCTACAATTTCAATGTCAAGGTATAAGAAGCAATTGCATTGAGATAGCTTATTTAAAGAATTAATGTCGCTTTCATCAATAACTTTAAGTGATTCGTAGTCACGTGCTTAATTATCTCCTAGCAACAGGTTTTAATGTGAATTTTCTGTCGTTTAAGCCGCTCTAAATGGGATGTCATGGGAAGAAATTCGAAACGGAACATTCCCAGCGGGCAATGTTGCAAAACAAATAATGCGCAACGTTCGAAACAATTAGGGGACGAATAAAAACACCGATTTTCATGGCGGACTAATTGTTTACGAGCATCCGGGCTCTAAAGAAATGTCTTGTAGCCCATCAGTGTCACCCGGGTGTGGGTAATGACCGGCGATCAGCGAATAGAATGACCCATGGTCAAATAATGGCGAATAATTTAGAATAATGGCGGCCCCCATAATTACCGACCTCACCGTTATATCATCCGCAAGGACCATCAATTACCGACAAGGATTAAATTCGTAATAGCGGAAAGTAAACAGTGTCATCGGTAAAATATCCTCACATTTTCGATGGGCGTTTAAAAAGATCGTAACTACAGATTCTTGAAGCTGTAGTTACGATCATTTTAACCCCCAATCGAAGACTTTTTAAACCCATTTTCTAGCCAACGAAATCTTGGACCGAAAAAGATTTGAGCAAACGCAGACGATAAACTCATACAATGAATGTTATTAAAACATAGAATATTTGTATCATAACAGATAACCATCATCTTTTTGCCCCCCTCCCATTTTTCTTACACAAAGCATGTGCACATTTTCTGAATACTTGCAACAACTATTTTGTCGTCTGCAATATATTTCAATCTGAACCAGTTTCTAATTTTGTCGTTTGGAAAAGGGTTTAACGGAGTTTCGGATCTCTTGACACTTCCCGTAGGCAACTGGAGCTTTCGCTCATTGGTCGTGAACAATTATGGAGGGGATATAAAAATATTTTTTCTTCGTATTACATTCCGATTCGATGCTAAAGCTGTAATCGAAAACAAATTTGAATGGAGCGACAAATTTTGATAAATGATTGGGTTTTGTGTGTTAATTGAAAATAAACAAATATGGGGTTTTCATTGAAATCCGTTTAGTATATACGTAAGTCAGTAACAAAATTGTCACTATGGTGTTACTTTTATTTGCCAAAAGATTTGTACATTAATATCAAATAGATCAGTTGATACTTGAAAAAAAAAAAAAATAATAATGTAATTTCGTCGCTGTAAATGCAAAACCTCGTATCTCGTTTTCGGAAAAATTTAAAGGGGATGGAATAAAGTATAATAACTTTTCACAAACTGAAATGTTCTACTTGAAATTTGGAAAAATTGTTCATAAATAATGTATCATTGATACTGACTGGTATAAATATCTCAAAACCTGCAAGAATTGTCTAAATTGGACACAAGTTTGTACTTTGAAAATCGCTAGAACCGACATACGAGGTTTTGCATTTACACCGACGATTTCGTGTCTCCGTCAGATTTTTTTCTAAACCAATAATGATAATTATGTCGTAGTTTCCGGCCATGGTTCCCCTTCGTTTAAAAGTCACTAAAGCATTCCATTTCAACAACGATCTGGGCCCCGTATTACTAAACATCTTACGGTCAAGTTTTTGTGTAAACTTTGTAACAAGACATCTGATTGCACGAGAAATCCGACTGAGCCAATCAGGGCTGTTGTTATTATTAAGTAATTATTGAAAAATCAAACGTACGATCGTTAGTAATACGGGCCCCTGGTCCTAAATAAAAGACATTCGCTTTTGTCGCAAACGAGATCATTGTCAATTTTATGCGTGGTGTTTATTTGTTGAATCTGCCTTATTTATCAGCAACATTACCTACAAAGAGGGATCGAAAAGCATTGTAGATCAACCTAGACTAAGATAGGCATGTATGTTCCATGTTTTGCATCTGTTTTAAAAGTTCAAATAGTCAGCATGCGAAAGTTAGAAACTGTAAATTTCTTCATTTCTCTCAATGTTTTACCAAACAATTTTAACTGGGAGGTCAAAACCAATTCTTGTTTGGGAAAGAGTTTATAAGATTCACAATTATACTCATTGGTTCAAGAAGTTCAAGATTGGAGGTTGCTTGATCAAATGCACCCCCCCCCCCCCCCAATCAGATTTATCATCAATGTCTAGGAGCCGGGCTAAAGAGTCTTATACGGATTGTGTACCTTTGCAATAATCTTTAACCCATTAACAGACGGCAAAATTTTGGACCGTTCCAATTTGAAAGCTGTTGCAGACGACAGTTTCAAGCTGATGAAATTTTAAAAATCTTTGCATTTTGCGTTGGAAACACTGTGGAAAATGAAGAAATTGCTTGTCACAAGCAATTTCTTCATTTTTCACAATGTTTTCCCTAGCCTTTTCTTATAAGGGAGTCAAAAGGTGCCACTTTGCAATAATCTTTAAGGTATCCGACCCCTCAAAAGCACCAAAGGGCCAGATGCAAAATTTTGAAGTGCAAATAATACCTTAACTGTGTTACATTTCCATTCCAAATACAAATGTAAGCATTTTGCACGGTTTAGACTTTTGAATTAATACATACTTATGAAAATATTTGACAAAAATGTTCAAAATTACCTCCCTTGCATATGAATATAGAGTTAAATAATAATTGTAAATTGTTTTCTTCTTGAAGCATGATCTTGAAATCCGGCATGGTGAATCAACTTATTTGAAGTGTATTTACAAGTGTGTGTAATTTGATGCATTTCGCATGGCTAGAAAATGGAGATTTCTTTAGGGTCTGTAAACCTTAAGAATGAATCTGCAAGTTAGATGATATCCTGTACATTGACGGGTTAGATCGCTGCACGAATAACGGAATGACATAAAAGACCGGAAAATCGGTGTCGTCTTGCAGTGTATTCTCTTGCAATGAACCGGATTGATTATCACAACATTTTCTTCTGCTCCTTGCTCACATTTTACTAATTGTGGAATTGCCTACAATCTAAGAGGTGCTGAAAAGCTCGAGAATAAAAAATACAAAGGAAAATGAATAATTTTAAGTACTCATTATTAGGTCCAACATTGTTATGGCGATTTTCTTTTGCAACTGCAACCTTTTATAGTCTCGAATTTTGACATGTGATCTTTGCTAAAATGTTTTCCCATGCCATATCTATCAGGGACGTCAAAACCAGGTATTGTATGTGAAAGGGTTATGGTTAAGAGTACAAAAATGAATGAAAATCTCCGGATGATACAAAGATACTGAATTAAACTAATTAATCTTTTATATCATAACACTTATTCTTGCAGACAAAAATTCTACTGTGAAAACAGTTAGCCATGTGTACATTATCTTAACGAAACAAGTTTAGAGAAAAAAAGCCGTCTTGCTGGTGAAACATTAATTTGATTCGAGATCTGGACAAGTGTCTTTCATTGCTTTTGAGAACAACATGGACCCAGATCAGCATACGCGCAGGCTGATCAGGATCATCCTGACTGTTCTAAAATAGTTTCTTCGTTATCTGTAGCAACTGCAAATGAGCAGTATGGATAATAAGCAAACTGAAAAATCATGTGCACAGATCGATCCTACAGCATAGTACTTGTCGCTGCAAATGCTGTTAGAGGGCTACCAAGGGCATCCAGATGCCGGTGCATTCGTATTTACTTTTTTCTAACAAGCTTATCACATCAGAGCATTTTCTTGTAGAATAGGGAACGTCTTATCTGGTTAACCGTGACGTAATTTCGGACAAACAAATAGTATTTCGTGGGTGTTGTTATAAAATCTCGTAACTACGGCTTCATCCAAGCCGTAGTTACGAGGTTTTATTACAACACCGACGGTTTGTCAAAACTTAACGGTAAACCCGGTCTATTTTTAACACAAAATTCGTTTCCATTTAAAATCTAGCCCGACCGTTAATTGTGAGTCAGAAGAAAGATTATATCGTCGGCGGGGTATCAAAACCTCGTAACTCCAGCTTGGAAAAAGCTGGAGTTACGAGGTTTTGATACCCACACCGACGATATACCACGTAATAAAACAGACAAAATGTAAAGATGACACTTTTGGACACACGAGATTTGTGAGAATTTGGCAAATTTGTGAAAAAAATATCAGATTTTAAATCCTGAGTCACGAGATTATAATCTATCATTCGGAATAGCTAATTTGAATTATTACTCGGATGAATAAAACGGTTTATTTTGCGAACACAAGACGCAGGCAATGGTTGGTGGTTTGACAGCCAGAGTGGTGCAGTGGTTAGCACACTCGACTTGTAGCCCGGTGAATACGAGTTCGAGCCCCACTTGGTTAAGGTGTGGCTTTGGGCAAGACACTTAATTGTCAGCCCCAGTCTACCCAGCTGTATGGAGTGGGTAGCACTTGATAAATTTACTGCCTCTTCTCGAAAAAAGAAATAAAAGGGCCGATAGAAGCTTTAAGTAGCCTATAAATGCACATAGTACATCTGGCCCCAGTTTCTCGAAAAAACTTAAGTACGTTCTCAGACTCAATTCTGAGCACCGTACTCAAATCACACGAAATCCACGTGAACTTCAATCGAATATCCTTCAACGTTGGATAGTATTCCATTGAAGTTGAGCATGTACTCATAAGAATGTACTTACGGCTTTTCGAGAAATCAGGGCCAGATGATGCCCCAGATCTCAAAAACTATATGAACTGTATGAACTGTAGATACTGCATTGTCCATTATCACTGTGGAGATTGTGTGCCATGGGATGGATAACAACCACGCACAAAATAGTCTCAATTTTGGTCAAATATTTGCATAACTGTCTTATTTCTGCGTCAATTTTCAAAATTTCACCCTGCCTTACTGAGGTCCTTTCTCATATATATGAATTATTTGTGGAATCCTTTTCCCTTTTTTTTTCAAAAAAGTATCTCAACCGATCAGAAAACGAAATGATAACAACTACGGACAAATTAGTCACGCTTAAGACCCGTAAGAAATTGTGCAATGAATGTCTTATTAAAGAGTCAATTCTAAAGGGGTTTGTTGCATATACCCCGCCTAGTTGAGTCTTTTCCTCTGATGTATGACTTATTTGAAAACTTACTTTTTCCAAAAAAAAAAAAAAATGATCCCAGTCGACCTGAAAAACGATCTGAATTTTTTGGTCGGTTGGGATCGATTTTTGCAAAACGTGTCAAATTAGTCATATATCAGAGGAAAGAGCTCAGTAAGGAGGAATATAATGCAACAAATCGTTTAAAATTGACGAAGAAATAAGAAAGTTATTGCAAAATGTCTTACCAGAAGTGAGGAAATTTTGTAAGTAGATTTACGTATCCCATGATGCACAATTTCCACCGTGATAATGCTAAGTTCCAACTTCCTATGGCTGATAAGATCGAGTCCCATCAGGCGATCGAGTAACAGATCGAGTTCAGTCGGCATGTGTGATCGGAATTGTTCGGAGTGATTGATCTAGATTGAACTATGGGTAGCGCTCAGGCTTTCAATCCCATTAATAGATCGAACGAAGGCATTATGGTTGGCTTTGATCGGGTTTGACTCGAACCACGCTTTGCTACGTCATCCAAAGCCCGAGACTACATTTGAGCCAAGATTTGGAAAACGGGTCCCTTACAGAAATTTAGAACACCAAGTATGCAGATGAACCTGTTGTCAAATACAGTCTAATAACGACCCATCCCTGAAGTGAAAGGCGCTACAGCCAAAGAAGCTATAAGAGAACAACATGGATCTTTATCCGTGGTGGTCGGTCTTAAGGTATCCGAACCCTCAAAAACACCAAACAGTCAGAGGCGAAATTTGAAAAGTGCAAATTATTCCTAAACTGTGTTACATTTCCATGCCAAATACAAACATAAGCATTTTGCACGGTTTAGAATTCTGAATAAATGCATACTTATGGAAATATTTGACAAAAATGTTAAAAATTACCTCCCTTGCATATGAATATAGAGAAAATAATATTTGTAAATTATTTTCTTTTTGAGTCATAATCTTAAAATCCGGCACGGTGAATCAACTTTTTTAAAGTGTATTTACAATTGTGTGTAATTTGATGCATTTCGTACGGCTAGAAAGTTGTGATTTTTTCAGGCTCTGTAAACCTTAAATACCATAATGACTCTGCTATATCCCGACTTATTTGATAATCAATCGATTTCGTTCAGCAATGGTTCGAATTCCGGCTTGGCCAATATCCTGTCTGACGTTAAGACAAAAGTTGGCAGGGCAGAACGCAGCTCGCATTTGATGCTGTATTGGTACTGATGACCAGAATTTCTAGAAAAATTTTGATCTTAAGACGCTGCATTATAATCGACAGAATGTTGAAAGCGGCATTTATTTAACTCCATTCCATTCAATCAATGACGGGGCTCGACCACAAAATGGATGACATTGACTGAACAATCCAGCGACGCATATTTACTCAACGAGCGGAAAGGGTAAGGCAGAAACCTGTTGACAGGACAATATTAATTTCATGATATTCAATATTTATTATTAATATAACACGGTAATGAATCATTAATAAAACTTTTTATTCATTCATAGATATCCTAAAATTATGAATGGGCCCTGTACTTTGTCGGTTGTGTTTGTGTACATAGCGCGAGAAGAATAATTGAATATCATAGTGCCAAGGTCATTTGAATAGCAGCAAACGTGCGGAGTCAGCAAACATTTTCAAAATAATCAATTCATGTACGATTCTTTAAATTTTACATATCGTCACTCACTTTTCAACAAAAACAGCTTTTTGATGAAAAGCAGCGAAATTCTAACATGACACGTGTATTTTGACTGACATTAGCACTCACAGTCTACTGTAAGCGTTACAAGATAAACGATACCAAATGTGACGTCATGGTGTAATAAATGCTTGCCTTGTAAATGGATGTTGATCAGAGGCACGTTCTTTAGAGCAAGACCTCTTTAGATATCTTGAGATTTCTTAAAATGTTTCAGGATAAAACGTTCTCTAGAGCAAGATTGTTAAGAAGCTCCATGGGAGGCGCCATTACCCTATACTTCGTGTGGAACGCCTCTGCTAACACTGTAGAAACAATATAAGAGAGAATTGACCGAGTTGTTCAAACTGTTCTATGATACTATGGAAATGCTCAATGCTTCATACAAATGACGTCACCATGACGTCATTTGTATGAAGTATAGAGCATTTGGAACACCTCGGTCAGAATCTAGGTCTTAAAAACGCGTTTAAAAATATCTCAAAAAACTTAAGAAATCTTAAAAAATCTCGCTCTAAAGAACGCACCCCAGACTAAAGGGAATTGCCGAGTATGTGTGAGATTTTTGTTTCTTTTAGTTTTGTTTTGTTGTTTTTGTTGATGGTGGGTTCATTTCCTTGTAAAGGGTTTGGCAGTGAATAACGACCGAATATTCATGACATGTATATAAAAAGGTTATACAATAATGTGGGAAAGATAGTGATGGTTCGTTAATGGGCATTTTCTTAAAAGGTATATAAGGCGAATGGTACAATTATGTGGTTGTTGACACCTGAAAAATAGTAACGGTGGTTTCTTTAACCAATGAGTATAATTGTGAATCTTATAAACCCTTTCCAAAACAAGAATTGGTTTTGACCGCCCAGTTAAAAGTGTTTGGTAAATATTTAGAGAAATGAAGAAATTTACAGTTTCTAACTTTCGTATGCTGGCTATTTGAATTTTAAAACAGATGCAAAACATGGAACATACATGCTGATCTCAGTCTAGGCTGATATAAAATGCTTTTCGATCCCTCTTTGCAAGCGATGTTGCAGATAAATAAGGCAGATTCAACAAATAAACTCCAAACACAAAAATTGTGACAATAACGACGAATTTCTATGTAAGATTGTATTAGCATATGTACGAGACTCTGTGATTCATTTGGTTGGCTAATCGATGCTTTGATTTGCATTAGGGTAATTTTTCAAACCTACGGATGCTACATCACAGACTATTATCATACATCCGAATGGCAGATCTTGTTGTCAAGCCTGAATGTCATTTTTGTACTTTTTGTTTTTCTGTCTCAATGGTACACACCCAAGGTCCCTCTAACCACAAATACGTCAAATATAGCCAATTATCCAGCCTACTCAAACCAGAAAATCGGTAACGAAGGCTAGAAAGAAAGCGGATACATTTTGACAACTAAACAAAAAGCTGTACTCACGAATGAATATTATGGAAATATAAGGACCAAATGAGATGTTTGATAGAAATCTTAGATTTGGTGTAACTAATGAAATGCGCAGATTTGCAGGTTTCTACTGGCAGTTTTCGATGTGCTTTTGATGGTAGACTAATATATCTTCAAAGTTCGAATATTGTTTCGCTCAGATCCACGATAACCGTACTAGACGATTCGTAATAGACCCCCTTTACAATGAACCGGTCTTAACCGATGCCATGCTATCGAATCAACAGTTAAAATCGATCGCTAGCCACGCCTACTTCTTATGGAGATTAGCTCATAAGTTTTACAGAACATGGCCAGAGAATAGGTTATATTTAAAAAAGAAACATGCAATGCCATTTTTTTTCTAAATAAAGCTATATTTGGCGTCTATAGAATAGGTTTTGGACAAGCATGAGATAAAAGCAAAATGATGATAACCAACATTTCCTATTTTTTTCTCGTTGATTTCCATACTGTTACACACTCATTTCCGACTTAAAACAATTCTTATTTTATAATCTAAAGATTATGTGAGATTAGTGTACAGATAAGATAAAGCAATCATAAAATATTGGTAAAGTATTTTCCAAAATAACATTATTGGTAATAGATATAAATAGCAACATACCGTTTGATGACTTGACCTTGTCGTCATCAGCATCTCTCTTGTTATCAAGTGGCACTTCTAACTTCTGCTTGGAATACTTCTTCACCAGAAATGACCTTGGCATCTTGAACTTTAATAAATGTTCTCCTCTTTCGAATAAGTTTGGTTTTCCTCAAGTCAGTGAGTAGATGAAGCAACTGTCACTGTTTTTATGCTTTTTCAATTCTTTTATACCAAGAATTGCTCGATATCACATACACCATATGAGCATTTTTATATATACTTTTCTTCTAAAAGTAAAAAAATCTAATTGGTTTAGCACAGTTACTATTACATAATATTATAAAAAGTCGTATTCTCAAAATAAGCTTAAAGAACGAACACAGAAACTATAGCAACTGATCTTAAAATCTCAAAAACACCCGTATTTTTATATTTGTATGTATCTATGTAAACTGTAAAATACAGAAGAAAGTTTGTAAGACGAACTTAAAGAAGATGATCATTATATTTCAAAAAAAAGAATCTCGTGGTTTTTTACGACTTCCCCTCGTTTTGGCCATCAAACAAGGAGCTATCATTCACTCGTACATCGTAAATGGGAAATCAAAAACCTCGTAACTCCAGCTTTAACAAGCTGGAGTTACGAGGTTTTGATATTCCATTGACGACGTGGGATGGGTAACAGTATAAACGCCCAACCACCCGTTACCTGGGCTACCCTACAGCTGTCAATCAATTACAATAGGCCACGCCCCCACCCACGATATCCAAGGTAACCGTTTTACCGAACGGTATAGTAACCATTTACCGCTAATTTAACCCGTTTTATCTTTTCACTCGGGGTAGAAACGAACAGCTTGTGAAATTCGAAAATTTTAAACTAGATTTTAAAAATCGAAGTCGCGTTCCCTATTTTTCTTGTATTCTTGTTGTTTCTGTTGTTGTTTTCTGTCGATCGAATACCTCACCCGAAAGTTATAGTCAATGAGAAAGAAAAAAAAACTATAGAAAGAAAATGAGAAAATGATGTTAATAAGCATTTTCGTACGGTCTCTCAATTTCTTTCCTATTACATTCATAAGAAGCAGCCACTTTTTTGTTTTTTTGTATGTTCATATTTTTAAAAGTTTCTTTCAAAGTACCAATGCCCCCCCCCCCTTACCTGCCAATCAATTACAACAGGGCACACCTACAAAGCCAAGGTAACAGTTTACTAAACGCTACTTTACCGCTTAAGGTAGAATACCCGTAATTTCGCCATTTTGAGATTCAGAAAACACCGTTTTTTTTCGAGCGTCGTCGCTACGTATCCGAACCTATTCGGGCGCGGTCGTAAACATTCGGCGGTGGAAAGTTCCACCGCCAAATGTTTCGACATCGCCCGAATAATTCCGACGTCCTGCAAATCTCATTAGGGGTAGACCACCTTAAATAAAACGTTTCTCTTTCAACTCGAGTGAATAGGATGAGCTACCGAATTTGAAATACACGTTTCAGAAATGGGTTTTCTTAATTTATTTAATGTTTAATATCTTTTTAATTCGTTGTGTTATTGTTGCTGTTGTTGTTGTTGTTGTTTCTGCTGTTTTTGTCTACATTTTGGAAAATCAGTATCATATAATTTAGATGTTTGTCACGGCACTGTACACACTGCATATTAGATATAGCTAAATCAGATCATTGGAGAAAATTCAGTCAATCGACAATTTCTTTCTCTTTTTTTTTTTCAAAATGGTTTCCAAAGCAAAACCAATTCAACGGGCTACCTAATAATTGCCATTCAAATACAACACGATACGCATCTTCCACCACCCAAAACCCAAGGTAACCATGTACACAGTTTGACAGTAACCAATTTAGATGCTGATTTACCGCTAATTGATATGAGCAGCTACTCTTTCAACCGTGGTGTATAGATCTCGGACGTTCAATAAGAAATGATAATATAGACTCATTTCAATTATCGTTTTAGTCCGTACCCGCAGAACATTTCCGGTGGCAAACAATGGGTTTATGGGAAATTAACACTGAAACGTTGTGATTTCGTATGCAAGGTCATGCTTTGAGTTTGAGAGTATCGTTGCTAAACGCTTTGGGTTCGAGAGTATTGTTACCAAAACGCTTTGGGATTGAGAGTATTGTTACTAAATTGCTTTGGGTTTGAGAGTATTGTTACTAAAAATAGCAAATAAGAGATGTTTGAGTGGTGTTTTAAGATTCCAAGGACGACTTCCGGTGGCTGTTGTGTGTGTGTGTGTGGGGGGGGTCTTAGTGGAAACTTGTCTATTGTCTTCAGTGTCTTTTATTTTTTATTTCGCTTTCAACAAATTTAGTCATACCACGTCAAATTTCAATCACCCTTTCCAAAACAAGTCTTTTTTTTGGCTTTCCTAAAGATAGACGTTTGTGAGAAAACGTAGGAAAGAAAAGAAAATGCCGATAACGAAAAGCAGAAAATGTTAATTAGCATCACGTTCCACTTTTCTGTGTTTCATTGCGCATAAATCTAACCTTTATCAGAATCCGTTTTGTCTTCTGTAGCATTTTACTTCGTTTCTGAAAGTTATGTACATTTCGTCCAAACGAAAAGTTTCGACGTCGCGTGCTTTTCATTAGTGGTGGAACACCTTGAAAGAGGACCCGTCACCAGGGCAACAGATAAGAGGGAGTGAAACCATTCTAAATTTGTTATTTCAAATGCTAGTACAAACACTATGACGTGCGTCTCGATGAGACGATCCCAAATGAGCACCCACAGCATATGATTTGAGGAACAATAATAGCTCTGTGTCCTGTCTGATAGTGCGAAATGCAAGGGGGGCAGCAAGAAAAAGTCATAAGAAATAACTTGGAAATACATCTTGCTGATCTTCTTCTGTTGGTCATCTTTCATTGCAAAACTTGAAACGCCTGTTAGTATAACAAAGTAAAAGTAGACATTTATGGGATAGCATCTGTTTACACGTACCCCAGCATTATCATCTTGTCACTTTTAGTGTTCGACCTACTTTTTGGACCAATGAAATTGCAGTATATTATACAAATTACCGCCCAGTCTCCAATGAACCACTAGCGAACGCTAAGTCTGAAAGAGTCTGTATAGTAGATTCTAGGCGATATAAATATTTAATGCGCTGCGCGCATATGAATGTTTATTTGGCGTAGAATCTACTATACAGCCTCTATCTAATACATCATACTCGACTCTGGTAGCATCTGTAAGTTTTGCGTGCTCTGGGACAAGACGTAGAAATCTTCGCAGTGATCTTCCTTTGATCAAAACTGGAACACAAACCTTGCTGTCGAGGGTTTAGCCAGAAAGAACTTTTCATAAGTTTGGTATTTACATGTACTTTAAAAAGTAAATACGGTTTCGCTAATGCTTTAAGAACGTTAGGTATTGGATGGGAACTAAAGTAAAAAAAAGAATAAAAAGTTTAAATACAAATATTCTGAGAACATGTTATAACGGCGCACTCATTCTTCACAACTCGGTTTACTTCATGAGCCCGGCAAAACCCGAGTGTACCAAACAATCCACCAGCTTTAAATGATCATGTGATTATACCATAGTCACGTGATTTTCGCTATGACTGTGATTTATGCTTTGCAAGGGCGTAGCTAGCCGAAAATGAAGTGTACGCAAAACGCATTGCTAATGTACAGGGGAGGTTTGATGGCGGGCTGCATACTGCTTGGATGGGTCTTGCGGGCATCACCCAGATTTTTTGAAATTCAATGTAGATGCTTATGAAATACATACCAAATGCCCGCCTGGAGCCACGAATGACTATGGTCATTCGTGGCTCTTGTTGGGTATTCGGTATGTATTTAATGGCGATCTCGGTGAACAAAACAAAAGCAAAAACAAAAATCCACTTTTTTTATTTTTTTGTGATGTGTACGCAATTGCGTTTTTGCGTATGGGTTGCTACGCATATGCTTTGCATAATCGCCAACGAGGGTTCACCAGCAAGCTCCTAAACCTGAATACCAAAGTGCACACGTACAATGCCCGTGACCACCAGCTGATAGTATGACCGTTATTCACTTTTAATAGAAGAAAAAAGTATTTTTAAACATTAACGTTTGAATAAACGATTAAGATATCGTGGGTTTGTTTCACCTTGAATTTTGTGTTTGTCAATATATCATTTCACACAACAATTTCAAGTATACGAGGAATCTGAGAGGAAGCCCATTAAGCTTACGTTTCAAACCCCACCCACTATTGTGACATTCTTATCCAATGAGCTTCTGTAACAATAACCATTGATTAAATTGTCGCGCCGCAACAAAATGCATTCTGCAAGCCAATCGTCGCCTTACAACAAAAACCTCGTAACTGCAGCTTGTTTAAGCTGTAGTTAAGAGGTTTATGTTGAAAAGTAGCATAATGATACTTCTTACCCTCCGTTTCTTCCTTCGAAATGTAGGATGGGTACTTCCTTTTGGGTTGCAAAGATGCCATCATGGACAAAAGTATCCTTCATGTGAATGTCCCTGTATCAAAAATTATCTAGAACAAAAACGAAGCCATTGTACAATTACTTGGAACTGTTTTTTTCGAACAAACTAGTATATTGCAACGGTATCTCAACATGTTATGGACATGCTCCATATAAACTTATTAAGATAATCATTCTAGTAACTGGAGCAGTTTATATATTTGGCGTCAATAGTGTAGACATTGATTGGAAAATTTTGCAAAACAAAAGTGACGCAGCGGATGACGTCAAATCATTTTATTAAAAATCTTATCTTTTCGTTGTAAAAGACCATAGAGACAAAATCGGTCGATAAACTCATTTAACTTTGCACAAAGAGTATATTTGCCGTCAATGCCATTTTGATGTGAATACTCTGAATTTTATGTAAAAGTCTGTCAGTTCGTAAATAAGGGATCATTTAGAATTTTCGACAAGTATCCACCGTGGTTATCCGGTACAGCTGAGGCAGTCTGACTACAGGAAAGTCGTTCGCAATCATCTGGGTACGATATTTGACCGTTACAAAGCAGATGCTACATTCTTGGTTACCCTTTCCTGCAAGTCTAAAACAGTTTTAGATCTTTTGCATCGGTCGTGGAAAATATTATTTTAATAGTGGATCGCTAAATCGGTTTATGGATTACATGTCCTTCAATAAGGTCCTTTCACTTATGTTTTAGCCTGTACCCACAGAACACACTTCCGGAGGCAAAGACGATGAGTTTATGGGAAATCAACATTGTATACATGAAAATTATTACTAGAAATAGTCACAAATCGACTTTATCAAAACGAGGCTCCCTAAATATGTGGAGAAAACAATGACGACGCACGTGCATTCAATATACAGCGATAAAGAGGACGTACATTCAACATTAAAACGCTTTGGGTTCGAGAGTATTGTTACCAAAACGCTTTAGGATTGAGAGTATGTTACTAAAAATAACAAATACTAAACGTTTGAGCGGCGTTTTAAGACTCCAAGGACGACTTTCGGAGGCTGTTGTGTGCGGGGGGGGGGGGTCTTAGATGAAATAACCTTATTGACGTATTCCACCATCATTAGATACCAAGCACTTCTTGCACTTTCGACACTTACTTAGAAGTTTTTCATGACAACGCAACTGTTCGGGGTTATCCAGATTTCAAACATCCACAGAACTCCGTGAATCTCTGAAATGTTTGGTATCTTATGGTTGGTGGAGTAGCATATGACTCTTTCCACACACACACACACAAATTCGGGCGAACAATGTGCCGGTCTATAAGGTTCGTGATCACGTTGGTGTGACGCGATATATATAGTGCTCAAGTTACAAGGATGCTATATCTTAATCTGTAGTCACGCTATTCGGCCGTTACAGAGCAAATGCTACATTTTAGATACCCTTTCTGGTTTGGATGCGACAAAGAGGTTCTTAAGGCAAAGATGTTGATCATACTGCACAGTCAAGCCTGTCAATTGGGAAATGACCAAACTTGTGTCGCAGTTGCATTTGTGCATTTCATTGTGACTCGTTACATATAGGAAAGTCCCCCAAAACACACAAATTACAAGAATGCTGTATGTTAATCTATGGTTATACTATCTGGTTGTTACTGAGCAAACACTACATACATGTATTTGGTAGGTGTTCTTCTTGCAAAGCCAAAGTTGGCTAAATAAAGGACATGTAGATAATTGTACTCAACCAGCGTCTTAGTGTAGTTTGAACACGACCAACGTTGCTTTGTGGCAGGAACACATTCTTATGGGGCATTATTGGTACTGATATACCGGTAATGTGAAAAAAATCATTGTGACGTTAACCCAATTTCAAACCAATTTAACAAATTTTCGGGACTCTACTTTTCCATTCTATCGTATCACAATGTATCAATTCAGTAAAACGTGTGCCGGTCTTTTTGTTACAACTAGGCGCCAAGATTTCGGTAGTAGACGCTATCAGGCTCACGTCTTATGAATATGAAACATAAACGGATACAAAGAATGGACAATATTTGCTATCTCCTGTTAAAGAATTCATTGAAATGTTACGGTTTAGAATTTCAAAACGGATACTTAAGAGATAACAGTAAAACAATAACAACAATACAGTAACATGTCTTTTATTGAAATCTTACAAGCTTGTCCTATTGTTTTAGACCGCCTCTTTGCAAACCACAAATACCAATGTCGCACGCCGTACTGGTATCTGTTTCATCGGAGTTTTTACAATTTTCTTTTGGTTTTACTGAAAGGGAGCACGCTATGATTTTTCGTTCTTCCGGTTTATGAATCGATGGATGAGCACAAACTTATGATACTTGCATATAAACACGCATTGACCACATTTGAAACTAGCGCTTCTCCAACTAATCCTTGACTTCGGAAGTCGGAAAGAGAACAGTTATGGACATATTGATAACCAGTAGCTACTTCATTGGTTGTCTCCATATAGTCTATCCTGTTAATATGCATGTACGAGGGTTGCTTGATAAGTAGTAAGCCTCACATAGAAAGGTATGAATTGTAACTGTCAAACGATTTTATTTTTCAACATTATCCGCTTCTTTGTCTATACACTTTTGCCAACGATTTTTAAGGCCCCAATGCCACCGTTGTAGAACTCCTTCTCATGGTCGTTCAGAAAGGCCTCCAATGCATATTATGACGTCATCATTTGACTGAAAGTGGGTACCAGCAATAGCTGTTTTCAACTGTGGAAACAGGTGAAAGTCTGATGGAGCAAGATCAGGTGAATAAGGCGGAAATTCTACTAGTTCAAAACCACAGTCATTGATGGCAGCCATGGCAATGGCAGATTTGTGAACAGGGGCATTGTCCTGGTGGAACAGTACACCTTTGCTGAGTTTTCCACGGCGTTTGAGCTTGATGGTTTCACTCAGTTGCCTTAAAAGTGATACATAATACTGTCCATTAATTGTTTGGCACTTTTGTAGATAATCTACCATCAAGATGCCATCAGCATCCCAGAAAACCGAAGCCATAACCTTTCCTGCTGATGGGACAGCCTTTGTATTTTTGGGTGGGGGTGAGCCAGGGTGCTTCCATTGTTTGGACTGTTGTTTCGACTCTGGGGTGAAGTGATAGACCCAAGTTTCATCGATAGTCACAAACCTCAGAGTCTTCAGAAAGTTATCTGGGTCTGCATCTAAAAGACTCAGATTATCACGTGACAAAGTGCGCCTAGCGTACTTCTGGTCAACTGTCAGAAGCCTTGGTACCCAGCGGGCAGAGAGCTTTTTTTATCTCAAGATTTTCCGTGAGAATGGAATGAACTCTTTCCTGTGAAATACCAGTTTTTCTGGCTATATATATCTCTATAACCCGCCTGTCAGTCATAACAATATCATGGATTTTATTGACCATTTTTGGTGTTGCAACGGTGACAGGCAAAATAAAATAAAATGATGATATTGTTATGACTGCTAGAACAATTAATCATAAATCTTTAAATTTTAGAAAAAATATTAAACTATGAAATGAGTTTAATTTTCTAATTCTGGAACAAACAAAATTTATTTTAAATTTAGCAAAATGATTTCTTCAAAGGAAGTGGGTCATTTTTGCATCAAATCAATTTTAACAATATTTTCCAATTTGGTCTAGGCAGATTCCGGACCGGCTTAGTCCAAGTTAGAATTCCAGTTTGGACAAAGCCAGAGTAGAATTCAAAACTAGACCAGTATAGAGTTAAAATCTGGCCAGGCAGATATAGAATTGATACTTAAAGTAGATATGACTTGAAATATTACAATTTCTACATTTCAACTCTGCGTGTGTTGGTATCTCAACATTAAGGAATATTTGCCACCTGGATTAAGTAACAAATAACATTGTTGGACATGGAGAATGAAATAGGCTAGATCTGTTAATTCTTTTCTGTCTTCTATTAATCTATTTTCTATTGTTGGACAACACACCATTAAATGGCCGACAGGATTTTCATTGGGACAAACTTTATATCACGCATATGACATAAGAAGATACATCCTCGGCAAACCAGGTGTCTCCTCATACGCAAAGTGTAGGTAGAACACTTGGCTTGCGAAGATGGTTCGTAAGAAACAAAGTATAGGTAGAACACTTGGCTTGCGAAGATGGTTCGCAAGAAACAGAGTGTAGGTAGAACACTTAGATTGCGAAGACGGTTCGTAAGAAACAAAGTGTAGGTAGAACACTTGGATCGCGAAGATGGTTCGTAAGAAACAAAGTGTAGGTAGGACACTTGGATTGCGAAGATGGTTCGTAAGAAACAAAGTGTAGGTAGAACACTTGGCTTGCGAAGATGGTTCGTAAGAAACAAAGTGTAGGTAGGACACTTGGCTTGCGAAAATGGTTCGTAAGAAATAAAGTGGAGGTAGAACACTTGGCTTGCGAAGATGGTTCGTAAGAGACAAAGTGGAGATAGAACACTTGGCTTGCGAAGATGGTTCGTAAGAAACAAAGTGGAGGTAGAACACTTGGCTTGCGAAGATGGTTCGTAAGAAACAAAATGGAGTTAGAACACTTTGCTTGCGAAGATGGTGGTTCGTAAGAAACAAAGTGGAGTTAGAACACTTTGCTTGCGAAGATGGTTCGTAAGAAACAAAGTGGAGTTAGAACACTTTGCTTGCGAAGATGGTTCGTAAGAAACAAAGTGGAGTTAGAACACTGCGAAGATGGTGGTTCGTAAGAAACAAAGTGGAGGTAGAAGACTTGGTTTGCGAAGATGGTTCGTAAGAAACCAAGTTTAGGTAGAACACTTGACTTGCGAAGATGGTTCGTATGGAACAATGTGGAGGTAGAACCATTGGCTTGCGAAGATGGTTCGTAATGAACAAAGTGTAGGTAGAACCCTTGGCTTGCGAAGATGGCTCGTAAGGAACAAGGCGGAGGTAGAACCCCTGGCTTGCGAAGATGGTTCGTATGGAACAAAGTGGAGGTAGAACCCCTGGCTTGCGAAGATGGCTTGTAAGGAACAAAGTGGAGGTAGAACCCCTGGCTTGCGAAGATGGCTCGTAAGGAACAAGGCGGAGGTAGAACCCCTGGCTTGCGAAGATGGCTCGTAAGGAACAAAGTGGAGGTAGAACCATTGATGTGCGAAGATGGATCGTAAGGAACAAAGTGGAGGTAGAACCCTTGGCTGGCGAAGATGGCTCGTAAGGAACAAAGTGGAAGTAGAACCCCTGGTTTGCGAAGTTGGCTCGTAAGGAACAAAATGGAGGTAGAACCATTGATGTGCGAAGATGGATCGTAAGGAACAAAGTGGAGGTAGAACCCCTGGCTTGCGAAGATGGCTCGTAAGGAACAAAGTGGAGGTAGAACCCCTGGCTTGCGAAGATGGCTCGTAAGGAACAAGGCGGAGGTAGAACCCCTGGCTTGCGAAGATGGTTCGTATGGAACAAAGTGGAGGTAGAACCCCTGGCTTGCGAAGATGGCTTGTAAGGAACAAAGTGGAGGTAGAACCCCTGGCTTGCGAAGATGGCTCGTAAGGAACAAGGCGGAGGTAGAACCCCTGGCTTGCGAAGATGGCTCGTATGGAACAAAGTGGAGGTAGAACCATTGATGTGCGAATATGGATCGTAAGGAACAAGGCGGAGGTAGAACCCTTGGCTTGCGAAGATGGCTCGTATGGAACAAAGTGGAGGTAGAACCATTGATGTGCGAAGATGGATCGTAAGGAACAAGGCGGAGGTAGAACCCCTGGCTTGCGAAGATGGCTCGTATGGAACAAAGTAGAGGTAGAACCCTTGGCTTGCGAAGATGGCTCGTATGGAACAAAGTAGAGGTAGAACCCCTGGCTTGCGAAGATGGTTCGTATGGAACAAAGTGGAGGTAGAACCCCTGGTTTGCGAAGATGGCTCGTAAGGAACAAGGCGGAGGTAGAACCCCTGGCTTGCGAAGATGGCTCGTAAGGAACAAAGTGGAGGTAGAACCATTGATGTGCGAAGATGGATCGTAAGGAACAAAGTGGAGGTAGAACCCTTGGCTGGCGAAGATGGCTCGTAAGGAATAAAGTGGAAGTAGAACCCCTGGTTTGCGAAGATGGCTCGTAAGGAACAAAGTGGAGGTAGAACCATTGATGTGCGAAGATGGATCGTAAGGAACAAAGTGGAGGTAGAACCCTGGGCTTGCGAAGTTGGTTCGTAAGGAACAAAGTGGATGCAAAACTCTCGGCTTGCGAAGATATTTGTAAGGAACAAAGTGGATGTAATAATCTCGGCTTGCGAAGACATTTGTAAGGAACAAAGTGGAGATATGGTCCTTGGCTTGCGAAGATGGGTCATACGGAACAAAGTGTAGGTAGAACTCTTGGCTTGCGAAGATGGTTCGTAAAGAACAAAGAGGAGGTAGATCTCTTGGCTTGCGAAGATGGTTCGTAAAGAACAAAGTTGAGGTAGAACCCTTGGCTTGCGAAGATATTTGTAAGGAACAAAGTGGAGGTAGAACCCTTGGCTTGCGAAGATCGTAAGGAACAAAGTGGAGGTAGAACCCTTGGCTTGTGAAGATCGTAAGGAACAAAATGGAGGTAGAACCATTGGCTTGCGAAGATCGTAAGGAACAAAGTGGAGGTTGAACCCTGGGCTTGCGAAGATGGTTCGTAAGGAACAAAGTGGAGGTAGAACTCTTGGTTTGCGAAGATATTTGTAAGGAACAAAGTGTATGTTTAACCCTTGGCTTGCGAAGATGGATCGTAAGGAACAAAGTGGAGATAGGGCCCTTGGCTTGCGAAGATATTTGTAAGGAACAAAGTGGAGGTACAGGGTGTTTCATAATATGTGTTACCATTTCAAATCTTCAGTATGTTAAAATTGAGAAAAGTACATTTATATAAAATGTACAAAGCCAAAATAGACACAATAATGTTTTATTTGACATACAACACTAGTACTTTTGCATTCAGAATTGGCACAAATTCCATCTCGCCCACAAAGTAGTTTACGACCACGCATTCTAAACGACGTCATCCATGTTGCAAAACGACGTCAACCTACATTTGTATTTCTTACAGTTTGTAATAACCAAATTGCATGTATCCAATGAAACAGTCCGTTTTCACAATGTAATGCTATATAAGTTCATCTATGGGTATTGCGACATCATTAAACGTACATGCCATTTCAGATATATCAAAGAAAAGTTCAAGCGGACTGAGTTCTTGAGAGTTCAAAAGTCACACATTATTTGACCTGTATGAAATCTCTTTTGTCCAAAATGTTTCTCAATTCATGTAATAACTTTCCAGGAAGAGTGGGGTGTAGCACCCACCCTTCTGGGATCAAACGGTTATAAAGTCAACAGCTTTTCGCCTTAATGCTAGAAAAATTTCTTCTTTAATACATACAGCTAGCAAACTCTTATTAGTTGTCTTAATGTCACAATTTTCGTCCTAAAAAAGGAAGGGTCCAGTTATTACTGACAGACTTGAGGTTGCCCATACTGTTGACTTTTGAAAATGAAATGATCTTTTCCGAAAAAGGTCAGATTCTTTTTAGCATCTGTGTTGAGTTTTCATCACCAGGAGATTGTTTATTTATAGATCTGATGACAGATACTGATAAATATTTTATCAAGCAGTTTGACAACTTGCATGCATGTGTCAATGGGCAACACCATTTTTGAAAAACAGCCCAAAATTGATGACGTCAAAAAGATGTCACGACGTCAATATTTTCTCTCTATTTTTGCATGACACAAAACTTTATTATGTACCCTTTAAAATCATATATAACATGACTATTTTGTATGTAAAATCAACGATTTATATTTACTTGTAATGGTAACAGATATTATGAAACACCCTGTAGAACCCTTGGCTTGCGAAGATGGTTTGTAAGAAACAAAGTGGAGGTAAAACTCTTGGTTTGCGAAGATATTTGTAAGGAATAAAGTGGAGGTATAACTCTTGGCTTGCGAAGATCGTAAGGAACAAAGTGGGGGTAGATCCCTTGGCTTGTGAAGATCGTAAGGAACAAAGTGGAGGTAAAACTCTTGGCTTGCGAAGATGGTTTGTAAGAAACAAAGTGGAGGTAAAACTCTTGGCTTGCGAAGATATTTGTAAGGAACAAAGTGTATGTTTAACCCTTGGCTTGCGAAGATGGTTCGTAAGGAACAAAGTGGAGATAGGGCCCTTGGCTTGCGAAGATGGATCGTAAGGAACAAAGTGGAGGTAGGGCCCTTGGCTTGCGAAGATGGATCGTAAGGAACAAAGTGGAGATAGGGCCCTTGGCTTGCGAAGATGGATCGTAAGGAACAAAGTGGAGATAGGGCCCTTGGCTTGCGAAGATGGATCGTAAAGAACAAAGTGGAGGTAAAACTCTTGGCTTGCGAAGATGGTTCGTAAAGAACAAAGTGGAGGTAGAAGTCTTGGCTTGCGAAGATGGCCGTAAAGAACAAAGTGGAGGTAGAACTCTTGGCTTGCGAAGATGGTTCGTAAAGAACAAAGTGGAGGTAGAACTCTTGGCTTGCGAAGATGGTTCGTAAAGAACAAAGTGGAGGTAGAACTCTTGGCTTGTAAAGATATTTGTAAGGAACAAAGTGGAGGTATAACTCTTGGCTTGCGAAGACCGTAAGGAATAAAGTGGAAGTAGAGCCATTGGCTTGTGAAGATCGTAAGGAACAAAGTGGAGACAGAACCCTCGGCTTGCGAAGACCGTAAGGAACAAAGTGTAGGTAGAACCCTTTACTTGCGAAGATGGTTCGTAAGGAACAAAGTGGATGTAGAACCCTTGGCTTGCGAAGATGGCTAGTAATTAATAAAGTGGATGTAGAACCCTTTACTTGCGAAGATGGTTCGTAAGGAACAAAGTGGAGGTAGAACCCTTTACTTGCGAAGATGGTTCGTAAGGAACAAAGTGGAGATAGAACCCTTGGCTTGCGAAGATGGTTCGTAATGAACAAAGTGGATGTAGAACCCTTGACTTGCGAAGATGGTTCGTAATGAACAAAGTGGAGGTAGACCCATTGGCTTGAGAAGATGATTAGTAAGGAACAAAGTGGAGGTAGACCCATTGGCTTGAGAAGATAGTTCGTAAGGAACAAAGTGGAGGTGGAACCCTTGGCTTGCGAAGATGATTAGTAAGGAATAAAGTTGAGGTAGAACCTTTGGCTTGCCTAGACGATTAGTAAGCAACAAAGTGGAGGTTGAACCATTGGGTTCCAAGAACTATTGGCTTGCGAAGATGGTTCGTAAGGAACAAAGTGCAGGTAGAAACCTTGGCTTGCGAAGATTCCTCGCATTCACCCCTAAATGCACCATCCACAAAATGATGGCTACGTGAATTAAGAGAATATTTCACGCTACTTTTCGCATCGATATAGTATTTTTTAATGTTATGTTGTATTTTTTGCATGAAAAAATACAATGAAATTTTTGTTTCACATACGGCACACAATTGAATGAATGACAGGTTTGTTTTGGAAGCAGACTGTCACACGCAAGCGTATTATGTATAAAGTGTTGAAATGCAAAACTCGTTTCCAAGGATGATTTAAACGTGTGCTTGTACTAACAAGAAGACGTATTGTGGCCAATTTGTTTGTATGGACGTTGTACGAATCTACGAATGTTTATCATTTTGTTAAAATTTTTGCTTACAGACATTTGATATAAATACGTAGCGAGTGTAAACAAACCATGTAGACACGGGTTCATGAAATCTAGACCAACGCGTTAGTTGGCCATACTTTTTAAAGGACAAAAAGCCGGTTTTGTCGGAAACCAATGCAAGTTTACTCGATTTTCCAGTTTTGGTGAAAAGAAATTTCATTTGATTTGAATAATTATAGTCTAATAGGTATTTTACAAAAGGGATTACCTATTTACCCTCTTTTATTTATTGTATAAAAACGATGCATAATTCAATTCATTTATGATAATATAAACAACATTTATTTATAATCGATTTACACATTGAATTACCTATTACAATGTTATCTTTATTTATGATCAAAAGATTCACGGATTTCGAGATGAAAACTTGGTCAACCCGTTTCAAATGTCCTTTCCGTTATTTTCATTTCCTTGGGTTTACAATAGAACGGGTTGGACAAATTCTTCACGAATGACCAAACCCGAATAAGTCGTTATCGTCCCGCCTTATATCGCTAAAACCGCTTCATTAAATTACCAAAAAGGAATGTAGCAATAGTAAAATGTTAGAATTTCATCGCATTCGCCATCTATTGTATTTTGTTTGTGGTTAGATCAGTTTACCCCATTTTAACCCTTTCCGAAATGACAAAATTAAAGACAATGCTGATTTGAAAGAAATTGCAGACGACAAGATAAATGTTCAAAAATGAAAAATGTTTGCGTATTATTACATGGGTAATATTGAGGGAAAAGGAGGAAATGATGATTATCAGTATTTCCTCGTTGTCCCTCAATGTTTCCTTAGCCACCTCTTCAAGGGGGACAAACGCAGGTCCTATGTGGGAAAGGGTTATAGAAAAGGAATCGATTTTCTTTTATTTTCACTCCCTAAAGATAATTTATTGCTGTCTGTTTTGATCAGATAGGTGTAGCGTTTTCGGTGATAATTTTTCCGTGTCAACATAAAAAATACATGCGCCTGTTGCGCATGACTTTCCTGTATTGTCCTTTTTTGAATTTCTGAATAAGATGCTTTCTAGCTTTTCGATCTATCCTTTACCAAACGATTCTTGTGTTTTATTTTCATTTATTTGTTTCGTTTATCAAGAAGGCATTGCAAAAACATTGAAACAAAAGAATAAAATGAAAGCGATTTCTTATATTTCTTCAGGGTTTTTTTCTGAACAGTGATATAATTCGGACATGAATTTGATTTTCTTTTTCGTCCATTTCTTTACCAGTAGCTTTTTGGGCAGTCTTAACGCTTTGTCGTTTGGAAAATGATAAAATCAGCGTACTTGTTGAACATGATTTCCTTGTAAAGCTTTTTAAAGATCTTTTGAATTCCAAAATGAGATGATTTCGAGTTCTGTTAGGCTTGTCCTTTTTTGTAGATGGCTTGAGCGATTATATTCTAACCCTTTCCCTAAATAACAATATTTTGGACATGTACATTTCAGTATGACACAGACAGGAAAGTAAGTGCTACTAAAGGTGAATGGTTTAGCATGGAAAGCAATAGTGGCAAAAGCGAAAACGATTTCTGATTTTTCAAGAGCAACATGTACCTTAGTCCCTACCAGAGTATGCCGCTTATATTGACCGATTCATTGATTGTTTCGTAATAAAATGTAATAAACAATCAACGATGGAAACGGAGTACATGTACCTACGCGCAGTTACTCTCTTAAAACAGAATACATTATCTCTTCATTCTATTACGATAAATGATACTGCTTCCACGGAGTCATTTCACGTCTAATATCGGGGCCTTTGCGGGATTTCGTTATCCAATCGTTGGCTTAAAACAGCAAAACATTTGAAAAATCTGATACAAAATTTCATTGGCTGATGCTAGAGTCACGGTGTCTTACCCATACAACATGTCGTAAATGCTTTTGTGAGCGGTCTGCGTCTATAATTTAGATCTAGTGCAACGTACGTGTAAAGTACTTCTTGGGTGGACGCCAACACGACACAGAATGGACGTATCAAAGAATTGGCCGGGCAATTCTTCGCAAAGACCATTCTGCGTCTTTTAGACCACCAGGAGAACACAAGATCCTCTCTTAGAACCAGCTGTGCGTCCTTATAAATCATGCGTCTTCAGAGTTGTATCTTAAATCTCCGAAGACGCATGATTTATGAGGACGCACGACGGGTTGCAAGAGAAGACTTAAAGCTTCTTCGTGACTTTTACCAACTGCAAGAGAGCAGTATGCATGCTACTCTCTTTTACGCCGCTCAAACGTTTATAGTACATATGTACTAAACGATTTCAAATGATAGCGAATCATGACCTCTGCTCGGAGGGTATATGCATGCAGACTGAACGTACTCTCATGTTGATCTGGGATGGTATTCCCCGACCAGTCTAATTCCAAATTTACTATTAAAATTACACAACAATCCATCCGATTGGCCGAGGCATACGTCTCGATCAATCGGATGGCTTGTAATGTAATTTGAATTTAGATATTTACAATCGATTTTGAAATGTTGGTGAATGTGTCCCCTTGATCCTGGTAGTCTCGATGACCTTAAGACCCATTTCTCTAGATTTTGACTCATCTATATGTCACGCTATTTATAAACTGATACCCAAACGAACCTATCCTAACCCCACTACCAGTCAGCACACCTGGGCTCTGAGCAATGAGATCAAGAAACTGAGGGGCGTTTTTATTGTATGTATCCATTTATAACAGAAATTAAATCAGTCGGGTCGTCAATAAAAGGAGAGCGTTTATTCATTTGTTGCCAAGCCAAAAATGTGGTGCTTCAATGTAAAACAATCTTAAAGATGCTTAAAATAGCTTAAAATGATTATCGTTATTTTTAAGTTAATTTGATGTAGATCTATATGACAGACGGTGCATCGTCCGTTATGATTTTCCATATTAAGCTTCCATATTTAAAGTTTGATTCTCAAATAAAATCTTGTAAATCTTGTAAATTCCTGGAATATTTGAACATGTCAAATGAATCATTAAGGTATTCTACCCATCATTGAATACCAAACAATTTATGCAACATCAGCGTCATGTTGCAACGGGTATTGAGCGAATTTTTTAAGGTTTTTTAAGATGTTTTGGATAAAGCGTTTTTAAGACCGAGACTTTGACCGAGCTGTTCCGAATGCTCCATATTTATACAAATGACGTCATCACGACGTCATTTGTATACAGTATGGAGCATTCGGAACATCACGGTTTAAGAATTATGGGGCGTTCAGAACAACTCGGTCAAGTCTCTTTTATATTGTTTCTATAGAGTTGACCGAGGGATTCCGCATGAAGTATAGGGTAATGGCGCCTCCCATTGAGGGTCTTAAAAATCTTGCTCCAAAGAGTACTTTATCCTAAAATATCTTGAGAAATCTCAAGATATCTAAACAAAATATCGCTCTGAAGAACGCACCTTAAGATATCCGGATAAAGTCTAGATACTTTTGTCAATTCCCCTTGCCAGGAAAACAACGAAGATTGAGGCAATTGCTGGAAGTGTTTGGTATCTAATGATGAATGAAATACTGTAAGTGTATGGAATCCTGTTTCCGCCATCCACTTTTCTAAGGAAATTGAGTTTGTGAAATGTAGAAATGTTGAAGTTTGTCTGTGATAATTGCCAGAAGTTAGTGTGACAATGGTCAGAAGTTAGTGTGACTAATTTCAACTTTTCCTCTTTTCACAAACTCAATTTTGATAGAAGGATTCGTTTTAGACAACCTACGATACTTATTTCGTATTTATTTGTTTCAAGAAGACAAAGAGTTTAGCGTTAGCAATTATCCCGCGGATCTCTTGAATGTAGAGAGAGAAACAAAGGATCTAAATGTTAGAAAAAAATCCAAGAAATAAGATTCAAGTTTGAATGTATCTTCTTTACTCGCGTCTTGACTAAACCCTTTCCGAAAAATCCATGAAATTTTAGACTAGTCCAATTTGAAAAGAGTTGCAGATAACAAAATCATTTGTCAAAAGTAGCAACTATGTATGCCTATGTTATATCATAGAAAGTAGTGAGATAAAAAGAATAAAGTTGCTGACTTTCAGCAATTTGTACTTTTCTCTCAATATTTGCAACCAATTCTCTGAAAGGTAAGACTTGTCCAGGAAAGGGTTTTAAATTGTTTGCTATCATGTTTATGATATATACTCGTGTTTTGTTACACTGACATTATACTTCAATAAAACATAACGGGCATCACTAGATTTTATGATCTGTTGGGTAGAATTGCTTAAAAATAACTGTGGGAAACCTCCCTGTAACTTTATACTTTATATTCTACTTTATATTGTAAGTATATAGCAATATTATTTATAGGGGAAATTCATATCAAGTCTTCCTGTTATAGGAATTTTAGTTTTTGGTAACCAAAAACGCAAGACCAAGGAACGGTAATTTCTGTCTTTCGGTCCATCAATACACACATTTCAAATTATCAAAGACACGGGATACGTTCAATAGGGAAAGTCATTTTCTGTGCCATTTTCATTTTCAGTGTCTTATGAGCCCTTTTTATTGACATTTATGGAATTGGTCCAAAGACTTCAAAAGTGTGTGAATATCGAAGGTGAATACTTCGAGAGGTTGAAGTAATTTAACTTTGAATGGTGATATAACAATGGATTATTCTTTCTATAACCCATGTTCCGAAATTCACTGAACGCCACTGTATAGTAAAGATATTGGTAGCTAAATATTACGTATTAGTTAGAGGCTGTATAGTAGATTCTACGCAAAATAAATAAATATTCAAATGCGCGCAGTGCATTGAATGTTTATATCGCGTAGAATCTACTATACAGACTCTATCTGAGTGTTCGCTAGCGGTTAATTGGAGACTGGGTGTGGCTATGGATAGACGTCACGCAAACTAGCCGGCAGCCCAATTATTCGAAATATAGCTTCGAAATTTTAAAATATACTTCGGTTTCATTGGTCCAAAGAGTAGGTCGAACACTAAGGTGGATGGTATACTCTGCCATGTGTTTCTTGCGTGTCCTGTAAGAACTCAAAGACAGACATTCTGTCTTTATTATTTCTAAGGTAGTCCACCCATAATGAAGTTTTACGCGACGTCGGATTTTTTCGTGCGATGTCGTTAACATTTGTTACGTTTCAGACCTATTCGGACGACTTCCTAAACATTCGGGCGATGGAACTTTCCACCGCCGAATGTTTACGACGTTGCCGCAATATTAGTATTCCAAATTGTAATTCCGACGTCGCATGAATCTCATTAGGGAAGGACTACCTTAATTTTCACATCGTTTAACCCTTTCCCACACATTGACCCTTTTGGACGCCCCACTAAATAAAGGCTTCAGAAAACATTGTGGAAAATGAAGAAATTGCTTGTGACAAGCAATTTCTTCATTTTCCACAATGTTTTCTACCACGAAAGACCAAAAAATGTTAAATTTTGTTCAATGGAACTTGTCGTCTGCAACACATATGAGTTTGGACTAGGCTAGAATTTTGTTGTTAGGTAATGGGTTAAATTGTGCCAGTCTCCATTTTGTACTTTTAGTAAAGGTTGAAAATAATGTTTTGTACCTTTTTTTTACTTATTGTCGAAAAAGATAGCTTTTAACCGTTAACAGACTCAATTAATCGACCCTTTGTTAAAGTGACTTTTACATCTTTTTGTACCGGTATATCTTATGAATTCAATTAAATGAATTGAAAGAAGGTGATGTTTGCTTCTTAAGGAAGGAAATAGGGTGTCGTATTTCTCAATTTTACATCAAAAACATTGTAGATAAAGGCTGTAAAAGGTGCTTTTCAAAACCCCCTAGCGGATATCGCGAGGTCTTTAACCGAACCTGACAAATTTTGATGGACTGTTTATTAAATTTGAGATGACAATATCAATGTCATCATTATACTACTTAACCCTTTCCTAAACAAGTCCTGGTGTTGACACATTGAATCAATGATACTTTGGAAAGCACTGAGAGAAAAGGAGAAAATGCTGGTGACCAGTGACAAGTACTTTCCTTGTTTATACGAGGGTTGTCCTGAAAGTTCGTGGACAAACACTTTATTTTGCTTTATAATGCTTTGGTTGTGAAAAAATCTTCATCACATGAAAGCTAAACATTTATGAAGCACTTTTCCAGCAAAAAGAAATAAATTTAATGTACAATTATTATGCAATATGACTTAACACGACCCTACATAGGGGTACCCGGAGCACGTCAAATTTTGAGCTTTTTGGCTACCCATGTTTGTATTTTTTAATTGAATTTATCGTATGAAATTGGCAGGAAACAAAATAATAAAAGTATGAAAATTTGACCACACATTCAGACTCCAAATTGTTTTGATTTCAATGTTGTCGCGTTAAAAATTGACATTTGAGGATGGTTTAGCTAAGTTTGATATGGAAGGAAATTTGTCAAAAATGACGACGTCGGACGTTTGGGTGGAGCAGCGCGTTCTTGTGAAATTTTGCGTGGAACGTAGTGGTGTCCGTAGTCGAGGGGTAGAGCGTCGGCCTAGCGACTAAGAGGTTCCGAGTTCGATCCCCGGTAGCGGGGGTTGTTCGAGGCTTCTCATTGGCCCACACATTCGGCGCGAGTACTGGTCAGTGTATTTCCAGGAAGCAGAATCGAGAGGGATTAAAATAAGTTGAAAAAACTTGCTTCCCAATCGATGTAAAATAAATACGTTCAAAGGAACGTCTGAAGAAGAAGAAGGAACTAGGGAAACGCCTGCAGAGACCAGAGGATTCGTTATTTTTTCAACGAAGAGACCATGTGTGCCGTATTATCTCGTTTGCAAATGTAACAAAGGTTTCCAGGGAAGCAATATCTGATTTGAGGTATCAAAGATCCAGTGTTATAACAGATAGAAATGTTAATTTAGTGAGTGACGTCATGAATGACGATAGGCAAAATACTGTAAGATATATTGGTGGGAAAATGTGAACTGTCAAAAACAATATTGTTCACGAAATCCCCACAAAACATTTGAAAATGAAAACTGTGTGTGCACGAGGGTGCGAAGAATGCTTTCTGAAGAAAATACAGCAGCACAAGTCTTCGTGGTAAAGTGACTTCTTCGTTGCTGGAACGTCGTAACGTCATGACGCGCTCCGGGGTGCATCAGCCTTCTGCACAAAAATATGTGTAATTCTGTTAACAAGAGGACCATGATGGTCCTATATCGCTCACCTGAACCTAAATGATATGAGCAACACTTTTGTTCAATTCAATTAATATTTATTACTTTAAGACTGAAAAAGAACTTATGGTCAATAAGGTTGTGAAAATCTAACTCATCCGAGATCTAAATTATGGTGCCAAACATTGTACAGGGCTCCAGATAAGAGGGGGTGGTGACTTTTCAAACTGCAATAATGCTGTCAGTGATCATCAAACCCTATGTTGTAGGTACTCATTTGTATCGTCTCATCGAGACGATTCAAATGAGTACCCACAACATAGGATTTGAATTCGAAAAAACATTGTTAGTATGTCTTCACCTCCACTTATCTGTAGCCCTGATTGTATCCAAGTTTTGTCTTGA
The DNA here is from genome assembly GCA_963680895.1 of Fragum sueziense. Taxonomy (NCBI): domain Eukaryota; kingdom Metazoa; phylum Mollusca; class Bivalvia; order Cardiida; family Cardiidae; genus Fragum; species Fragum sueziense. Next base: position 64,248,561 of record OY804596.1, on the reverse strand, counting down.
TTGATAAATAATTGTAGATTCTAGAGTATAAACAAGGTCGATAATAGCCGAAAACAACAATTTTGTCAAATTCAAGGGCACAAAACGCTCGACTTTCTGATCAGATCAGACTGAAAATCAAACTCATATGAGATCTTATGGTTCCCAACATTGTGTCCAAGTTTTGTATAGATTGATCAATAATTGTAGATTCTAGAATGTAAACAAGGCCGAAACCAGCCGAAAATGGCAATTTTGTCAATTTCAAGGGCATATAACTCTCAACATTCTCATCAGATCAGACTGAAAATCAAACTCATCCAAGATCTTATAGTCCCCAACATTGTGTTCAAGTTTTGTCTTGATTGATAAATAATTGTAGATTCTAGAGTATAAACAAGGTTGAAAACAGCAAAAAACAGCAATTTTATCAAATCCAAGGGCACATTACTCTTGACATTCTAATCAGATCAAACTGAAAATCGAAGTTACCCGAGATCTTATAGTCTCCAACATTGTGTCCAAGATTTGTCTTGATTGGTCAATAATTGTAGATTCTAGTGTGTAAACAAAGTCGAAAACAGTAAAAAACAGCAATTTTGTCAAATTCAAGGGCACGTAACTCTTGACTTTCTGATTAGATCAGACTGAAAATCAATCTAATCCCAGATCTTATGGTCCAAAACATTGTGTCCAAGTTTTGTCTTGATTGAATAATAATTGTAGATTCTATAGATCTAGTGTAAAAAAGGTTGAAAACGGCCGAAAATGGCAATTTTGTCAAATTCAAGGGCACGTAACTCTTGACTTTCAGATCAGATCAGACTGAAAATCAAACTCATCTGAGATCTTATAGTCCCCAACATTGTGTCCAAGTTTTGTCTTGATTGACCCTTTCCCACACATTGGCACTTTTGGATGCCCCACAAAATAAAGGCTTTGGAAAACATTGTGACAGCAATTTCTTCATTACCCACAATGTTTTCTACCAAGAAAGACCAAAAAATGTTAAATTTTGTTCAATGGAACTTGTCGTCTGCAATACCTATGATTTTGGACTAGGCTAAAATTTTGTTGTTTGGTAATGGAGTGTAAATCTATTTATATCCCCTATCAAACTACAGAGCTCCAGATAAGAGGGAGTGATGACTTTTCCAATTGTAATAGTTCTGTTATTGTTCATCAAACCCTATGTTGTGGGTACTCATTTGTATCGTCTTGTCCAGACTATTCAAATGAGTACCCACAACATAGGGTTTGGAATTGAAATAACAAAGTTAGAATGTCTTCACCCCTACTTATCTGTAGCCCTGAAACTAGATAACTCTACTTATACTGAAAAAAGTAGTGTCAGAGTTCCTTCCCTTAGATTAACTCTTTTTTGAATACAGCAAAAAAGTGGCAATTTTGCCCAATTCAAGGGCACATAACTCTCATCTTTCTGGTCAGATCAGACTGAAAATTGACCTCATCCAAGATCTTATGGTCTCCAACATTATGTCCAAGTTTTGTCTTGATTGATCAATAATTGTAGATGCTAGAGTGTAAACAAACTTAAAAACAGCATTTTTTGACATTCAAGGGCAGATAACTCCGCACTTTCTGGTCCGATCAGGCCCATAATCGAACTTGTCCGAGAACTTATGATCGTACTTGTTTTGGCCAAGTTTGATCAAGATTGAGTAATTTTTGTGGATGCTAGAGTGTAAACACCCCAAATGTTGACGGACGGACGGACGGACGGACGGACGACGGACAAAAAGTGACCACAATAACTCACCTCGAGCACTTCGTGCTCAGGTGAGCTAAAAATGGAGGGATTTTGTTCAAATTTTGAAATGTTGTTTCTAAGATATTGTTTAATGACATCATGTGTCTGCTATAAAGTCTTCTATTCTCATTTCCATATATTAAACAGTGTCCACGAACTTTCCGGACAACCCTCGTAAACACATTTTATGCTTTCATTTACACAAATGTTTGCCTCTTTGGCATGTGTAATTGCTTTCAATTTGAATAAGTTTCAAAAGTTGTTGTTTGGGAAAGGGTTATAAGATGAAAGTAGCCAACGTGAGAACTATTTCATTCATAGAAAATTTTGAAAATTAATGCCCTTAATTATGGGTAAAGGGACCATTTTAAAACCCCTTTGAGACCTCCTATATGAAGCCTGATCAGCGTGCGCCTTGGTGTCTGATCAGAATTCCTGTTGATCACTTTGCAAATAGAGAAGATGTAAATCCACTGCCAGACGACATAATTTTGGACCAGTCCAATTTCAAAGGTTTTAGAAGCGACACTTTTATGTGCACGAAGATTGTAAGAAAAAAGAAATTACCTGCAACAAGCACTTTCTATATTTTTCAAAGAATACAAAACATTGTGGGAAGTGAAGAAATTACTTGTCACAAGTAGTTTCTTCGTTTTTCACAGTGTTTTCCAAATCCTTTTCTTACATTTATTCAAAATGCGTTACTTTGCGGGAATTGCTTACACCTATGCCTCATTAGCCGCCCTTTTCCATATAACAGACAATTCCAATTTGACAGCTGTTGTAGACGACAAAATTGGTGCCGAGATTTGTGTACAATATAGCAAGATTTGTGTACAATATAGCAAGATTTGTGTACAATATAGTAAAGAAAACGGAGAAAATTCTGGATCTGGATATCAACATTTTCTTCTTTTGACCAAATGTTTTCCTTCTTTCTATTATCGGGGTGAAATCCGTCTAGAGGGAAAAGCGAAACTGTTAAATAATGTTGCATCCTTCTGGTGTGGCGGTCGAATCGAGGACCCCTGTTTTAAGTATTTAAAATAGAAAATGTTGGACACGCAAGACATTGCTAACGGACAGACAGACTGAATGAAACACAGACGACAATGGTTTGACATAATAAAACCAGTGGAATGTTATATTAATTAGAAAATCTCGAAGATATTACATAGGAATCCTAGAGGTAAAAGGTGACCGTGTTGGTTATCAGCATCTTCTTTTTCCATCATAATTAATAGACTTAGTCATAATTGTCAAACTATGGGCGTTTTTTTTTGCAAATGGTTAAAATCCAGTGTGTGAACGCTGTTTTTTTTATGAAAATTTCAAAATATAGTCTGAAAATGAAAATGAATCAAAATACAACAAAACACATCCTTCTTTTGGCAAATCATGTATTAAATCTACATCACTACTTTTTCACAAATATCATCAGCAACAAAATGAAAATATAAAATGTACAATCAAGAATTGACGAAAAATAAAGCAAATTTTAAGCACCTTTTGAAATTTGAAGACAGGAGACATACTTTGCAAACGATACAATTTTTACTGGTCCAAACTGACAGGATCTGGAGTCAAGCACTTGCAATTGAAAATGGAGACTCCATTTAGAGCAAAAATATCCCTCATAAAATTCCTATAAAGAACTAGAATTTCTGGAGGGTCGTTGAAACCAAGGCTTGTTCGGTAAAATGTTAGCATATCGTTGATTTTCAACGAAAACCTTGTAACTGCAGCTTAAAACAAGCTGCAGTTACGAGGTTTTCGTTGAAAAGCATCGATATTCCTTATGGAAAAGTACAAAAAAGTGTCGACCTTACTCAGCCTAGGAAGGACTTACTGTATGTCGTAAGAAAAATAAACAAAATGATTATAATTATGTAAATGGGTGTACATTCGAAAATAAAAATTCATGGACGCTTGTTGAAAATAGTAAACAAAAGGATAATACTGAAATCATTTTTTTCATAAACAAATCCTGAGATTAAGGGTGAGACATTTAATAATATGTATGAATTGGTTGGTTGAATTGGGCTTAACGCCCATTTCAACTGAAATGGATATTTGTCGTCGGCAGGAGGACATAACCATAGATTCATGTTGTTTCTCTCACCAGTTCTACCACAATTACCTTTCAGAGCCTCCAGCTGCTCGACAACATAGATTAACGGTTATCAAACAATGTGTATGAATTGAAAACATATCCATTATTTCAACCCTTTCCCAATGGACACTTATTTAGACTTTGTCCATTTGAAAGCTGCCACAGATGACAAAATAAATGTCGATAAAGATAAGATATGAGTACACCATATAGACCAGAATATATTGGGGCGAAAGGAGACAATGCTGATATTCAGCATTTTCTTCGTTTGTCCCAATATTTCCTTAAGTCCTGTGTGCCTACTAGAACGTCAAACATGATGTTTTATTTGAGAAAGGATAGAGTAAAAGCTAGAGGTACGAGCTTTCCTATCGACGAATTTTTACTGTATTATACATGTACGGTCACTATATAACTGATAATTTTACAAAAAAAGAAATATTACACTACTTTACAGAAAAAAACATAAATCAATCAATTCAAAATAATAAATATTGCACTTTGCCTGTTTGGCCATCTAATCTATTACAAATGAAATCAACAAATAAACAAAATGTAAAGCAAAACAAAAAGCGTCATCGCAATACAAATCAAAACAAAAATGCCCTGCAGTTCCGCAATACAAAAGCAAACGACTAGTCATAATTGTGTATCCAAAATTGAAAAAAACTGAACATCTGGGAATTCAAAGAAATGCTAAATTTATACATGTATTTTCTGCAAGTATATCACTGCTCTTCTTCAAAAACCTCGTAAATGCAGCTTAAAACAAGCTGCAGTTAAGAGGTTTTCGAAGAAAAGCGACGACATGTACAATAGTACCGGCCGAAAATGACAGTGACGTGGGCTAATGTTTACTACTTGACAACCAATCAACTCTGTTCGTATTTGTAACGGTGCAAAACAGACGAATTGATTGGTTTTGCAGCAGTAAACATCAGCCTACGTCACTGTAATTTTCGGCTGGGACTATTGTACTATGAATAATGAAAATTAGGAAAACAAAAGTCCAATTCTCGCAAAGCATTTCACTGAAAAAAAAAACCAATATTTGCATACCATTGTAAGAGAATACCCTCTTCTCAAACAGGGTCTGATTTTTTCGTCCGTAAAAAAAGAAATTATGAAATAGATAGAAAAGAAGAACATGCTGATTACCATTATCATTTTCTTCTTCCCTCCCTATTACCTGTAATAACATAATATGAATTGTTTGTGTTTTAGGACATTATTATCGTCGTCAGCGACCCATTTTCATTTAGAACATTCGATAATTTTACGGTTTTGGAAGGTTGCAAATCAAATAAATCACGGTGGGGATTATGCATGCTGGGATGGGTAAATCTACGGACAAATTTGCCTCGCTTCAGGTAAGACATTTTGCAATAACTTCCTTATTTCTGCGTCAATTAAAAAACGGTTTGTTGCATGTACCCCGCCTTACTGAGCTCTTTCCTCCGATGTATGCTTTACACGAAACCTTTTTGTACTTTTTGCGAAAAGTGATCCCAACCGACAAGAAAAACTACAAAAAATCTGGTCGTTTTTCAGGTCAGTTGGGATCAATTTTTGGGGAAAATGTGGGGAGTTTTCAAATAAGTAATACACCTGAGGAAAGCGCTCAGTAAGGCGGGGTACATGCAACAAACCGCTTGAAAATTGACACAGATATAAGAAAATTATTGCACAATTTCCTACCTGAAGTGTGGCTTATTTTGCCGTAGTCGTTATCATTTCGTTTTCTGGTCAGTTGGGATCAATTTTTGGAAAAAATAAAAGGATACCACAAATAATCCATGTATCGGAGGAAAGGGATTTTCAAGGCGGAGTACATGCAATAGACCTTTTGAAAATCGACAAATAAATAAAGGAGTTATTGCAAAATATTTGACAAGATTCGAGATTATATTTGTCCGTATTCGTTATCCATCCCAGCATGCACAATCCCCACCGTGTAAATAATGAATACTGATGCTGGTTACGCTTCGTTGACTAGTAAATCGTCGCTTTTCAACAAAAACCTCGTAACTGCAGCTTGATTTAAGCTGCAGTTACGAGGTTTTCGTTGAAAAGCATCGAAATGCAGGTGCCCTATCCAAACAGAAAGAATGACCTTTGATAACTCTTTTGCATCTTGTTGATTGTTTTTAGAAATTAACAGCTTTCAAATTTATAATGATTTTTTTGCTGATACCGGTATAATCCCTGCTTACAACCTCCACTGTGTGTTATGGGAAGTGTTGCCTAGTGGTTGTTTTGGCAAGATTGGTTGACTGGAAACAAGCGGTTTTATAGGCGCTCTATTGTCATTACCGTTCAAATGGAGCGTGTTTTGAGTCAATGATCCAAGTGGCTGCTTTTTCATCAATGTTTGTGACTGTTGAGCCGACATGACGTTCTCTGTATCGAACCTAGGTGACAGGACCAACGGTCGCACATTAGCCGACATTGGTCTCTGTTTGAGCGGCGACTTTTTCGGGGAGTCTTTTGATTTCTGCTTTTTACGCGGAGAGTTTTCCGTGTCAGTAATTTGCCGTTTATATGTATCACTACTCGGCACTATTTGTTTAATGTCTCTTTGTCGATCTATTTCCTTTTCTTTAATTTTCAAATAAGGCAAGTCTACACTATTTTGATTAACATTTGCACTTTGTATGAAATCAAACAACATTGAACTATTTATAGTCTCAAGCTCCGGCCGCGTTACGACTTCCGGTCTCTGTACATGGGTATCCAATGGCGATGGACTGTCTGCCATTATTTCTACGTCACTGGTGTATGACGTAGCTATTTCTGAGTCTTGTGACGAAGTGTCCGTGTATACGTCTGTCTGTGGTTTATCACATTTGAATTTAAACTGTCGTTTGTCGTGACACCGAGAAAGGGCGGGATTATATGGATGATTGTCTTTGAGATGTTGAAAATGTACTTCCGGGTCAGGGGTCGCGTGGCCGCACTCCTCACATACGTACACCTGGAAAAGAAGATAATCGCTGCTTTTCTTCGAAAACATCGTAACTGCAGCTTAAAATAAGCTGCAGTTACGATGTTTTCTATGAAAAGCGACTTAATGGAGAAAAATTATTTTCATGACAAATCCTTGTCTTTCCTTTGCTTTGAAAGATAGTATAAGGTACAATCAGATTGTACATAAAACCATTTGTATCATTCCGTATTTATCAGTATTCTTATCAATTGACATTTTTGATCGAATTATGAATTACATGTATATGTGTTTTCTTTTTTGTGAGTGTTTCACTGCTTTTCTCTCAACCTCTCGCGCCTACAGCTTAAAGTTATAGTTAAGTATCTGAAGAAATGCAACGTTTTGTTCATGAGGACGGCGTACAGTTAGCCAAAACACCCATAATCAATTAAATTATGCGTGGGAGTAATCACATAGACATTTATGCATTTGCATTTGAATTGATATAATTATACAAAGAGATGCATTACCTTTGCTCGTCGTTCCTTATATCCATAAGGTAGTTCTTGTCCGTGGACTTTACGGGCATGGGACTCGAGCGAACATCTCTGGGTAAACGCTTTCTCGCATGATGGACATTTGTAAGGTTTCACGCCTGAAATGTATGAATCAAAGTCATTAACCCTTTCTCAAACATAATCTTTTTTGATAGATTTATGTTTACAGCTGATGCATACTATGAGCATGAGACTCTAGCCAACATCTCTGGGTAAACGCTTTCTCGCACGATGGACATTTGTAAGGTTTTACACCTGCAATGTATGAATCAAAGTCATTAACCCTTTCCCAAACATCATTAATTTTGACAGGTTTATTTTAAAAGCAGATGCAGACGGCGAGCATGGGACTCCATCGAACATCTCTGGGTAAATGCTTTCTCACACGATGGGCATTTGTAAGGTTTCACGCCTGAAATGAATGAAGAAAGAATAATAAGTTAACACTTTCCCAAATGCCAAAAATTAGGACGATTCAAGTTTGAGAGTTGATGTTGAGTACGAGTACCTTATGGTAGTCTCCAGCTATCATCTCTGAAAAAAATGCATATCACAAAATTAAAGGAGTGAACCAATTTTAAATCGATGCTCTCAAGTTTGTTATTTAAAATAAATTCTAGGTTAAAAAGGTTGTAATTTGTCATCTGCAATGGCAACGTGTGGACTGACGGAAAATATTTATACTGTGAAAAGAAAAAACGGGTTTTTTTGTATACCGCAAAGGTTTATTATTTTGCGTTATAATGTCGTCTATACAATATTTGGTGCAAGCCATTTGCAAGTCATTAAAGTTTCCATTTTCACTTTCCATTTATGCTTACACCATTTATTCCATACAATTCAAACTTTCTGCAGCCATGCTGTTCAGCGTTCATAACTCGTACCATTTCATTAAAAACTTTAAAGACAATCTATGGTCTTAACCATTTTCAAAATATGGACAACTTTTGAAGCAGTTAATAGAAAAGGTTTGGGGAAATATTGAAGAAAATACAATGCTGATTATCAACATCTTCTCCCTTCTCCTCAATATAACAAACCCTATCGAAAAGCATTTACTTTCTTGCAGTCGAATTAATTTTGTCGTCAGCAGCGCCTTGGCCTAGGAAAGGTTCATCATTTTTTCGTTTAGGAAATAGTTAGATACTAAAGAATGAGCTGAATTTTGTGTCTAGATATACGTTAAGGCTATCTCAATTCTCTGCAAAATGTAACTACGTTAGGCTATACTATTAATCATTTTAAAAGGTGAAAATCTCAAAATAAAACTACCATGAATAGAACATAACAACAAATGTATCAATAACTCGACATTTCAAGATAATTGGCTTAGGAAAGCTGCTATTTTGTTCTCTTTTTATCGAAGAGTGTTTTAAATAGAATGAACGCTTTTTCCATACTGGCGAAAGAAAAAGTGGTACGTAATTATTGCTAAATCACGGGACATATTTCACAAGACTGACATAAACCGGTGCCCGATAAACATCTTGAGTTACACTATGTAAATTAGTAACGTTTTTCATTGTTAAACAGTTTGATATAATGGCTAACTCAACGTTTATTGCAGTTTTCTCTCAAATTTCGTTTTCTTCCTTTGTGTGTTCTAAACATATTAAAACTTTTCCTTCCTTGTCAACCACGGGTGGTAAACAGAGAAACTAGCTCCAAAAAGAGTCAATGGTATTTTGTTTCCTCGTGATATCCGGCCTTTACCGAGGTAGTTGCATAGAGCGAAAATCTGTAAACAAAGGTAGGTCACGAACACATTTTTCTACAATTATTTCTTTTACAACGAGTTATTGAAAAATCCGGCGATGCTGTAATATGAAGAAATGGTCTAAGTTTGTTGTGCACGAGAATATAAGGTGTTAGTAAGCAGAGTTTGAATACAATCGTTGAAAAACATTTCAAAATCGAAAATTCAGAAGTTTTTACTTTCGATTTTGAAATGTTTTTCAACGATTGTATTCAAACTCTGCTACTAATACCGTATTTTCTCGTGCACAACAAACTTTGACCATTTCTTCATATTACAGCATCGCCAGATTTCTCAAAAACTCGCTTTAAAAGAAATAATTTTAGAAAATGTGTACGTGACCTACAAATTTTCGCTCTTTGCAACTACCTCTTTTTGGAGCTAGTTTCTCTGTTTACCACCCGTGTCAACGCGGCGGATCTTTTTTCGCTTATTTTCGGTGATTTGGTATTTTTACCGGTAATATCTTCCACGAACAGGGCTCATCATCGTTCTATAACGACAAATGTTGCGTTCAAGATCGAAGAACAGACCCGTAAGAACAGGAGGGGGGGGGGCTAGAGGGGAAAGTTGGCTACTTTTTTCGGTATTCAAAATTAAATTGCTGACACAAAATTCCCTTTCACTTTCTTGCACTATAAAATAAACCACGCCGAATAATGGGGATTTTTTTCTGTCCATATACGTATGAATATGCTTTATTCAGACAGATGTTCTCTCCTTAAAAACTTATTAAAGAATCCTTTTTCTATGCAAATTTTGACCATAAATGCTGAGATAAGATTTTCAACCTCCGTTAACGACCGGGGACCTATCGTATTACTATATCGTTGATCACGTTCGAAAATGTCGTAACTACAGAGCGAATAAGCTGTAGTTACGGCATTATCGAACGTAATCGACAATAACATCAATCGCTGCTTTTCTTCGAAAAACCTCGTAACTGCAGCTTAAAACAAGCTGCAGTTACGAGGTTTTCACAGAAAAGCGGCGATATACATCTATATCTGGTATCAAATAGCCCCGTTTTAATTATTGTTGAATTAACAATGGATGACTATTTACATTCCAATTTCATTTTTTTATGTTTTGGTGTTCTTTTTCATATGTAAGAATCTCTGGGAAATTTAATACAAACTCAAATGTGATTTCAAATAGCCCATTCCAACACATGGACGCTTTTTGAGGCCTCGCATAATAAAAGCTTTTGAAAACATTGAGGAAAATGCTTGCGACAAGCAATTTTGTCATTTCCAAGAATGTTTGCTACCCAAAAAGATACAAAAATTAACAATTTCTTTAATTTAAAATTGTAGTCTGCAACATCTTTGGATTTGGAGGAGACCAAAATTGTGTTTGCTCTCTGGTTATGGGATAGACGGTGCTTTAACCCCTTTCCAATGAATGCCTGAATCTCCGTCAAGGAGACCAATTTAGAAAATGTTTTAACCCATTACCACACAGTGACACCTTTTGACTCCAATAAGATAAATCCTTTGGAAAACATTGTGGAAAACGAAGAAATTGCTTGTGACAAGCAATTTCTTCATTTCCCACGATGTTTTCTATCCAAAAAGTTTTACGATTTCAGAATTTCATCAAATTGAAAATGTCGTCTGCAACTTCTTTCAAATTGGACTATCCCAAAATTTTGTCGTCTGGTAATGGGTTAGATCTAATAATTTTCAGTAAAAAATTCATGATTTTCTTGCCGACTATGGTATTTTGCAGATTTTTCGTTAACCCTTTCCCAAACAAAACCTGGTTTTGACGTCCCTAATAGAAAAGGCTTACGAAAAAATTGAGACAAAAGAAGAAACTGCTGATGACCAGCAGTTTCTCCTTTTGTCTCAATATTTTCTATACCATATTTTACACACAAATCCTATCTTTAATAACATCCATTTTGTCATTTGTGGCAGTTTTTGAGGTGGATCACCTAAAAAATTTGACGTTTGGGAAAGGGTTAACCCATTACCACACAATGGCTCTTTTTGACTCCTCGCAAGATAATGCCATTGAAAAACATTGTGGAAAATGAAGAAATTGCTTGTGACAAGCAATTTCTTCATTTCCCATAATGTTTTCTATACAAAAAGATTAAAATATTTTCAATTTCATGCACCTTAAATTGTCGTCTGCAACTTCTTTGAATTTGGACTAGACCAAATTTTTGTCGTTTGGTAATGGGTTAAATTGTCTTTTCCCTACCTGTGTGTATTCGTGTGTGTCTCTTCAGATCGAATGTATCGTTGAACCCTTTACCACAGAACGTACACAAGTAACGTTTGGAGTCGCTGTGACATTTTAGATGACGATTTAACAGGCGCTGTAAATTAAACTCCTTCTTGCAGAATTTGCACACAAACTTGGAACAATCCGGCGACGCTGAAAGAAACAAAATGTTCTGCTTATTGACATGTATAAAAGTACACTTTATAAAACGAAGCTAGATTTCACCCTGTCCTAAATTACTCTCCAAAGCCGAGGTCTATAGATTAACCATCAAATATGATATTATATCATAATGGAATGAAGAGAGAATGTGCTCTGTTCTTAAGGGAGTAGTCCTAAATAAGCTCTGATTTTGAGGATCCTATAGAATATCGATTCAGAAACCATTGTGGAGAAGAGAGGAATGCCGTTATTCATCTTTTTTCTCCCTTTCTGTCAAGAATGCAAGTGTTATGAGTTTCAATTGACATTTGTTTATGTTCCTTTATTAGTCAGAATTTAACAAGATTTACGGAAGACATTACATTCGGTATTGTTTGAGAAATGGTTTTCGTTAACATTCCCACATATCAGCCAATAGTTAATGGGAGGTAACTCGAAACTTACTGGCCAGTTACGAAACTTACTGTTTTTCGAAACTTTTCTATGTAAAAAAAAAAAACAACAATATTTTGGTAAATGTTTAAGCAACCAATCTATAGCAGAGTGCTAGGCTTCTTAACTTCTTGAAAAATTATAAAATATACGGCCTATAATGTTATTTTCTTAAAATCATCTCATTTACCAAGTAAAATATTATTAATCATCTCTGTGTCTAAAATACAGTTTTATGTCTGTCTAAATTTCTGCTTTTCTCTTTCGGGCAAGTGTTAAAATGAGGGTAATAATGTTAACAAGTGTGGTTATTCATTTTATAACTGACATTTCAATTAATGGTCGCTCAGGTGTCTGTCTCTCTTGTGAATGAAGATGAAAATATATGTATAATATCTGGTTTCATTAGCAAGAAAACGTAATGTTATACCATTGATGAAAATGCTTGACTTTTTAAAAGTAAAACTGTATCAAATTATTATGTTAATATATCATAGTTGATTTAGAAAGCCCTACACTTATCTTTATGTTTGCTCCCCTTGAATATGTGACCTACCACGCGAAAAAGGACCGTTCGGGAAGTCCGTGGAAACTTATTCTTTTGCTCAATGTTTCCTCCAAGAATTTAATAGGTACATGCAGTCAAACTTCATTAATTCGCGCATGGTATAAGTATATGATTAAAAACCATACCCTTTTTGGGAAATGGTTAATATAAGCTTCGTTTATAATGAAATCATGGTTGTATTTAGGTAGTCCACCGCCGAATGTTTACGACCGCACCCGAATAAGTTCGGATAAGTAAATGACGCCGCTCGAATACAAATCCGATGTTTTATTGATCTCAAAATGGCAACATTACGGGGATTCTACCTGGACTTTATGTTTTTGTTTATTCCTTTGGCATTTTCTCCTGTGATATAAACCGACGTAAAACCGGTACATAAAATATTGAAATGTCATTTCGTTGCCGATCGTTTTCCTAAATCAAACTTAAAAGAGTCTGAAGGATAATTAAAGATATATGAATAGTATAGCCTGGTTAATATCTCTTACAAGCTGAACATTTGTTATCACAAAAAAAGTGAAATCTTTAACAGATGAAAAAGGCGGGTAATCCACCCAGAACAACGGTCATTTTTATAAAGATTTTTAAAAGATCTGTTGATAAGATTCTCGTATGTTAAATTGCACCGGTGACAGTGATTTTAAAAAGCGATTTAAAAAACAGAACAATGGATAACAGGACATGACCAGGGCATGAACCGGGCACCAAATTATGGTGTAACGGTAATTGGGAACCAGTCAAAAACAGACACTTCCGGTTACCGCTAAACCTTTCATTTTCGGCAAGATCGATGGGTTAGTGCACAACTACCTTAAGTGCCATAGAAATACATGCACTTACAACACTTTTGAACTGATCTATTAAAATGTCGTCTGCTTCAAATATTGCAATCTGTGGTGAAAGTGACATGTTTGATGCAAGACGGTGACCTCTTGAGACATTTTGATTTGACGACATAAAATTCATGTCAATAAATTGAAAACGGTGTTAAAAGCTCCCCAGATAAGAGCTTATAAATGGCTATGAATATTCCCACTATATTAATCAATATTCGCTCATTTGACCAAGTGGCATTTGTCGTTGTGCAATTGATTACGAAATATATTCGCTTCATGAAATGGTTACAGTTATTATTCAAAAATCTGTTTCGCTTTTCCTATTTTACTCATATCTTTTAAAACACATTGAATTAATCTGATAGAAAAAAAGTCGGATAATGTTTATATGGGTGTACATCTCACGGTGGATAATCACGTGATACAATATTCAAGAAAATCTTCAATAACTTTGTAAACACTGGACCAATTTGAATTCGGTTTGAAGCAGAGAATGTGGACAGACGTCACGCATTAGATGGACGTGGTTGATTTTTGAAAAATCAACTGATAAAAAAGTTATTGAAGATAAACCAAAATTTTGGTTTATCTTCAATAACTTTTTAATCAGTTGATTTTTCAAAAATCCAACACCTCCAGCTTATTCCTGGTATCTCCCCATATTATCTGCTTCAAACCGAATTCAAATTGGTCAAGTATTAAAAGATATTGAAGATTATCGGAAATTCTGAGTCACGTGATTATACACCGTGACATCTGCTCATGAAAAGTTCTTTACTTTAATATCCATGGACAATCTGGGTCTACTAGACATGGATTAAACAGGGCTAAACAGCTTCGACATTGTTGATCATTTTCAAATGAGCGTGAAATTTCGTCGTTGACCCCTGATTGCGTGTAGAGGTCATCGTGATGATTACAGGCACGTGACATGTTGAAGACAGATGGCGTGAAAGTCTAACGTTTTAGTGACAGTTGGAAAATTACGGTAATACAAATTTCAAGTGGGTCATAGACGTTTACGGTAGTCTATTTTTCTGAAAGAAAATCTGTTCGAGTTTCTACAACATGAATCCCAATTTACCACAAGAAGAAATGCAGAGTAGATAAAGTAACAGTGGAACTTAGCCGTTCAGACATTTTCTTCTGTAAAATGTTTTGTCACGGGTGGTAAACAGAGAAACTAGCTCCAAAAAGAGTCAACGGTATTTCGTTGCCTCGTGACATCCGGTCTCTACCGAGGTAGTTGCATAGAGCGAAAATCTGTAAACAAAGGTAGGTCACCAACACATTTTTTCTACAATTATTTCTTTTACAACGAGTTTTTGAAAAATCCGACGATGCTGTAATATGAAGAAATGGTCGAAGTTTATTGTGCACAAGAATATACGTTGTTAGTAAGCAAAGTTTGAATACAATCGTTGAAAAACATTTCAAAATAGAAAGTAAAAACTTTCTTACTTTCGATTTTGAAATGTTTTCCAACGATGGTATTCAAACCCTGCTACAAATACCGTATACTCTCGTGCACAACAAACTTCGACCATTTCTTCATATTACAGCATCGCCGGATTTCTCAAAAACTCGCTTTAAAAGAAATAATTTTAGAAAATGTGTTCGTGACCTACAATTTTTCGCTCTATGCAACTACCTCTTTTTGGAGCTAGTTTCTCTGTTTACCACCCGTGTTGTAGAGATTTGGACAACTACAGTAACATTGTAACGTGTCAAAGACGTTTACGTTTAATAGCACAAATAGCGCCGTTTTCTGAACTCACACTTTCCTTTGAGACAGGGAAAGCCCTGAGCCCAACGTTTAACAATTATCAAAACAACACATTGAAGCTAGTCCAAATAAAATTTGATTGCAGTGGACAAAACAGTGTTAAATCAATACATGTGTGTTTGTAATAGTATAAAACATTGAGAGAAAAGAAAAATTGTGCTTACTTTCATATTTTTTCTCTCGGCATAGACATCGTTAATAGATAAGAAATATTGTGCTAATGTAAAGTACATGTATTTTCTTTTACCTTGCATTTTTTAACACCAAAGTCTGATTTTCGGACTAGATTTTTTGTTGAAAATTTGAAATGGATAAGAGTAAGACACCGTTTGGTTTCTAAATAACAACGGTTAAATAAAGGTCAAGCCGACATTAGGCAGACCGTCCGTCTATAGAAAACCCCATAAATGGACATATGTCCTTTACAAAACGGTTTCTATAGGGACAGCTATCGGACAACTGTAGTTTTTTACGGAACAGTCAACCAAATTATTGCCCTCGTTATTTCTACAATTGGATTTGACCCTTTCCCAACGATGTTTTTATTTAAAATTTCAATGTCTCTTGTAGGAGAAATTTGAGAAAAAATTGAGACAAAAGAAGAAAATGCTGGTGACCAGCATTTTCTTCTTTTGTCTAAATATTTTCATAGCGTTTTTTGGAGCGAATCATACGTTTACCTTCATCAACAACTTTTTTATCGTTTGCTGTATTTTTGAAATTGGTACTGTCTAGAAATTTGTCGTTTGAGAAAGGGTTATAAAGATTTAAATCTTGGACACAGCTGCCCCCATAGAAAGTAACCAGACGGACACGTGCAGCAATCAACATGTGGGTTATATCGGACAAAACGTTATACTTAGAGAAAACTGCTCTTTAAGACATTAAAATCCGCTAGATAAATGGCCGTAAAGGTCTAGATACATGTATAGGCATATACAAAATGTACCCCATTTTCTCTTTGAGTCATCAGTTTTGCTAACTTAATTATTTCTTAATTCTATACAAGAGCTTAAAAAA
This sequence comes from Fragum sueziense, assembly GCA_963680895.1. Lineage (NCBI taxonomy): Eukaryota > Metazoa > Mollusca > Bivalvia > Cardiida > Cardiidae > Fragum > Fragum sueziense. The sequence continues at coordinate 64,232,420 of OY804596.1, read as the reverse complement.
TAACATGTATCTCTTGTGTGTTTAGGGAAATAATGTTGTATTACATTTAGCATTTCTTTACATGGAAACTTACAATGAATTTGGACTTATAGAACATCAAATAGTTTGCAAATATACAGATCATTGGTGTTATTGCAAAACCGTTGTAACTCCAGCTTTAATCAAGCTGGAGTTACGAGGTTTTGCAATTACATCAACGAAATACTGGTATGCTTACTGAATTCTTCCGGAAAGTCCTGTACTTTTGGCGCTGTAAATCGTGGGTTCTTTATACCGTATCCGCCATTGATAACTTCTACACTGGGCGATGTGGCAGGCTGGGGCTTCTGGAATTGAACGAGTCCATGTAGCTGATAAAATATCTACTGCTTACAATGCATTTTGTCTATTTTGTATTAAATTGAAAGAGTCCAAACGTTTATGACTTGCAGCTGATAAAATATCTCGTCGCTTTTCTGCAAAAACCTCCTATCTGCAGCTTAAAACAAGCTGCAGATACGAGGTTTTCGTTGAAAAGCATCGATCTACTGTTTACAATGTATTTTGTCTATTTTGTATTAATTTGTCAAGGAGATGTATTCTAATTTACCCAGTCAATGAACTGAAATAAGTTTTCTTGTACAGAGCCAAGCTTATGGACCAAGTGCCATACTTGAAATCAAAAATTGGATTCGATGAACTGACAAAAGTAATTGCATTTGTTTAATTATAATATGTTCGAACAAATGAAAAGATGATGTTAAATCAATTCGCTGCTTTTCGTCCAAACCTCGTAACTACAGCTTTAAAAAGATGTAGTTACGAGGTTTTAGAGGAAAAGTTACCAAATGTTGGTTCAGTATACTTTCAAATATATAAAGGGAAATAACTCTACCTTCATCATCATCATCATGGCGGCCATGGGTAGTTTTTGGTCCGCAGGCGTGTTAGGTAGGAGCGGCTGATTCTGCAGTAACGAAGGACCCAGGGGCCGTCTGCTATCCGTGACGTCAGACTTAATCTGCGGAACCGGAACTGGAATCGCTGGTACCACTGGTCTCCGCGATAATAACGCGGTGTGTGGAGCTAACGGGTAAGCTGGGAACCTTCCGTACGGAACCGGAAGTTTAATCCTTGTTTCCGGTGTCTCTGAAGATGGTGACGCCATAGGTTGAAATGGGTAGGGATCCCTGTATACCTTAAATGTTCCTCCGCTATCATAGGGTCGAATTTCAGACTTAATGTGGTGCGGAGGTCCTTGGGTCTTATTGTCATAACATTCGTCGTACAATTTCTTCATGTTTTGACTATACGGTGACATCGGTCGTTGTATTGTATGGCGATTATTTCTGTCCTGGGATTGTCCTCGGACCATTTGTTGACTAGAAGGTACATAAATAGGCATTGAATCCTGGCGAGGATGAGTTTGACTAGGCTGTGAGGCAAGATTTGGTTTACTTATGGGGTGCTTACTTGTCGGGTACATTGCCTGGGCAGGGAGATGCCAGTTATGTACTTTTTCTATCGAAATGTCGGATTGTCGCACCGAATCTTCTTGTCGGCTAGGAGTGCTGGAGGCTACAGATTGGGTATGTGATGGTCGAGACTGAAGCCTGTATCCCTGATAAAAATCCGAATTAGAATACGAAGAAGCGCTAGATGACGATTCGGTCATTTTCACTGTGTCATTATTCCTCATTGGTTCTACTACATTGACCACCGGTGACTTTGTCATGCGTGTAACTGTACTTTCACTCTTACTTCTAACATGTTTGTCCTGTCCAATATTAGGTCGACGTGATACATTGAAATCTGACCAAGCGTCATTCCACGACATCCTTTGTTCATTCCTCTTTTGTTCTTTGAATGAATGCATTGGATCAATTCTAGGAAGCATAGACTTATGACTGAATGTTGAAAAAGACGGAAGTTTTGGTTTTCCCTTCTGCGCCGCTGGAAGCTGACTAGTAATGACCGAATGGTGAAGTGCCCATGTTTCTTTAACAGCTTCTACAATGGCTCTATTTGACTGGGTAAAGATACTCTTCTGATCCAGATTCCGTATTGATCTCGCTAGAGACGTCGGATATGACATACTTGGTATATCTGAATTCAAGTTGGCAATCGTATTCAAGGATGATTTGGTGATGGGCGGACAACTGAGTGACCTGAAGCGCTGTTTGTTGTTGTTTTGGACATTGTCTGGTTTATCCTGCCAGGTGGGCGTGGCTGGCCTCTCACTTCGCGGTGTCTGTAACATAGGCTGGTGTTTATAACTGTGCTTCAGTGGAAGTCGATGACCTTCCTCGGAGTTATACCGCGCATGCGTCAGTGGTAGTTCCGGTGTTGGTGTTCTGACGCGAGAATCAATTTCTGTGTGATATTTTCTAACGCGATCTTCAGTATTGTGCTGAGCGAAGCCTACAATACCAGATTGACTATTAGTGTTTGGTAGTATTTTTGGATATTCCATATTTGGTCTTAATATAAGAGGTTGGGTGACTGGAGAAATACACGGCTTTGCTTTAGGAGTTGACGCTCGCAATGGTTTAGGAAAGGGTATTCCGGTCACCGAGAGTTGAGCACCAATATGTTCTTCTGTATCTCTCTGTGTTAATCCACTTTGTTTAATTCCGCCATTCACATTCACTTCATTTACTTTTCCAGTGATTTGACTAGTTTCTCCTTGTTTTGTGCCAAACAACGGCTTCACACTTGCAGGTTTCTCACTCGGTTTATTTTCCTTTTGTTCATTTCCAACAGAGTCTGTTTTATACACGCCCATATGTCCGAGATAATTCATCTGTAACTGATTACTAATGGCTTCAGACTTTCTTCTCCGTTCAATTTGCCATGAGTTGCCATTTAGATAATTTGATCGAAGAAGCATCGGTGATTCTGTTGGCAAGATTGGCAACTTTGGCTTGGTATCATGTATCCTGTCATCAAGGTCATATGGACGGAACAGTGAGAACTTTTTGTCCCTTTTCTGCTCATCTTTCTTAGTGGCGGGTTTAGGTGGAGTGATCACATCATAGTCTTTGTTAACCAACGTGTTTAAGGCTTTACTTAAAATACCAGTTGTTGATTCTCCCGTGGACAAATTCAGAACTTCGCCGTCCTTGTTTGCATTGTCAGTGTTTGTGGCATTTTCGCCATTACATTCAGGTTTAGGCACGGGCACTTGTAATGTTTTCTGGTTATCTTTTTCTTTATTATTATCTACATTGTTTGTACCATTTTCAGTGTCTGTTTTTACATTATCCTTATTTGTAATAATTTCCTTATCTGACACTATATTTACACCATTTTGATGCACTTCTTCCTTCTCATTACGCACACTATTTACAGTTTTAGAATTGTCTGTATCCATGGCTTCAGTAGTGTCTTCACAAGGAGCTGTCCGATCTTTTAGAACTGCAGATTCTGTCTTTTCCGTTTTGGCATCAACCTCTGCCACACACGTCGCCGGGTTGTTTTCTCTGTGTGATTCTTTTTGGTCGGAGTTCATCTCTCCTGAAAAATATAGGACGAAAAGAATTATGAAAATTATTCATAGATCTGAAAAAAGAAGAAGCGAAACTCAACTTAATCCTTTCCCATGGGACAACAATTTTAGACCAGTCAAATCTGAAGACAATTGCAGATATAAAGAAATAGAATTGAAATCTTCTTTAGACTTAATGCTTTTTCGTTGGCACACATTAGAATGTCAGTTCAGCGACGATATAGAGGTACAAGTATAACAAACATTTAGACAGTTTGTTCATTTAATTTAATCGAATTCATAGAAAAATTTGATGACTTCTGTAGATGTCAAGACTGACCTTTTAAGTTTAACCCAGAATCCACTATCAAACGACAAAATTTTGGGTCGGTCCAAATTCAAAGATGTTGCAGACGACTTTTCAAAATGAGTAAATTTTTACATTATTTGGTCATTTTGTGTAGAAAACATTGTGGGAAATGAAGAAATTGCTTGTCACAAGCAATTTCTTCATTTTCCACTATGTTTTCTAATGACTTTTCTTTAGGGGAGTCAAAAGGCGTCATTGTTTGGTTATGGGATAATACATGTACATGAAAATTGGATTTTCTAGATACATTGAAAAGTGACATGATTTTCAAAGTTTAATTAGCTCTCGATTATCTTTTTAAATTGAAACATTTTTCATTAAAATATAGTTTGGACAGGGCACGTGGTCATTTGAATATTCAAAATAGATTGACGTGGTTCCAAAGTATGACACTTTCCCCCCTCTGTATTGTAAAGATCTAAGCAAATTGGACGCAAATAATAAAACTATGCTTTTTCTTCGGTAATTAATTTTAACGCAATTGTGATGGTTTAAATGCGATTTCCTACTACGAACAGCATTTAGTTAAGCAGAATTTTGGAAAATGACCTTATGGCAATTGGGATTGGATTGTATGGAGTTTTACGTCCCACTCAACAGCTAAGGTCATATGGAAACGGGACCTCGGTTTAGAGTCTCATCCGAAAGACTGGAGAAGCAGCGAACCAGCGACCCCTGTGTTTCGAGTCCAGCGCGTTACCACTGCACCACCTCCGCCCCTTATGGCAATTGGGATCAACATGGATCCAGATCAGCCCTCGTATACACGTAGGCTGATTAAAATCCATGCTGTTATCTAATAGCTCGTTCGTGATCTGCGTCAACTCTAATAGAGAAGCACGTCTCCAGGTAAGGCTTATAAATGCTTCAATGGCCCTTTTCTCTCGATCTCGGCTCGAATAAAAAATATTGTCTCTTTGGAAAAGGTGTAACTGTTTAGAAAAATTACAATGTCCTCTTTTAAATATAAAACATGTCACAATAGAGAAGACACTATACATGTTCTTTATTCAAATTTAACACCTAAAAGACATTTTAATTATATTCCGTATTGTGAAATAAATTTCTTGCACGTGCCAATTAACTCGTGTAATGTATCTGGAACACCTGACCCGAAATCGACATGAAATCGACATGACCGTAATAGACTGGCTGCCTGTCCGACAGGTGTCAATTCGTCGCTTTTCAACAAAAACCTCGTAACTGCAGCTTATTTTAAGCTGCAGTTACGAGGTTTTTGTTGAAAAGCAGCAAATTGATCGTTAACTTCTTTTTAGGAACATTCTAATAGCGCATACGTCTTTACTTTATTAGCACCATTCCTTTATAAAACATTTCAAAGACAACCATCAATCAAAAAGGTTGTTGAATTCTAAAATCGCTTCGAAACTTGGGAGATATCCCCATTTGCGCCGTGTTTAACCAATTTTAGCTTCATCGTAGCAGTTGGGGTATCTACCCATGTGTTTTCTGACATTTTTCTCACCAGTACAAAACCAGATGATCATTTCTCGTTTATGCCTGATCATTTTCTACGCTATAATGTGCGCAAATCCTATCAATGCCGATATAAAATTTGCCGTTTACAGCATCCTTTCAAATTGACACATCTAAAATTTTGCGGTTTGTGATAGGGTTAAGAAAACATTGCCAAAATGATGTCATTACTGATGCAGATGTTCCTGAATAATTTCGGAGCACTATATCATTTGAAAGCTGAAAAAGACCTTGGTGTACGGTTAGTTGGTAACACATTGTTGCATAATTTACAGAAAATATTAATGCGTTTCCAGTTTTATTTACGATTCAATTGTTCATTTATGGAGAAAGAAAAAACCTGCCCCTTGAAACTGTGACAATATTTCTTTTCAAATTCCACCAGATGTAAAGATAGCTCGCATCACTGCAAATGAACATTAACAGCGAACCATTTCTTTTCAATTTGTTGAGTGTTTAACCCTTTCCTAAATAATTCCTGATTTTGACGAAAACTCTAAAAAAGTTATTCTAGAGAAATCTTTTGTGGCCAAAAGAACAAAATTCTGATTACCAGCTAGTTCCTTGAATGATTTCGGAGTAATGCCATTTCAGTGTCCTCCCAAGCCCAATAAGCTGTATCGGTCCCACTACAGCCTCATGTAAATAAGTGTAATGCCCCTACAGCTTCAAAATTACCCCTACAGCTTAATTCCTTCAAAATGGTCACCAAATAGAGACATTTAGAGGTATATCATGTCAAAAACTGATAAATAATGCATTCTTATGATTCAAAATGTAATAATTCTGTATGAAACATAATGGGAAAAGAAACAATTGCTCAAACGGAGCAATTTCTTCTTTTCCCATTATGTTTTTATTCACCATTATTTGCATTTACAAATGTGTTTCAAGGATTACCATTACTTATACCGGTAATTTGCCACTACGGCTTCGAATTATTCTGCGGAGAACCCTGCATTTAGAAATTTCTCCAAACTAGTACGAAATGGCTGTCTGCAGCTAATATTTCAAATTTAACAAGTCAACTACTTAGTCATTTTTTCAACAATAATCTCGTAACTGCAGCTTAAAACAAGCTGCAGTTACGAGATTTGTGTTGCAAAAACGACGACTTATTCGTTTGTGTCGTTGGGGAAAGGGTGTATGATAGTGTGTTGGAATCGCATCTGTAGTTCAACATACAAACCCACTGACCCATCTCTGAAGATGACAATACGAACTGTCAACAAGTTTTCTTTTTCACTTGATGATATATTTTCAGAAATTGAAATTAATTTTGAATATCGTCAGTATTCATTAACAAAAGGGTCACTCAAGGAACATCTCTGCCAAGTTTGGTCAAAATTGGCCCACTGGTATAAGAGGAGAAGATGTTTAAAGAAAAAGTTAACGGACGGACGGACGCACGGATGCACGCACGGACGCACGACGGACACAACGCCATGACAATAGCTCGCTGGCCTTCGGCCAGTGGAGCTAAAAAACCGACGACCTTATCTTTTGTAAAAGGGTCTATGATAGCGTGTTGGAATCGCATCTGTAGTTCAAAATACAAACCCACTAACCCGTCTCTGCAGATGACAATACGAACTGTCAACAAGTTTTCTTTTTACCCCATTACCAAACGATAAACTTTTATGGCGGTGTAAATTGAAAGATCCTGCAGACGACAATTTCAAGTGAATGGAAATTTCAATTCTTGGGTCATTTTGGATGGAAAACATTGTGGGAAATGAAGAAATTGCTTGTCACAAGCAATTTCTTCATTTTCCACAATGTTTTCCATTGCCATTATTTTGTGAGGAGTCAAAAGAGTCACTGTGTGGTAATGGGTTAACAAAATGTGTTTGTGAAGCACAAATGTCCTAGAAAAGGCCGTTGTTAAGTTTTCGGACAGACGGACGGAGAGACGAACAGACGGAGACGAGTAAAACAAAATGTCCCCGATCTTTCGATACGGAGGTATAAATATATTGACGGAAAATAAGAAAATGTTGATAGCCAGCAATTCCTACTTGTCGCGAATTTTATTACGCTATTTTTGTATGTATATACTTATGGCAAAACTGGTTTTGTCGTTTGAAATAATTTAGCCAATTTGAAAAAGCTGACATTTTCTCATTTGGTGAAGGGTTAAAGAAAAGAAACCGTAGTCTCAGCTGTTGCTTTTCTCTCGGAGATCTAATGAACTCCAATTTGTAGCAGACGACAATGGGATGTTACATAAAAGTATCAGGCGACACCACGAAAATTGAAATTTTATGTAAATTCGGCGGCTGACGATTTGAAAAACACTTGATTTATCTGTTTCTTAACTCTTTCCCAAACAGCAAACTTCTTAGATGATCCAATACAAAAGCTGCTGCAGACGACGAAAGGGGTGTTATTACAGATAGAATTTGTGTGATGGCACAGAAAATATTGAGACAAAAGGAGAAACTGCTGGTCATCAACAGTTTCTTCTTTTGTCTCAATGTTTTCCCAAGACATTTCTAATAGAGATGTGAAAACCCGGTCTTGTTTGGGAAAGGGTTAATCCTTTCCAAAACGGCAACATTTTAGACAATTCCAATTTGAAATGAGTAGTAGAGATGAAATAAATGATATCCTGAGAAGAAAATATGCTTAGTATACATGATACTATGGAAATATCGAGGGAAAAGGAGAAATTGCTAATCAGTTGCAATTTCTTCTTTCCACCCTATATTTTCCAAAATCATTCCAACAAGAGACGTGAAAATCGTCTTGTTAGGGAAAGGGTTAAATTGTATTATTTGGAAGCGGAGATTGCTCTTCATTTTTTCAAGGGACGTAATCGGGTATCAATTAAAATCTCATTTGTATTAGGGTTACGTCCCTTTTCAAATTCCCTTCAAGAGCCTCTCGAATCTTAACCCATTCGAATCAAGACCCGATTTTGAAGTATATGTTGAAATATAGGTCTAAGGAAACATTGGGGCGAAATAAATGAATGTTTACAACCAGCATCATTTAACCACAAGGTTTTCTGTGCATAAATTCCAAAATTCATCATCATTTGTCATCTGTAGCAGGTTTCAGACAACTTCAAGGTTTCACGTTTGGATTAAATGAAAACATAATTTATATGTTGCTAGAAACGTTGACAGAAAAGGAGGGATTGTGTATGCGCCCCAACACATTTATTTCCCCGAACTTTAGATACCTCGCAAAGTAGTAATGCAAACGGACACGGCAATGAACATGTACAAGAGATATCGTTGGTGGGGAGTCAAAACCTCGTAACTACAGCTTGAAAAAGCTGGAGTTACGAGGTTTTGACTATCCACCGACGATATGTATCTAGCTGAAAGTTGATAGATCTAAACGTTCAAAGAAAATGAGAAAATGTTAATTGTATAGCTCACGATAAATGACAAGGCAGAGCATCTCTAGCTATTAGCAAAAGATGCTGACAGGTCATTTACAGGGATCTACCAGAAAGATGATAAACGTCCAAGGCAAATGAGGAATATTATTATAGACTTCTTTGCTATACTTAGGTCTACAAAAGACTAATTAAATTTGAATTCTATATGATTTCATTTCTGTTGTACGGGAAAATGCTCGGAGTCTGCTGAAATTTAACCCATTAACACACAATAACGCCTTTGACAACCCGCAAAATAAAAGCTTTTGAAAAAAATGTGGAAAATGAAGAAATTGCTCGTAACAAGCTATAAAATCTCAATTTTTCATCACATTGATATGTCGTCTGCATCTTCTCTCAAATTGGACCGCCCCAAAATTTTGTCGTCTGGTAATGGGTTAATCATTTCTTACTGATAGGCAACATCTGATTCAAAACCAATGAAAACAAAGTTTATCAACTTACATGAAGAAGTAACATCCTTTATCCAAATTCGACAACAAAATATTAATCCTCTTTCCACAATATTTTCAAACAACCTTCTCAGCATGAAGATCGAAATCAAACTGACGTTTCTCAGATTTCGGACACAAGTCAAAAACACCAACCATTTAACGATTCTACAGGGCGAGCGCACAAATATTGTAAAAGCAAATATAATTATATACTGTTACAATATTTTGGCGGAGAACCTGAGAATTATCACCAGAAATGGTTCGCGCGAAACTATTGTAAGGGCAAATAATTCTATTTGCACTTACAATATTTTCGCACCGAACCGTCAAAATTGTAAAAGATGTTACATAGATAGGTGCAAAATGCCTAACCGCCGTTAGATATCGATCTTCTAACGGACAATAGAGATGTATAAAAGATGACGTAATATCCCTACGCCCGACGTCATTTTTATGACAGCGTTTTATGACCGTAACCAATTAGACATCAATTGCTAGAAGTAATTGATTGACAACTAGAAATAGATACTAATTATCACGTCAGCTACCCGTTTAGATACGCATCCACGTAATATTTTCTAGCGTTTTTATCGTTTTTTCGAACGTTTTTATCGTTTTTCGACCACAGACAAATTGCATGAAATATTGGATAACTTTTATTGCACCATTGCCAATAAACGACAAATTTTAATCACCTCTCCGAGTTTAATTGTTTTCCCCCATTATTACTTTACTTTTTACCTTTACTATTAAAAAGTCTCTTCTTAGCTTTTTTTCTACACAACATAATCCTGTAATTTTGAACTTTTTCAATTTGTAAGGGAGTGCAGAAGAAAAATACAATGGATTAAAAAGGCAAACAATAAATCATGTACGTTATAGCATAGAAAATACCGAGCAAAGAGAAGAGTTGCTGATTATCAGCCATTTCTTCTTTTTTTCACAAAATTTTATCTCTTTTTTTCATTCTGAGGACGTCAAAATAACGTGTTCATCGAATATTATTGTCGCACATGATTCCCATGTTTTTTGCAAACTTCAAAACTTTACTTTGGTATAGCTCACGAAAAATGACCTGGCAGAGCATCTCTAGCTAATAGCTAGAGATGTCCAGCCAGGTCATTTATCATGAGCTATAAAACGGATTGATGTAAACTAAATAAACAAAATGTCAACCAAGATCGACGAGTAACGACCATGATCAGACTGAGGAATTCTTGTGTTTGACATTATGCCAAATGCCCATCGTATTTACAATAATAATATTTTCGTGGCGAATACATGTATGTCAATCACTTTCATTATTAAATAATAGTATTGAAATTTTAAGTTTCTGTAAATGAGAATTAAGAAATTCATGCATGTGACCCTTCAAAAGCTAGTTTCTAAAAGTGAAAGATTTTTAAGACACATAGAAAAGCAAAGAAAAAAGTTGAATACCAAAATTTTATTAAACTTTCGCATTTTGAACATCTTGTAACAACATACGAGTACAAGTTTTTTTTTTTGGTTATTGTTTTTATGTTCACTACGTCAACATGACGTTTGAATTTGGTCGAAACTAATTTTTTGTTATTTGGGAAATGTTCTCAACTAAATGATACTGTTGGCATTGGGTGGTCTTTTCTGAACTCTTCGGACAAAAAATATTGTCCACATTGTCCAAAAGTTCAAAATTAATCAAACATAATCTAATCAAGAAGGGATATCGTTAAACCTGTCATAAAGACGTGTTCTGGCCCTAGAGAAAGGGCCATCCATCAAAAAGGGGCCACAGATCCCTCTACAGCCCCTAGGGGACACGACTGACCGTACAATACAAGGTATTTTATTTATTTTTTCCGGCTGTTCAAAAGGAATTTTAATGTCGGACCATCCAAAATGAAATTGAGTGAAAATCGAGAGAGGGTTTTGAATTTTCTTGGGGCACTATCTGCGCTCAACAAGTGGGCTCTATTATATGAGAAGGGTCACGTGAATTAGGGGCTTCCTAAAGACCCGTAAAAGGAACGTTCATTGACCCTTATTAATTAAAGACAAAATCTTGCACTGGTCGAAAATGATAGAAGTAGCAAGAAGACGAGAAATGTTAACAAACGTGGACTATTTTAGTTTTATTACATGGAAAATATTGAATGAAAAGGAGTAAATGCTGATTAATAATCAGCATTTTCTTCTTTTCTTTAAATATTTTCTGAGGTTTGGTGTGGAAATGGTAGATCTAGATCTATCTTTTGCATTTATCATCAACCAATTTCAGGGAGAAATCAACCAAACACCCAACCGACTGAATATTTCGATCCTGACCAAACTGGCTCGTCGGGTGTCAGCACTTTTCTTACTTTCAACGATTTTCCCCTTTCATCACAACCCGGTCCTTACGGGAAAGGGGTCAAGCCGATGACCTCTATTGTGAAAGGCGAGCCCCTTCCCTGGTCACTTAATAGCCTTTACTGACCAAGTGATGATGGGTCATATTTTACGTGCCCAAGACATTACGGAGTGCTTTCAATTTAGAACAACCCTTAATGCAAACCATTTGGCATGATTTAGACTGGTATCCTTCCATGTTTCGGTTAAATAACCCAAAGAAAACAAGTCTCATTAACTTTGGTCGCAGAGTCAATGAATTTTTGCGAAGATTCTAATATCAGCCGAACGCTTGCTGCATAAGTTGGTGAGAGGAATAAATGTTGACTCTGTCCATAAACGAAATAATCTTTTATTTCTCGAAGGTAGCCTTGCTGACTTTGCACTATCTATGTCTTAAAATAAAAAATGGAGACTTAGTTACAACGGACACAATTTTTCAAGATTTCAGTAACGACGCTGCTGCTTGATTATCTATCTCCATGAACCTACATGTATATAACCCATTACCACACAGTGACTCTTTTTGACTCCCCACAAGAAATTGGTTTTGGAAAACATTGTGGAAAATGAAGAAATTGCTTGTGACAAGCAATTTCTTCATTTCCCACAATGTTTTCTACCAAAAATGACAAACAGATTTTAAATTTCCTTAACATCAGAAGGTCGTCTGCAACATCAGATTCTATGAATTTGGATGAGTCTGAAATTTAACAGTATGGTAATGGGATATCATGCAGGTCTTATCTTAAATTCGTAGGCTATTTTGTGGCCCCATGGGCTAGTGATTGGACGCAAACAAAGGGTCCTGGGTTGGAATCCGACTGGCGCATTCGGGAATTTTCAGAACAAAAAGTTACACATTTGCTCCTCTTCGCACAATCGGGTACACGTTAGAGTTGGGAGCCAAAGTGCCGAGTCGCCAACGATTCGGTTCGCAAATACAGATTGCTTAACCAAAACTTAATTCAACTTAATTCAAGTCTTCTCTTAAAATGTCAGTCTATGAGATCAACTAAAATGCATACACCACAAGAAGAAGGGTCAGATCTAAGGCTTTTATACCAGTAAGTGATTAGGGTCAGGTGAAAGCTTGACATTTGGTGATTTTCACAGGCTAAATTGCTTTCCCAGACCCAACTCAAATAGCCCCCTCAAAACCCCAATTTCGTAATGTTACTCAAGTAGGGGCCAATAAAACCCCATCAAAATCTTCAACTTTTAACATTTACAGGACAATTTGAAGTTTGGTCAACAAAAAATTATATCAATGCAGTAAAGCTTTAACTAGAATGAGAAATATGGGTAAGATAATGCATTATTGATAAGACTTTGTCAATATGATTAGTGCGCGACCAAAACAGCGTAACTACAGGCTGAATCCTAAACAGCAAAGTTATTGCATACTGGTCCAAATTCGAACGGGATGCAGAAGACAAAATAAATACTACTTGTGCAGCTAATGTGTATCCTATGACAAGGAAAATGTTGAGACAAAAGAAGAAAATGCTGATTATCAGCATTTTCTTCTTTTGCCTCGATATTTTTATACACCATTAATTTCAGGTAATACTTCATAAAGGCAACAGTTTTAAGTGTTTTTGGCTCTAACACCAAATGATATGTAAATGAAGAAATCATAAAACATTGGAACGGAAATCGTAGGGACTTAAAGCTGACAGTTCGGATGGTCAATCCGAGTGTCCGGAGCTTTCTTGACCATTGTCCACTGTCTTATTTAGTGGTCATCTTTCTTATTAAAGGACCATTGAGAAAAGTGACCACCTGACCCACGTGATTGACAGTGATTAATGGCGGATTGATAGCGGGAAAATAGGAAATCTTATAATGTTCCATTTCCGCAAGATTCAAATTTCCTTTTTTTCCTTTTTGAAGGATTTATGTATCAAAGCTCTCAAAACAAACTGATTTTGGTATGTCGACTAAAGAAATTTAAAAAAAATAGGAGATATTAGGAAACAATAACGGAAAAGACGCTGACAGCCAGCATTTTCAATTTTTCGGTCATTGATTTAATTGCTACAATGCATATCTCTGATTTATCAAGTCACATCTTGTCTTTAGAACTTTTTTAATTGGACCAACACAATATGTTACGAAGCATTGCACACATAGGATTCAAACTACAAGAGCTGTCCGAAGACAGCGCGCTCGACTTTCTAAGTTGCTTAGTATAAAGGGGGCATAACTCCAAATAGAGTGGTCCCAGGGTCATGGGCCCTGATAGTAAGGTAGAGGGTGTGATGGTGAATAAGTATTCCAAGTTTGGGTTGAATCCCTTTGATAGTATGGAAGTTAGTGATGTTTGAAAAAACTTTAACCTTGGTTGCAACGCCAACGCCAACGCCGACGCCCGAGCGACAGTATAAGCTCTCATTTTCTTCGAAAAGTCGAGCTAAAAACGTGCATGTACTGTATGCACACATCTTGAAAGTGGGCGGAAATCTTAGCCATTTTATCATAAAATTTAAAGTCACTAAAGGTAGGCTACCTTGATAAATCATATGAATTCTGCTAAAATATTACTAATGCAAAATGATAAGCAGATAAATGCACAAGCCCGCCAGCTTGCTCATTTTCGAGCTAGGTGACCTCTGAATCCCCTAATCACTTTGAGGGTCAGCAGGTCAGGTTAACACCATGTGGGCAATAAAATTCCGGCCACTTTAGATTAATAGTCCTGATAACAAAATGCCAATAAATCCACACATGTTTCTTATCTAAGTTCTATAGCCCCATGTCCTTGTTAATTGTGTATTGAGTTAATTGAGTTACATTTACATCATTTTGTTCTTAAAGTCTTTGCGATATATACCTAATACATTTATATAATTTTGTTCTTTAAGTTCTTTTGCGATATTGTTACAAAGCGTTTCTCGGGTGTTAATTTGGACATTCTATGATACATATTATTTAAATTGTGTTTATTCATCAAAGACTTTTATGCAGACAAATAGAGGGGTAAGTAAATACTTTTGTTTATTAATTTCCTTTAACTCTTTCCCAAACGACAAAATTTTAGTCTAATCTAACTTGAAAGCTGCTGCAGACGACAAAATGAATGTTGATAAAGATAAGATATGTATATGATATAGTACAGTAAATGTTGAGGCAAAATGAGAAAATGCTGGTAATCAGCAGTTTCTTCTTTTGTTTCAATGTTTTCTCAAACCTTTTCTATTAGAGACGTCAAAACCACGTCTCGTTTGGGAAAGGGTTAAACAGGCTGCACTTCAACCCTTTTCCAAACAAGTACAGGTTCAGACGTCTAATAGATAAAGCTTGGGAAACTAATGAGGCAAAAGAAGAAAAATGCTGATAATCAGCATTTCCTCATTTTGCCTCGATATATCTTCTGTGCTTTGATTTTGCCAATATGTCATATTTATTATTTACATTTTGTCATCTGTAGCAGCTTTCAAATTGGACCAGTCTAAAACTTCTTTGTTCGGGAATGGTTTAACCCTATCCAAAACAGCAAACTCTTAAATTCAATTATTGATGCAGATGAACCAATCAAGGATAACAAATTTCTGAAAATCAACATCTTAATAGAAAACGAAAACACACAAAATTTGATAATAACACAGGGTGCCCACTGGTCAGGGAAAAGTCAGTGAAGTTTGTATTTTCTTCAAGGTCAGGGAAAAGTCAGGGAATTTTGAAAACTGGTCAGGGAAATCTGAAAAGTTTAAAAAGTCAGGGAAAAGTCAGGGAATTTTGAAATTTTCTTTTGCTCAAACAAAACAAATAGAAAAAAAATGAAATTATAGTAAACCAGATTATCATAGTTATGGCATTTTTCAGGTTTTAATTAAACCAGTTCTTCTATTAAACATGACTCTGCACTAATCATTTTATCATTTTAATGTTGAATTAAGGCTTAACATTTGACATGGATCTTCTATTGAAATCTAATGCTCTGAGGGCTAAATCTTTAAGCAATTAAGGGGAAAGAAGCTGACAGTGAAAAGAGGAATATTGAACATCTTCAGAAGAGGTTGAAGAAATATTGATACTAAGAGGGTAGTTACATTATGTGATGTGGTATGTGTATTAATACTTGCACAGCTGCAAGGACTGTGCACCATTTGGATTTAATTGCTTTTGAGTTTGATGATGAGTTTAACATGATTTAAGTCATGTATGCCATCTCCTTCCAAATCAATTAGATATTACCATTGTCTTCTTTCAAGTGACATTTTGATGTCAAGTGAATAAAGCCCTCAAATATATCCATTTTCACCTGTTTCCTACAAACATTCATTAGTTGCACTTGTACATGATTGATAGAAATCAATTTTAGCACAAAGCTAGTTTTAAAATGCTCTAAAATTGCAATAGTTTAGCATGCAATATGTCAAAATGTACATTAAATTGTGCAAATGATAAACTGTTCACACATGCACAGAGGTATCTATTTTTTCCAGAAAATAACTGAAAATGAAAATAACTAGTATACAGGATAGTATTTTAATAAGTGAATATAAGTGTGAAAGGCTATCAGTGCAGGAAATTTTGATTGGAAAGTATCTAGATAAGTAAGGGCCTTATTAATGGTCAGTTAATATTTAAAATGGAAAAAAAAGGTTGGAGTGGAAGCAAATCAGTCCTTTAAATACCTTTCATGAGAATGATGCTCACAGAAAGTTGTTAGAATCAGTTTAAGTAAGACAAAGACTGAAGTAGTATTTCTCATTTTCTCTTATGAGGTGTACACTTTAAAGTTTAAGTGATAACTTCAACCATAAGTATTAACATTTCAATTGTTGTCAAAGAAAGTGTATTTAACTATTTCAAGCAGGACAAATTATCTTTTCTCTTCATCATGTATGAAATGTTGAGCATTTCAAGGATTCTACAAATACATGTAAGTTCAAAAACCACATTTGAATTGTTATTGTAAGAAATCTTGATAAATAGCCAATGGATCGGATGGCTTTATGGGAGAATGAGGCCGTTTAGCGCGCCAAAAAGGTCAGGGAAAAATGAATTTTGGTCAGGGAAAAGTCAGTGAAAAGTCAGGGAATTTTATTCCAGATGAAGGATGGGCACCCTGTAACAATTAACAGAAAGTATAACTGGGAAAGGAGAAGATTTTGGCTTTACATGTAAGCATACCTGGTATTAATCTTTTCTATCAATGTTTATGCGGGAGGTCGGAAGCATATTTAGCTTGGAAAAGATTTTAATATGATTCCTAAAGTAAACCGACTTTGTTAATACCATATACTGTTGTGGAACAAAGGATCTCCATAAGATGCTGATCAGGAACTTTGTTATAAAGCTATTAGTATCTGTCTGTTATAAATGTTACACACTGTATTAAATTTTATTATATATTAAGGGCATTTGTTTTAGTGGCATTCTTACAATATGAACTACCGAATGAGCACCATAAGCCTTATTTAGCTAGTCTTGTCTTAACAACTATCCAACATAAAGATCGTTTGAAAATATTGAAAGGAAAGGAGAAGTGGTTTTCACGATCAATGTTACCATCATTATCTCCTTTTTCCCGCGGCACTTTAGTTTAACTGTTTCTGTCTATTTGTCCATCCGTCTGTCTGGCTATCCATTCATCTGTTATGAAACACCTAACCATATATTACCTGGCATTTCCTTCCAGTGTCTGGGAAAAAAATTGTACGCAAATGAAAAATTACAAAAAATAAAAAGAAAATAGTTCCTCTTTTCTCCATTCCTTTCCCAGTCAGGCCATCCCTAAAAGAATTTGCTTTGAAAATATTGAGACTAATGAAGAAAATGCTGGTAATCAGCATTTTTTCCTCTTTCCTCAATGTCTTCTGTACTATTATATTCACAAATGTTATCTAATTACGATACACCGATTTTGTTATCTGCTGCAGCTTTCAAATTGGACCACCCTACATTTTTTTGAATGGGCAAGGGTTAAGAAGACATCAGATAAAGAATTTGGAATGTTTTGTCAAATGTAATGAATTTTAAAAGGAGTTTCATATTTGTCCCACTGTTTTAGAGACGAACGTTTGCTTATTTATGTAATACCTTCACATGCACTTTGGAAAATTGTCAAAATTTATTGTATGTTTTTAGCTCCACTGGCAGAAGACCAGCGAGCTATTGTCACGGCATTGTGTCCGTCGTGTGTTCGTCCGTTAACTTTTTCTTTAAACATCTTCTTTTATTATACCAGTGGGCCAATTTTGACCAAACTTGGCAGGAATGTTCCTTGAGTGACCCTTTTCAAAATTTGTTCGTGAATTTCAGATTCGTCTAAAAATGTTGGCGTGGCAGGGCGGGGCTTATCAGACTTAGAGAAATCATAAGAAAATTCTTTAAAAACCAACCATTGGGCCAATTTGAACCAAACCTGGCAGGAATGTGCCTTGAGTCATTCTTTTCAAAATTTGTTCACAAATTTTTACATTTGTCAAAAATGTGGCCTTGGCAGGGAGAAAGGGTCTTATCAGACTTAGAGAAATCATAAGAAAATTCTTTAAAAATCAACCATTGGGCCAATTTGAACCAGACTTTGCTGGAATGTTCTTTGGGTCTCTCTCTTCAAAATTTATTCACAAATTTTTACGTTTGTCAAAAAATGTGGGCTTGGCAGGGGGAAGGGGCTTATCGGACTTAAAGTAATCATAAGAAAATTCTTAAAAAATCAATCAGAATGCCCAATAAAATTATTGAACCAGACTTTGCAGGAATGATCCTTGAGTATCTCTTTTCAAATTTTTTTCACAAATAATTAAATATGTCAAAAAATGTGGGCATGGCAGGGAGGAAGGGGCCTATCAGACTAAGAGAAATCATAAGAAGACAAGCTTGGCATGGATATATCAGATACAGACATGAACCATATTTATCCCGCAACATCTCTGATACTACCTAGAGGAGGGCTATCTCTTGAGGAGTCATCAACACCGTTGAATGTGTATTCAAAGACTCCAGTTAAATTGCCTTTGGCTATCATTGACTCAGCTAGTGAGGGAGTGGGTAAGTATCTCATTCAGAGATTCCTTTTGAAGGAGAAAGTATTACAAGATGCCGTAATACCAACAACTGACACACAAGGACCAAAAGATCTAGTGAGTCGAGCTAGAAGAAGTAAAGGAATTACTATCAAAAGGGTCCAAAAGTCAAATTTCATACCTCTGAAAACAGAGAGGCAAATGAGAGAGGCTGTTAGACTTAAAAATGTTGCCAAAGAGTCCAAACTAATAGACGCAATGTCTTCTGAAAACAATGCATGTCAAGCTTTATTAAAACCTGACAGTTCTAAGCCTAAAGTAGCAAAGGCTGTATGTATTCCAAGGGCATTGAAGAATCTTGTCGCACCTTGCTCACCTAAAGATCCAATGGAACACTTCATTTCTTTGAACTTACCATATGTTCCCAAATCAATAACACAGTCAACTGCATTGATCACCTTGGAATTCGCTGGTACAAAATTCAAAATGAAAAACATAAAATCTGGCCAAGAATATATCCAGGAAGTAGAGAGAATCCTGACATCAATAATGAATGCTTACGCAGCTGATCAGATTGTCATATGTGAGGAGAAATACAGCTTTACACCAGATGATTTTAAAGCCAGTACACGAGAACAAAGAAAGGTTCAGGTAGCAAGTGAATCCAGTCACCTTAAGACTAGTGAGAGAGTCTTGGGTGATTTGGTGTATGACAATGATTACATCACTAAAACAGCTGAAGGAAAGAAATTGATCAGCACTTATCTGGCAAAAAACATTAAAAAGCTAAGGCTTAATAGAAACATAGACATCATAGTTGATAGTGAGCTTATTTCAAACACACACTGTGCATGTGCTGACAAATGTAACTGTAAAATAGCTTATGCCATTCCAATACAGTGCAGATTCAGTCCAGATAAAGAGCCGGAAGTATTTCACCTGGAAAATGTCAAACAAAGTAAAGGAGAGGCTGAAATGGCTGTTGGGGATTGGTTGATACATATGCAGGACAAACTTCCACCCGAACAAAATATTGTTTGCTATGTGACATCAGGTGACATAGACACACTATACATACACTTGTATGCTTTAAGTGAAAGAGTAAAGAGGAATGAAGATGGTACTTTCAAAAACGATGTTTATGTTGTCCTTCAAAAGGCAGGTGGAAAATATGATGTCTATCATGTCAGAGCAATGTTGAATCTTCTAGAGAACAAGTACCATGACAGACACATTGGCATGAAAATTGCAATTTCTCTCTGCATGGGTGAAAATGGTTTTATTCCAAAATTTTATGGAATTTCTCATGACACTATTCTGAAGGAAGTTCTAGGGAATATTGACTTCCGTTCAAACTTGTTCATTTCAAACGGAAGTAAAATGACAATTAACCAACAAGTATTTCAGGAAATGGTTAAAACGTTATACACACCAAAACATCTCAGAGGCAAGCAGCTATCATATGAAGATGTGCGAGCAATTTCCATTAACAAGAAGAATGACGATAAACAGAAATCTGGTTTTAAGACAACACATCCCCGAAAATGGTTACCACCTAGCACTGCAATAGAAAGACTATGCATACTTTTAGATTTCCAAGTACAATACATCGAGACGGTTGGGATACATAACAGTGTCTTGCCATCCTTCATTGAAAGTGATGTACTTGCACGAAATTCAAGTGGTGAAATAGAATATGATTTTGGTCCAGATAGTCACTTTGATTCTTTCCATGATCTGCCGAGTTCACTTCCAACTAAGAAGGCTTCAAAGAGAACCTTGGATAACACACCTCAACATGGTGCAAGAAGAAAGAGACCACTAATGACATCCACACCAAGACATACTAATGCTCCACAACAGAAATAGAATTTAAGCTAATCAAGATAATTGTCCAAAGACAAGCATTTTACTTTGCTTCACCTTGAAGTTGTCCTAAATTTTATTTTCAGAATATTGCTAATATAATTCCAGGACTTGCTTTTAGATTGAAGCATAGTTTTGAATGTGCCTGAACTCAGGCAGACACCCAACTGTAAAAATATGATTGAAATGAAGAAATCTGTCCTACATTTGGGTATCAATTAACAATCTATTCTTGACCGATAGATTCCTGGTTCCTCTGTTATAATGCTTGTGCCCTTAAAAGACGAGGTCTTGTAAGTATCGAGATAAAGAAATATATTAGCTTAAATGAATAGTCGCGTGGAATTGGACCATAGAGTGTTGCAGTCCGATAAGAAAATGTTTAACCTTTCAATCTATCCTGTGCTGTATTCAGGGAATCATCAGAACAACTTAACGTTCTTCTAGTATGGACATCATTCTCATCTGTGGATTTAAAATAGTTTATTACATATTGTACCATTCAAACTAGAAAATGACCCACTCTTTTGTGCTAGCTAAGACAACTATATATACTGAACCAAAAAAAAGAAACTTTCACAAAGTATGTGTCAGTTATTCAATGTTACCACTAAGATGCATACACATATAGCGGTACATGCAATAGCTTTTGAAAGAAAATGTTTGCAGAATTGGTCAGCCAATCTGTAAAGATCTGGCATGTTTACTCAACATACAAATTGAGTCATTTGTGCCTGCAAGAGATATCTACATTCAAACTTGGCAAAAATATCTTTTTTGGCTAAAGTATGATGAGTCAGAATTGGTTTGTCAATGTAAGAATTCCCAAGTCTTCTCTTTTGGAGATGTCAAAATCAGGTTTTGTTTGGGAAGTGGTTAAATAAGAATTGCAATTGATTGGATTATTATAACGTGTGAAGGCTATTTTCTTTGAATAGTACATTTGAATAGTACATATCTTACATTTATTTAGAAACGCTAGATCTATATAAATTTGTTTTGGATTAAAATTGTATCACTATCAAAGTAACTTACCAAAGCTCCTATATTTACCTAATATGATTTCTTGACATGATACTAGGTAGCCATTTTTATACTTGCAATTTTACTCTCTTATTTTTTTAATTATTGTTAGTTAACATGTAAAATCGTATTATTAAAAGTGTAAAGAAAAACTTATATAATTTATTATCATTTACAGAGATGACCTGGTTGTTCAGATAAGATGTTTTGTTTGTACATGTACTTATGGGAGAAAAACCTAAAAACATGAATGCACCAGCTGATACATTATCTAAATAGGACTCAAATGCATGCCCGTAGGAACAGGGGGAGCGGGAGGGCTAAGCCCCACCAAAGTTTGCCAAAAAATTGCCGATTTTTTTTTATTTTACACAGAAAAGATAGGAAAAAAGCTATGTAGCCCCTTCACTGGCCAGGACATGGATTTTAGCACCCGCCCCCTATAAAATTGCTTCCTACGGGCCTGCAAGTTAGAACGATGGGAAAGGGACATCATGTTTTTGGTGTGTTTTTTTTAAAAAAACCTTACCCAAACAACAAAGGTTAGGGACTGTTCAAATTGAAAAGTCCAAGCAGCTGACAACATAGTAGCTCATAAAGCTAATGTCTGAGTACAAAATAACTAAGAAGATTATTGAGGCAACAGGAGAGATGCTGATCATCATGATTTTCCTCTTTTGCCTGAAGGTTTTCCAAAGCTTTAATTCTCAACCTATTACTGGACAGTAAAATGTTATGCTGGTCCAAATTCAAAGATGTTGCAGACGACGATTTAAAGTGAAAATGAACAAATTGCTTTTTCAACAATGTTTTTCAAAATCTTTTTGTCTGAGGGATGTCAAAAAGCGTCATTGTGTGGTAATGATTAAAGCTTCCAATTACATCACTTTTGGAAGGGATTAATGCATCCAATTCTTTTCTTAAAAAAATTTACACATTACCACACAATGACGCTTTTTGACTCCCTACAAAATAATGGCCATGGAAAACATCATGGAAAATGAACAATTGCTTGTGACAAGCAATTTCTTCATTTCCCACAATGTTTTCCATCCAAACAGACCTAAATATTGAAAATTCCTTTCACTTGAAATGTCGTCTGCAGAATCTTTCAATTTGGACCGCCCTAGAATGTTGTCGTTTGGTAATGGGTTAATTACACAAATCGATAGTTAAAAGGTGAAATAGCCTTTATCAGAAATGCCTTCAATTATAGCTTGTATTTTGTTTGGTTTATTGCGGTTTTACACCGTTTTCAACTGCATATTCCAAATATCGTTGCTAACAATTGACAGTTAGTCATTTAACTTTTCCAAAACAAAATTCTTGACTAGTCAAAATCCGTAGCGAGACAACATATTAATATTACCAAATATAGGAAATGAATGCCATAGAATGGAAGACAGTTTGAGAAAAGGAGAAATTTCGGGTGGAATTCAGAATTTCATCTTTTCTCACAATGCTTTCTTAATCCCAGCTTATTTATTCAAAACCAGGAAATGAATTTTCATCAGTAATGATGAAATGTCGAAATTGCGAACAATAAGATTAGCTGCCAATGGGCCACAACTTTTTATAGTTGATGGCTATACATGTATATTATGGTGTTTTTCTATTGTGTGAAGAAATGATATCAGGACATGCATAATTACAATGTATGTTCAACAGAAGTAATCATGTGTAAAGAGTTGTTATAAATCTATTTGTAAACATAAAGGGTTCTCAACTTATATTCTGGGCCTATCAGTTAACATTCCAGTGAAGGAATCACTGGCCCCGTGGGGTTAATTTAGGGTCAGTGTAGTAAAATTAATGGACCAGATAAAATCGGTGTTAGGTTGTGGGTTTGGCAAATATTTCTGGAGAATACTACCTTGTGCGTAGCACTGGTACTGACAAACAAATTGCCACTAATTATCCTTGAAATAAAGTCATTTCATAGAGATACAATGTAGGAAGTTGAACATGATTAAATTGACAGGTTTTGACGGGCGATCATTACAGATACAAATGAGGCCCGTTCCATTGACAAATGGCATTTCTATAAACCCTCATTAATCAAGATATATCCCAATATGTCGGCCACTTTTAAAAGGGAACACCGCCATCTCTATATAATTACTTGTTGTCATCCGGGGAAACTGATCATTTGTCACGTGAGATTAAGCCACGCCCCGGATGTTCCATTCACAATAAACTATAAGTGTGGAATAAATTCCCGATAATACACGTGCAAAATTTTCATTTCCAATTTGTTATCATGTCTTATCGTTTCTAAGCAAAGAGTCCTTGAAGCATGGGCACATTTTAAGGGAATTTTTGGCAATCTTATAAAAGTATTGTTGTTTCGGAAAATATTCAGGGAAAAGACGAGAATGTTGATAGCCATCAATATCTCTTTAACGGTCTATTAACTTTCTGAATCAGAATACGGATTGACTTCAATAGTATGCCCTGCAATGATTAAAACAAAACTTGTCAACATGTAAAATAGAATCACTGGTGGTGAACTCGGCCAAAGCGAGGGACGTTTTTTCGCGATCAATGTATTCCGTCGGTGTTGTTATAAAATATCGTAACTACGGCTTTATCGAAGCCGTAGTTACGAGATTTTATAACAACACCGACAGTTTGTCAATACAAAACGGTAAACCCGGTCGGTTTTTAGAACAAGTTTATTGTCAAATAAGAAAAAAAAAACATATTTAAACTCGCATTTAAACGCAAAATATATATACCTTGTTTTAGCGGAAATTGTTTTAGTTCACCACCAGTGAAAATGGTTTGAACAGAATTCTACGTCCCATTCAACCAAACAGCTAGAGTCATATTGAGACGGGACGTAGATTTAATTTCTCATCAGACAGGCGAGTGACAGGGATCAAACCAGTGATCCCTGTGTTACAATTCCAGCGTGTACCACGGTACCAATTCCCACCCACCTTCCCCCTACTAATAATCAAACAAAGAAATTGAATAACCAAATTCCACGAACAGGCGAAATTGTGGATTACTGTTCCCTTTCGTTGATTAATTTACTCTATTAATCGCATTGCAATGTTGAATACGCAAGTCATCCAATGATCAAAGACGTATTCATTAAATCTGTAGCAACAGGCGGATTTTTTGTCCTAAATGATGATTAACCCTTTCCCACATACGACTGACTCATAGCAGACGTCCATATATAACTATTGTTCTACCCACAATGTTGGTCCTTGGATTTTCTGAACTTTGCCGTATATCATACCGATTTCGGAAGCATTCCGGTGCTTTGAAAGACAGCAAAAGACCAGTCAATCCTTTAATTTGATATTCGCTCATACTACCCTGTTAAATTAATTCAACGTGAAAAGGATTAATTCCGCTACTGCAACAAGTTACCATGGTAAAGTGTTAATAAACATTTCTTAAATATCAGCTTATCAGATTATTGATAATGATCTACTCGCTTAATTTACTTTTGGCGCAAAATCTCTCTCATAGCTCTTTGTTACAAAAAACATGGGACCGAAAATTAGCCTTTTTTCATTGCTAAAAAAAATAATGAACGAAAAAAAAACGACCAGTTGAATTGTGAATGAGATTTTAATTCAATACTAAAATGAACTTTCAACAAACAATCGAAGTGTGACACCCTTTTTATTTAAGGTAAGAAAGGCCTAATTAGCACCAAAGAGCCAGCAGCAAAATTTGAAAAGTTCTAGTAATTCCTAAACTGTGTTACATTTCCATTCCAAATATAAAGATAAGCATTTTGTACGGATTAGAATTTTGAATTAATGCATATTTAGGAAAATATTAGACAAAAATGTTCAAAATTACCTCCCTTGCATATGAATATAGAGTAAAATAATATTTGTAAATTATTTTCCTCTTGAAGCATAATCTTGAAATCCGCCACGGTGAATCAACTTATATGAAGTGTATTAACAAGTGTGTGTAATTTGATGCATTTCTTATGGCTAGAAAGTGTTGTTTTTTATTAGGCCCTAAATACCTTAATATGCATGGATTTTTTAAATACATATTCAAAAGACTTTCAAATTTTAATTTATAATTAGGTTGAAAAATATTGTAATTGGCCATTTCTATTCAGTTAGACAGTGTGCAATAACCTTTACTTGAATAAATTAAAGATTTTTTTCTCAGTCGACATAATCGAAGGCATTCTTTTTTTTTTTTTTTGGTGGTCAAAGACAGAAGGACGCAAAGATGGGCATCGGTCGAACCTACGACACATAGACGTACAGAAACTCGTCGCAATTGATCATGAAATCGATCTTCGTGAAAATTTTAATGTTCAGTAAAGTAACCAAAGATAAAAAGAGTCTTCTTTAATGAATTCTGGTCGGTTTTCTTGTGAAATTATTCTAATTCTAAGTCGGTTTTATTAATACTTAATGGGGAACCGTAGCGGGTTAATTGCCCCTGCGAGTAGTGTGGTGGCGCCGTTGTTCCCGGTCCAACCAGCATCCGGAAGTTCCCTTTATTTACATGTAAAAGCTATCACAGAACGTAAATAAGTTGCTTACTTTCAAGCTATTTTCCTAAATTAAAACGTAAAACACAGAAAATGGATTAGAAATTTGGTTTTATGTAGAATCCGGAACTGAGAAATGAACTACGAAAACGAAATGCTAGAGTTTCAGGAAGAAAAAGCGATTAAGTAGAGCTGTAAGTATCAGCATGAAAACGAAAGTAGATAGCCGGAATCCGAAACCGACATGAATCTCAATATAAAATCTCAGATGTATTCGCAAAATTCATTTGTTATCATAAAAATGTTATTCTTGAAATGGATATATATAATGTTTAGACTAAGTTTTCTTCGTAAAATCCATAGAACCATTTTCTGTTCTCACGATCTTTACATCCCTTAAAACTAGAAACATAGCATAATTTATGCTGTGTTAAAACGGTTGTAAAGCGCTAATAGCTTTATGGGCGCACACGATATTGTTGCTCATTAACACCATTAGGTTGTTAATCAATTTTTAATTTTTTGAATACAAAACGATTCCTTTTGGTAATCCTTATTGGTAAAGTTTTAACCCTTTTCAAAACAAAACATCCCTAATACAATAGGCTTGGAAACTTTGAGGAATGGAAGAAAATGCTGAAAATGCTGTAAACCAACACTTTTTCCTCGATATTTTCATTGAAATATGTTGTGCACAAACAAAATCTTTACCAATATCTGTTTTGTTGTCAGCAGGAACTTACCATCCTAAGATTGTGTCATTTAAAAAAGAGTTGGGTCACCTTTGAAAACAAATGGGAAAAACATGTTCATTTAATTTCCTGAATCAAATGTTTTGCAGTTAAACAAAAAAATAAACTACTACATGTATACAGTATTGAGTAAGCGTGTATGCATTAGTTAGAAACATTGTTAGAAAAGGAAAAGTGCTGGATATATCAGCCTTTTCTTCTGGTGCTTTCTTAGCTTTCTCAGAAATTTGAGATCTTTCACTATTTACCCTTTTCCAAACCTACGTGTCTTAAAGTTTTCCAGCATTAAAGGTAATGTAGATCTATGCCAAATGCATCTTGATAAAGGTAGGACTTAATCGTGTGCAAATTATCATAGACTACCAAGAAAGTATCAAGTCAAAAGGAGACAATGCTAGATATCAGCATTTACTTATTTTGCCTCAATGCCTTTCAATCCTTATCTATCATTGATGTCAAATTCTGGTCTTGTCGAGAGAGGGTTAAAACCAGGTGAAATTATGGAAAATGGTTAACAAACTGAATGACATAAACTTCTAAGAAGTGTGTATCATGAGGGAAAACAGAGAAAGAAGAGGAGAATATTTGGGTTACCGGGAATCCCAAAATTTTCATTCTTTTCCCTCCAAATTATGTTAGATCTAATAGGGTCCTACCTAATCAAGTAAACAGTTACATATTTTCGGACATTTTAACATTTTAACAACAGTTTAGTTCGGCGATCGTGTGTTTTCCGCGTTGTGTATTACCAGGTATAAGGGCGAGTGTAATAAATATTGGACCGTGAACCACTGCGCCACCTATCAAAGGAAAGATAATCCGCTACGGTTCCCCATTCCGCGTGACCATACAAAGAGAAGGCTCTGGGAAAAAACATGTCAGCAGAACTGCATATTCTTTGCCTAATTTCTCTCTTTTTCTTTTTATTATTATCGTTGCCTTCTCTGTTTAGTTACGTTCTTTATGTACTACCTTTTTACATGTGTATCTTTTACGAGTCATTTTTTTTCACGAAATTTCGGGAAAAAATCAATTATAAGAATGTACCAAGTCCAAGTCTGCGAGTTACTCAAGCACGAGGCAATCTTCATAACTTCTCGTGAGCATTCATGTAGAATGTTTAAGGCGACATCTGTTAATATTCACATGCATTGTCCGCTTCCCTTCTCCTATGAGCAATCACTTGTTTCTTTCAATCATTTCCCATGACTGTTTTCCTAATAGCATTAGTAATTGATGTAATAATATCAGTCTAGTCGTTTGTCTATCACTCGATTTCATTCTGTTTTCGTGCTTTCCCCCATAATATGCCAATATGTACTTACGACCCCCCTTTCCATCCCATATTGTGTAAAATCATACATAAAGGAAACGTAAGTACGGTTCTAATGTTGCATGTGCAATTTTAAAATTACTCTCGATTTATTTCCTAGAAAGCACGATTTCAAATGCCTCTGTCAACAGGGCGATGTGCATGTATATAACAATGTGTTCAGTGCAAGTTTTGTTCATTCGTTCTGCTCAATTTAGTGCTTTGTATTTTCTTCGTTTATTGGGTAGTTCGTAAATTGATTTATATTTTTTCTATTTACCGAGAAACAAGATATTTTAACGATAATTAATTGTTTTAAGGCTCGACATATTAGTCACGGTTAATTTCTAAGAAAGCACAATTTGAATGGCCCATCAATCATCGCATGGCTATATGAGTCAATTTCAAAATTCGCAGGTTTTTTAGACCAGTAAATCATGAAAAATAATTGTCGAATATTGTAATTTTTGTGTTCTCAATTTGTTGTTAGATTATTAATAACATGTTTCAAATCATTTTCCACCCTGGATTGTTGGTGTGTAGCTTCTAAATCGGTTATTAACCATGTGTTCTGGACAAAAATGTCTTTGGTGTTCCGGTTAAATAAAGGTATGAAATTAATATATATTAAAAGATGTTTCACATTTTTTCACCAAATTACATTTTAAAAGGTCAATAGCTAATAAATGATAGAAAAGAATCATTTTGGATGCATAATTACATAAAAATTTACAGGAAAGTATCTTTGTCTGCTAAAGTTGGAAAAAAATCAAACATTTTAGTATCAAAATTTCTTATTTGAGTCCAAATGTCCAGAAAAGTTTCAATCGTCAAAATTGGTATGTCCAATTTGCTTTATATAACTAGCACTTTTGATGCATTTGCTTGATCAGTTTTCTTGGAAAATGAATTTAACATTACCGGAACACCAAAGACATTAGCGGAACACCAAAGACATCAACATAACCCCAAAGAAAATCATCTATTTTCTTTGCTTTAAAATGTTTATTTTGCATTGATTTAGGTTGAAACTGGCAGCTAATATTTGTCCCATGTGATTCCGCTTCCCGCAACGCACATCAGAACGCTTGACAAATTAAAATGCGAATGAAAAGTCCAAGCTTAACCTCCAGTTGATAGTAAAATCCAACCTCCTTTAAGACATAAATTCAGTAACACGGCATGAGCCGAAAGATATAGGAATGCAAAGAGATATAGTTAATCTGTAATAATTTAGGATTTTAAAGCATAAATATAAAACATTTTGGGTAATACTGTTCTAGCATTTACCGTCTGTCAGCCTGCCCGTCAGTTCAAAACTTTGAATTGGCATTTCTCTAAAACAATGGACAAAGAAAGCTAACATTTGGTAAGTAACGATTGTTCAATGATATCTTTATGCTCCATTCATTCAGACATTCCCAAAAAGTCATTTTCAACCCTTAACATGAAACTCCACTTAAAACATCGAGCGAAACCTAGATTTGGCATTTTCTCTAAAATTATTACACGAACAAAGCTGAAATTTGGTATGTTACCTTATTTTAATAATATCTATCTGATCCATGCAATCTGACATACGTCAGTGCCATTTTATTTTTGTCTTTGGTGTTCCAGTGCTCAGACCGGAACACCAAGGACTGGAACACCAAGGACAATTTCACACTAATTTGCAAAAATATAAGTGAAAATCGGGTATTTTTAAAATCTACTATTGAAAGCATTTACTGTACTTTAAGTCAGATATACCGGACAAATATCTAATAAAAAGGTACCTTGCAAAGTATTATAAAGTGCGTCATCCCAAAGACAAAGAAAAAAAGTACTGTACAAGTTGACCGCCTTCTTTTTCAATTTATTAACAAGACACAAAATAAATTCTTCCTCTTTCAATTGTAATGTATGAGCCTACGATAGCTTTTCAAAATGAGGTACATGATTTGTGTCTACATTTAATTAAGATTGCACTTCTTTGACCTTTTAGACACTGGAACACCAAAGACAAAAATCTGTGGGACAAGGATATATGACGATTTTGTACCATTTACATAATATCATTTGGGTAACTGGTATATTCAAAGTGTAATTTAACATATTGTCATGCAAACTAACCCAAAAAAGTTTTTCAATTACGGTTAAAAGTAGTTATCTTTGCTGGTCAAAACCAATGAGGGTAGCAGTGGGACAAAGCAAATTTACACATTTCAGGCCATATAACATGTAAAATATGTCACTAAAGCATGTAACATGCTATATTTTTATGCTTAATCAACACAATCACATTGGTATGGTATCATTTTTAACATGAATGTTTATTTGATTACTTAAACAGGGTGCCCACCCTTCATCTGGAATAAAATTCCCTGACTTTTCACTGACTTTTCCCTGACCAAAAATCATTTTTCCCTGACCTTTTTTCGCGCTAAACTGCCTCATTCTCCCCTAAAGCAGTCCGATCCATCCGCTATTTATCAAGATTTCTTACAGTAACAATTCAAAGGTGATTGTTGAACTTACACGTATTAGTAGAATCCTTAAAATGCTCAACTTTTTATATATGATGAAGAGAAAAGATAATTTGTCCTGCTTGAAATGGTTAAATACAATTTCTTTGACAACAATTGAAATGTTATTACTTATGGTTGAAGTTATGACTTTTAAACTTTAAAGTGTACACCTCAATACATAAGAGAAAATGAGAAATACTACTTCAGTCTTTGTCTTACTTAAACTGTTTCAAACAACTTTCTGTGCCTATCATTCTCATGAAAGGCGTTTAAAGGACAGATTTGCTTCCACTCCAAACTTCTTCCATTTTAAATATTAACTGACCAATTAATAAGGCCCTTACTTATCTAGATACTTTCCAATCAAAATTTCCTGTACTGATAGCCTTTCACAATTATCTTCACTTAAAATATGCTGAGAGACAAAAGAAAGTATACACTTTTTGTTTGTCAATATGTCATCCAAGTCTGTTTATAATTGTAGCGGTTCTGTCAACGTAAATAATTGCATTAGTCAGTTGATTAAATCCCCTTTTTCGATGACACTGTGTGTTATGAAAACACCTTCGCAACGGAAGAAAGATCGGATAGACGGATATGCGGAGAAGGCTACATCGATAAAGGACCACATTCGGTGGCGATTAAAATTGTATATCATCTTTTTATCTTTTCTTAGAAAACGTGGAAGAACTAAGGTGTATACTTATTTTTGCCTCTCAGTATATTATCCTGTTTACTAGATATTTTCAGTCATTTTCTGGACGAAAATGGATACCTCTGTGCATGTGTGAACAGCTAATCATTAACACAATTTAATGTACATTTTTGACATATTGCATGCTCAAGTGTTGCAATTTTATAGCATTATATAACCAGCTTTGTGCTAAAATTGATTTTCTATCAATCAGGTACAAGTGCAACTAATGAATGTTTGTAGGAAACAGGTGATAATTGATATATTTGAGGGCTTTAATTACTTGACACCAAAATGTCACTTGAAAGAAGATAATGGTAATATCTAAGTGATTTTGAAGGAGAGGGCATATATGACTTAAATCATGTTACACTCATCACCAAACTCAAAAGCAATTAAAACCAAGTGGTACGTAGTACTTGCAGCTGAGCAAGAATTAATACACATACCACACCACATAATGTAACTACCCTCTTAATATCAATATTTCTTCAACCTCCTCTGAAGATGTTCAATATTCTTCTCTTCACTGTCAGCTTCTTTCCTCTTGCTTACAGATTTAGCCCTAAGAGCATTAGATTTCAAAAGAAGATCCATTCAAATGTTAATCCTTTATTCAACATTAAAATGATAAAATGATTAGTGCAGAGTCATGTTTAAAAGAACAACTTGTTTGTCAATCAAAACCTGAAAAATGCCATAGCTATCACTATCTATTTTATTTTATTTCATTTTCTTCTATTTCTTTTGTTTGAGCGAAACAAAATTTCAAAATTCCCTGACTTTTCCCTGACTTTCTAAGCTTTTCAGATTTCCCTGACCAGTTTTCAAAATTCCCTGACTTTTCCCTGACCTTGAAGAAAATACAAACTTCACTGACTTTTCCCTGACCAGTGGGCACCCTGTTAAATGTACAAGTTATCACACGTGGACAAGAAAACCTGCGAATTTTGAAAACGACTCATATAACAATGCGTTCTGTACACGTTTTAATCATTCGTTATGCTCAATTTAGTACCTTGTATTTTCTTCGTTCATTCGTCAATTCGTACATTCTTTTGTATCTAAGCCCTTTACCAGAAACTAAATTTTTAATTTTCCTTGTATCTTTCCCAAACCAACTTACTAAAGACCATTACCACACAGTGACTCTTTTTGACTCCCTACAAGAAAATGGCTTTGGAAAACATAGTGGAAAATGAAGAAATTGCTTGTGACAAGCAATTTCTTCATTTCCCACAATGTTTTCTAACACAAAAGACCAAAAAATACTAAATTTCATTCACTTTAAAATGTCGACTGCAACATCTTTGAAATTGGACTGACCCAAAATTTTATCGTTTGGTAATGGGTTAAAGACCAAAGTTCCACATGGAACTATTCCATTTCGCCATAGAAAATGCCAATTATTAATGATATGTTAATTTAGAGGGTAATGGCACTTTCATTCGCATTTAATAAGTGACTAAGTTACAAAATAACCTAACTGAAACAATCCTTTCCAAAATCTACATACCTCGTACTTTTTACGTCTAAAATAACGTTTTGAAAAACATCGTGAAGAAAGAAGGAAAAACTTTTCTATCATCATAATATTCCATTAGCATTTCCAAAACTAATTGCATTAATTAATCCGTCATTCCCACGACTTTTGAACGTTTTAGTATAGTGCCTACAAGTCGAGAAATTTATAGTTTGGCAAAAGTATTATATCACAAAATAAAACACTAATTCCAGCACATACCGTCCGTTATTCCTTAAAATTCCATCACAAATGTTTCGGAATCTGGGCGCCAGACAGCTCCTTTGTTCTGTCGCATGCTGTTACAGGAATTAATACCCAAATTATTGACAAAATATGAAAATAAAAGGGCCGCTAGCCCCTAATATTGATCTTCATTATAACGGTATCCAAGAGCAACGGGATTCGGCGCCTGCCCCTTATCGATTTTAAGGGATTTTTAGGGAGAATTTTCATTAAAAATACCGTTAGATTTTGAAAATCTGGCTAACGGGCCCAGAAAACGGTAATTTGACCCTTTACGCATAACACCTGTTTTTGAAGTCCCATTAGAAAAGGGTTTGGAAAATATTGAGGGAAAAGAAGAAAATGTTGGTTATAAACCAGCATTTTCTTCTTTTGCCTCAATATTTTTATGCTGTAATGTACAGAAATCCCAGTTTTATTCACATTTATTTTGTCGTCTGCAGAATCTTTGAAATTGGAAGGGTCTAAATGGTTTGTCGTTTGGGAAAGGATAAACCATGTGTCGTTACGCATGGTATAGTTTCTAAAATCCGGCACATGTCTGCTATTCACTGGAAACCCTTCCCTTTCGCAGACGACTTCTCATTATTAGAAGCAAAAGAAAATTTTGATGTGCTTTGAATCATTTTCAATAACTTTTTCCCGTTTATATCGAGGCGGCTATATATTAAAGAATAACACGGAAATTTGGAACACCATGATTGTGCGCGGGAGGATCTAGATCGCTTTCGGTCTTAAATTACCATAGACCAATTTCAAAATCGCTATTTTTAGAACAGTTTAACTCATTTGCATAATTGCCCCGCCACGGGAGGCAAAACATTCCTCTGATAAGCCATAACTGAGTATGGTGTGCAGTAGAATTAAATAGTATTAACCACTTTATTGAAATGTAAACATGACAACTGGTTTTAACCTTTCCCAGTTACAAATGTCAGATTATGCTGTCAATATAACAGCACCTCATCTTGTAGTTTACTTGGATAAAGACATTACCGGATCCAAACAGTTTTGACAGGTTATGTTGGATAAACAATCCTAAAGAGTGGCCCGACATAGGCTATCTAGACATATATAACTATTTCTTGATAGTGCAATAATTAATTTGTGAAGAGGTCATTTTGTGTATCCGAGAACCAATTAAAAAGATTTATAATGAATTCTTACCTTTTCACAAAGTTACAGTACAAACATATAACAAAAACATTCAGTTCAGGAATGCTTTGTAGATTTACTCTTAAGGTTTTTTCATTGTCATTGATACAAAAACAATTTATATTTTTTACAAAATTTTGTAAAATGACAACATGGTTGATTTAGTTTGACTGAATATTAATTCAAGTATCCACATATTCAAACATATAGTCCTTATGTCTAATCTTAACCCTTTTCCATATGGCAAAATTTTACGGTGATCCAAATTCAAAGATATTGCAGAGAACAATTTCAAATTGATGAAATTTAAAAAAATATTTCCGTTTTGAGTTAGGAAACATTGTGGAAAATGAGGAAATTGCTTGTTGCAAGCAATTTCTTTATTTCCCGCAATGGTAATATAATTATATTGGATTTCTGTACAATATATCACAGGAAATATTGAGACAAAAGAAGAAAATACTGGTTATCAGTATTTACTTCTTTTTGCCTCAATGTTTACCAAGCCTACTTCTGTTAGAGACATCAAAACCAGGTCTTGTTTGGGCCAGGGTTTAAGCTTTTGCTGTTTATTTTTTAGGCTAACATATTAAAGAAATTATGAATGTACCAGCTTAACTTTAGCAATAAATATTTCATGGAAATGAATGTTGTAGGTACTCAAAGTCCTCCCAAGTACTAACAATATAGGGTGCTAAAATTATTTATACGTTAATTGACTTTGCCACACCACCCGGTCTTGAGATAACAGGGTGTTAATTTATGTGATTTTACTATTGGAGGCATATCAGTAGGACTCCTTTTGCCTCCTCATGAATAATTCATCAGTGACCTGATATTATGAAACTGGTCTATAGACCAGTTTCATAATATCAGGTCCCTAATGAATTATTCATGAGGAGGCAAAAGAAGCCCTACTATCATGCCTCCAATAGTAAAAACGCATAAATCAACACGATGTTATCTCAAGACCGGGAGATGTGACAAAGCCAATTACCATTTATAATTTTAGCTCCCTATATTGTTAGTACTTGGGAGGACTCTGAGTACCTACAACATAGGCTACATTTCCGTGAAATATTCATTCTTAAAGTTAAGCTGGTATATTCATATTTCTTTTATGTTAAGCTAAAACAATACAGCAAAGGCTTAAACCCTGACTCAAACAAGACTTTTTTTGATGTCTCTAGCAGACAAGGGCTTGGCTTAACATTGAGGCAAAAGGAGAAAATACTGATAACCAGTATTTTCTTCTTTTGTCTCAATATCTCATGTGCTTTATTGTACATAAATCCGGTCTATATTGACTTCAAACTTGTTGTGTGCAACAGCTTTCATTTTGAGAAGTCTAAAGTATCTTCGTTTTGAGAAAGGATTAAGATTAGACATGAGAAGTTCAGAACTAGTATGCTTGAACATATGGATAATTGAATTGATATTCAGTTAAATTATATGAGCCATGTTGTCATTTTACAAAGAATCATTTTGTAAAAGACTATTTAGTTTTTGTATCAATTAATTGATTATGAAAAAACTTTTATCTTAAATGTACAAGGCATTCTCGAACTGAATTTACTAAAGTTTTGTTTCATGTTTGTCCTGTAACTTTGGGGAAAAGGTAAGAAATAATAAACATTATTTAATTGGGTCTCAGATACACAAGTTGACCTCTTCACACATTAATTAATGCACTATCAAGAAAACATGATATCCTACGAAAATCTCAAGCCTTTATTCTGTTTTTATTATGTTTGTAACTTTGTTTTGTTGCTTATGTTGCTAATTTTTGCTAGTGATTTTCTATTTTCCTATATTTTATGTATAAAAACAGGTCTCTTGAACAAAATAGTGATACATTGTATAAGTCTGGATAGCCTATGTCGGGCCACTCTTTAGGATTGTTTATCCAACATTTCCTGTCAGTGCTGTATGAGTCCGATAATGTTTTACGAGAAGAAATGATTAATTTATCCAAGTAAACTACAAGGTCAGGTGACGTTAAATTAGCAGCATAATCTGACATTTCTAACTGGGAAAGATTAAAACCAGTTGCCATGTTTACCTTACAAAAAAGTGGTTAATACTGATCAATTCGCTGTACTTAGTTATAGCTTATCAGTGGAATGTTTTGCCTCCCGTGGGGGGAAATTATGCAAATGAGGTAAACACTGTTCTAAAAATAGTAATTTTGAAATCCGTCTATAAGGCTGACCTTTGTTTTCCATATTCCGGCTCATTCATACTAGTATTGCGCATTTAAATTTATGCTTTTGTTATGATATGCACTGACTAATTCCGGAGAAGGGGTCAAAAAGGGACAGGGAGTCAAATGAACCTTGCTTCTGTTTTATTCAATTACATAGTTAGTCGTTACAAATTAGTTTTTAGTGAAAATTGTCTAATTTCGAATCCCTGTGGAGTAAGTTGGCCACCTTGAATAAATCCTGGACCCGCCCCTGATAAGTAATTAGATTCTTTTTCAAAAGTAGATTTAACCAACCAGTTCTATTCATGATTAGTTTGAAGTAATGAATGAATGCTTTTCTTTGAGATAGCAACTAAGTAACCACATTTACCCATTAAAACCGCGGAAAAAGACTACGTTAGACTGTTAAGTTTCCAAGGGAAAATCAAAATTGGAATGAACGGTATCAAAATTGTGCATAATTTTCGATTAAAAAATAGTTAACCTTTCAATAACCCAAATCGAACAATCGGCACAAAATTCTGACTGACATTCGCGGTTACAGTTACATAACAAATCGAGTGGACCTTTACAATTGTTAACGGTTACCGCGGTGATCTTTTCGTCGATAAAATTTCAATAAATCGAAACATTCCGAGCGAAAACAACCTTTTGTTCGACCGTGAAACCCTTACACAGACATGCTATGTTATAAGGTATGTACCGTTGCTCTAAATTGGAAAAATAAGCATCAATTTCGTCTATATGGATTAATTTGAGCAAAACGAAACATTTAAGATGGCGGGATGGCAATTTTCAAGAACTGCATGGGCCGGTTGCATTAAGCAATTTTAAACTGAAATTAAACCATGGGCAATGATGAATTTATACAGAAGAGCCGATTGGCTTCATACAAACTGTTTTAAGGTATTTTCACAAATGAGTAATTATAATTCTTTAAATGCACGTAGATCTATTCTACAAGAACTTCTACGAACTATCTAACAAGAGCCAAGGCGTGTTTTACTTAATATGAAGGAAGTGTCGCCTGTCACAGAGGAATCTTTGATGGAAAGAATACACGAACGATCGTTTCGGCTATTTATTATTATTATTATTATTTTTTTTTACACTTTTTTATTTTTATTTTTTACAATATTTCAAACGCCAAAAGAAGTTTCGTTGTCTTTTAGGTGAATGACATATAGACCGGGAACCTGTCATCAGATCACGTGACCAGATCTCGTGACGGTCACCCCGTCGTGATAATTTAGGCGTGAATGTTGACTCGAAAAACTGTTCCTTTCTATTCAATCAATTTCTATTGCTTTTCACAACGTTTTGAAAAACAGTTACAATTCACAATACGAGGTAACAGGTTTAAATAAACGGGCATAGCAGGGGAGCCGATGATGTCATTGCAAGAATATTGTGGCACGATTTAGACCGTACCCTTCTTTCGGTTGATTTCCGGTTTTGATTGGTACCCAATATGTACAACTTCTTTTCCAAGATTCGTTTTATTTTTGATATACCGGTATCATTTTTGATGCAATACAATAATAAATCATTTTCCTTTTAATTTCAGGTAACGCCGATGTTCAAAGTCGTTCAATGTCTGATGACAAAATGGAACATAGATCTGTATAACTGATCAGAGACACAGCATGATATTATGTCAAAAACATGCTTATACCATGTTGGTAAAACACCAACATTTTCTTCTATTCCTTCCTTCTGTTCCTACATTTCTGTCCACTCTTAATCAATTTTGTCTCATTAAATTTGTTCGTCCTTACCACCTTACAATTAAAGAACACTTGAATTAAATTTCACCCAGAGATGGACTAAAAGAATTGACAGTAAGAGTGGTCAAGATGCGTCAAGACGCGTCATGTGAGGACATTCAAATTGGTTTCCGTTTTGACAGTAATGTGATAATTACAGGTATTCAACAAGTGCCGGTAACCAGCTCAGCGACCAAGATTTAACCGCCAATTTCACTTTTTGTCAACCTGTTAAACCCATCGAATGAAGATTTGATTGTTCCAAAGCCAAAAGAAATGGAATCAGGACGGAACAAACATTCCTCTCTCCTGAAGAATATCTAACCCTTTCCCAAACGGTGAAATTTGTGACTATTCCAATTTGTAAGGGATTATGTACAGATGACGAGAATATATGATGATAAAAATGACATTTATGCACATTAAAGCACAGAAAATATCTAGACGAATGGAGAAACTGCTGGTTAGTAGCATTTTCTTCTTTTGTCTCAATATTTTCCCAAACCATTATACTGGAGAAGTCAAAACCACAATTCACCAACGTATCTAAATTCATTTTCTAAAGTAAAATTAGATTCAAACCAATCAGAGTGGCCGGGACAAATGAAGACAAATGTCTCGGGCACTCTGATTGGTTGGTGTGTAACTTTACTTTAGAAAATCAATTTAGACACGTTGTTGAATACGGGCCCTGTGGTCTTGTTTTTGGGAAATGGGTCAATAGCCGCCAATTTCGTTTTGATGAAATTGCCAACACATGAAACGTATTAAAACATAGTCCTCATTTCCTAGAAGAGATAGTTATATTTTCTATAGTATCTATGTATCTATGCATTAAAAAACATTATTTTCTGTTACATGTAATTGGTAAAAAGGGATCCATAACATATGATTTGACAATAAATGGTATCTTGGTAAGGTCCCCCCCCCCCAAAAAAAAAGTAAGAACTAATATCTTTTACAGATAATCTTTCGCCGATTCATTTTCAACTGTAAAAATGTCTGGAAACACAATACAATTCATATTTTCATGCTACATTAACCCCCGTTCCGTTGCACAGATGTGAGCCCCCTTGCCCATCCTTTGTATAACACGAAAAGTGGGGCCAGCCAAATCCCCTAGGGTACCGTTAAACCCTTTCCTTGATGCAGTCATTTCGTTTCCTTTTTTTGCGAAAGTATAATTATTTTAGATGACAATATACAACTAATATTTAAAAAACTTCACACATCTATTGAACAACTAGGAAAACATTGAGGGAAAAGAAGGAAATGCTGGTGACCAGCATTTTCTCCTTTTCCCTCAATGCATTACCAATTTTCAAGAATTTGTGTGAAAGCGTCAGAAGTCCATAATCTCTTGGAACCCTTTCATGCATCGGTATCCGCTTATAGAAAATCAATGGAGTCTTTTATTGTCTTTAACCCTTTCCCAAACAAGACCTGGTTTTGACGTCCCTGGTAGAAAAGGCTTGGGAAATATTGAAACAAAAGAAGAAACTGCTGATAACCAGCAGTTTCTCCTTTTGTTTCAATATTTTCTGTGTCATATTTTAAACAAATCAAATCTTTAATAAACTTCATTTTGTCATTTGTTGCATTTTTGAGGTGGAATACCCTTAAATTTTGTCGTTTGGGAAAGGGTAAAGAATCAATATTAAAATTTCCCCTAAAATCGGCAACGGTTAACAGATTGGTTACGAAAAATTAATTAAGTTAGACCAATAGTTAACCCTTTACCAAATGACAATATCTTAAACTTATCAAATCACAATGAATGTGCAGACGACAAAATACCGATATATGTCAGTTTGTCAATAGTCTGCTATGACGCATGTTTATATCCCAGAAAGCATCGGAGAAAGAAGAAAATTCAGGAAATGAGCATAGTTGACTTTTCTTTTTGATTTCCAAATATTTCTCTGTAAGGAACGTCAAATCAGAAACACTTTGGGAAAGGGTAAAGAAATTGATTTTGCACAAATTGATGTTTTCCCAAAATCTGATTTTCCAAGATGCATTTTTGATACGTTACTTCATCCTGATTTTTTTTTTTTTTTTTTTTTTTTTTTTTTTTTTTCATTTCCCTCATTTATCCCAATTTTAACGACACTAAAAATATCTAAATATCTTATGTCAAAAACAAAATCTGGCGGTTATTTCAAATGTTGTTATCAAAGCCACTTGGTTTAAATATCTTAAAAGCCTCTTAAACAAGTCCTTATCTCTATTCTAATCATAAAATCCACCATTTTACAACAAAATTTCCCCCATTTGATGTTTGTCGTTGTTTAGATAACCGTAATTCAGAGCAGACGAAAAGTAATTTAAAGCAGACGAACTGATTGACAGACATGTGGCGGGAGCGTCACGAAATATTTTAGTTAGATTCTTTCAAATTCATAGGGGCTGAATTCATACTTAATTTTGATATACCTTGTTAAAACACTTCCAGCAATTTCTCATTCTCTCTCAATATTTCAAATTCTATGGCATACACATTTTCTTCTTTTGGAATCAATTATTGCGTCTTCTGAAATAGCTTTTGATTTAGAGTAGTCCCATTCTTTTTGTTGTTTGCGAAAATGTCAACAATTTTTCAGTTTCAGACTGGTTTACCAAATCATATGTTCCTGGCGCCATTGCAACACAGCCACCGAGGAGAGCTACGAGATGTTCATCCCATGGTGCGTTATTATTATTTTTTAAAGTATTTTTTTTTTTTCAAGAGAAAAACTTCTTTTGTTAATGGTCAGAAATGTTCAAAGTCGAGATTCGAACCAATGCGGTAATAGAACAATTGATCGTCTGGTCGTGCAACGCTAAACCAAGCAGTGAAGAATATGATCAATTTGCACATGATGTGCAGCTGATCTTATTGTCCCTTCAAAGCGACCACGGTAGACCAGGCCCTGGTTTCTCGAAAAAAAAAACTTGGTTATATACTCATGAGTTCATGCTAAACTTCAATTGAATACAAATCAACGTTGATTGGTATTTAATTGAAGTTCACGTGGATTTCGTGTGATTTGAGCACGGCGCTCAGATTTGAGTCTGAGAACGCACTTAAGTTTTTTCGAGAAACAGGGGCCAGGGGCCTGTTTCATCAAAACATTTAAGACGTATTTTTGACTTAGCGACGACTTACAATAAGTTTCGGACAAGAAACGCCTATCGCCAATCTATCACGACCTGTGTTAAGCGGTTGTTGTTTTAAGCGATATTTAAGACACCGGCAAGTCAAAAATACGTCTTAAATTGTTTGATGAAACAGGGGCCAGGTCCCGGTTTCTCGAGAAAAACTTAAGTACGTTCTCAGACTCAAATCGGATCACAAATCACACCGGAGCCGGGATTACCATATAAAGAGAGCTAATATTTCTGGCTTATGTATCAAATTTTTCATTCATGTAATTCATCGTCGGCAACATCTTTCAATTTTAAACTTTTGAAAAATACTGTCGACTGACCATGGGTTAAGCCGATTAAAGACGTAATGAATCTGTTTGAAGAAGAGAAATAGATCTTTTCATTTCAACGGGAAATATTATTCAATATTAAAAGTTTTCACTTGCGGCCCTTTGAAGGTACATTAACACTTTAGTGAATTACGTGGATTAAAATATTGGCCTATAACATTAGGCAATGATCAATAAAATTAATCTTTTATTGCGAAAAGATTAATTTCGTTGGTCATTGTCTCATGCAAAAGTTAAAAGCATCAAAACGGCTAGTAACAAATTCATTCTTCTCAAAGTTTCGAAAACAAATGGACATACAATCATAAAAGTCGTCAATCAGTTTTGAAACCGCATTCTTTTCGGAATTTCAAAATATTTTGACCCCATCCATATAAAGTTAGTATTCACCATTGTCCTTAAAAATAACGGTTATTTCAAATCAAACAAAAGGGGCGAACATTTTAAAGATGTTTAACAGTATTTAAGCGCCTTAAGACACAGTGATTTGGGACTGAGATAACGTTGTCAAAATTTTATTTGATTTGTCAACTTGATTCATCCAGAGATTATCTGTTTCAGGTCAGAACAATACGACAAAAATCTTTTCTGAAACTAAGACTGTCGGGTCATCAGACTGGAAAGGTTACAAGGCTAAAGCACCAGATCTTCATTTATACCGAGATAGAGGCTGGTGCAAC
The DNA here is from genome assembly GCA_963680895.1 of Fragum sueziense. Taxonomy (NCBI): domain Eukaryota; kingdom Metazoa; phylum Mollusca; class Bivalvia; order Cardiida; family Cardiidae; genus Fragum; species Fragum sueziense. The sequence goes on along the minus strand of OY804596.1, from coordinate 64,190,200 downwards.
TTATCACATTTTCCCCTATACATGGTAATACGTAATCTAGGCAATGATATGCTTGATTAAAACTACCGCCTGCTCACCCATATTCGCAAAGCAAGGATTCGTATTGAATGATTCTATCTCTACTTTGTTCCATACGAACGCATCGAACAAATTGGAGATAGAAGCATTGGCTTGCGAAGATGCTGCTCACACAACATACAATATCTTTCCATATTGGAGACGTCAGAAAGAAATGAAGCGGGTAGTAGTTTAGCGCCATATTTAACAGCTAATGTCATATGGAGACGGTGTTTCGGTATCATTCGAGTGACTGCAAGAAGGAGGATCTAACCAGCAACCACTGTATTACTATTACTAGTCCAGCCTGTAACAAAACCCTGCAGCATATCCACCCAGCATAGGCTACTTCAAAACGAAACACTGTCCGTTTTGAAAAGGATTAAAGGGTCCTATTATAGCCCCTAATACGATGGATTATCGCCCTAAACATGATAACAGTACGTCGGTCTTTTGTTCGCGTGGCTTTTTGAAATTTCCGTTAACAACTAGATTAAAAATCTGATCACGTTGTTACAACTTTAAGCTTGACCATGTGAACATATGGACCATTGGAATGCCTTTTCTCCATTTCCAAGCTCTTGACCTTGACAGGGGACCTTGATAGATTGACTCATCGGCCCGAGTTTCCATCCATCATTAGATACCAAACTCTTGTAACTTTGGGCGACATCAGGGGCAACGAAAATTGACGAGGGGTACCTCGTCAATTTTCGTTGTCACGTTGACGTCCGAAATTCTAAAATTCGCATATTATCGTCATTTTCCGTTGCCACGGATGACGCCCGAAGTTAGACGAAGTGTTTGATATCTAATGATGGAAGGAATGGCTTAACCCTTTCCCAAACAAGAACTGGTTTTGACTAATTGAATAGGCTTGGGAAAATATTGGGACAGAAGAAGAAAATGCTGATAACCAGCATTTTCTCCTTTTGCCTCAATATTTTCAGTGTTATATAATATTCACAAATTTCACCTTAGATAACATCCATTTAGTCGTCTGCAGCATCTTTCAAATCAGATCAGCCTGAAAGTTTGTCGTTTGGGAAAGGGTTAATGTCGAACTCAACAGCTAAGTGTCTGACGAAGACCGGAACTCGGTTATAAGTCTCAAGTGGAAGACTGAAGTGGTGGGTAATCGGGCCAGCGACCCCTGAGTTGCAAAGACCGGGATTGAATCTTTTAGCTACAAAATAAATAATTTCTCGTTGAGGTTGAAAAACTGTTCAACAACGTTCTGAATCAGATAGTTTATCCAATAATTACATATTAATTAGACCTACAATTTCTGAGAAACTGACAAAGACCTTCCAGCGCGGGTTTATTTTCCAAATTTCGTGCCCGTTTGTGGAGATGGGCAAGGAAGTACCCCGTTCATAGAATGAAAGTTTGGTTAAAATCTCTTGACGACTATCACAGTGCCCTAAAAAACTGAAGCAAAACTGATAATGCTTTTAGAATATTCATCCAATCTTTCCAATCTTAACCCTTTTCCTTGCGAACATGTTTAATGGTACAACTTCAAAAACATAACATACATGTATTAACATTATATTACAACATTATGAAATTTTGTTGAAAAACGCAGTAACGTTTATTGTGATTTAGAAAGCAACATTTCTTTTCACGACGTTTCCAAAGCCTTTCTTTGGAAATTGCACACGCCAAAAACCGCCACTGTTTAGGAAAGGGTAACACATGTATCATTTTATGCATACCAACTGATATAAAGAGATAAAAATCCTATTATCGCATAACAGTTATTAATTTCTGGGTTTATTAATTTTGTGCTGATTAACAGCCCTGATAGGGAACTCTTTATCTGGTCCCCACCGAAGCCCCTAACAGCCCCTAACAGAATATCTTTGTTTGGATCAGAATGTGGGGCCACTTTCTATTATATATTCTTAGTCCGATCATAAAGTAAATTTATTCGTGTTCTTTCCTTGGTATAACTAGTGCAGGTCATGGGCTCTGAAATACCACATCATCGCTTTTCAACACAAACCTCGTAACTGCAGCTTAAAGCAAGCTGCAGTTACGAGGTTTTTGTTAAAAAGGAACGATATACATTTCCAAAAGACGTTTGTTCATTGGAATTCCAACCAGTCTTCAAGCAAATGTGCAAGACAATACTTGAACAAAGAGCTGCCTAAATTCACTAGTAATATAAAAGTCAAGTAAATCTTATTGAATTGGATTTAACGCCGCGTTCAAGTATTGTCAAGTCATCATTCGGCGGCTGGTGTACCTAACCATGTCGTCTCGGTATGTCTCGCATCACAGCGGTACAAACCTTGACAAGTCACCATCTGCTGATCCCACTTAGATGATTCACATCCATTTGTGAGAGACAAATTACTCAGTGTTCTCCCCAGCTCAATAAGCTGTATCGGACCCACTACAGCTTCATGTTTATCAGTGTAATGCCCCTACAGCTTCAAATCTACCCCACAGGTTAATTTCTTCAAAATGGTTACCAAATAGAGGCATTTTGAGGTACTTCAAGCCAAATACTGTTTAATGATACATTTTTGTTATTGTAAATGTAATGATTGTGAGTAAAAATATAATGGGAAAAGAAGAAATTGCTCAAGATGAGCAATTTCTTCTTTTTCCATAATGTTTTCACTCACAATTATATGCTTTCAATGTTTACCAATTCTCATATAATTTGCCACTACAGCTTCAAAATATTCTGCGGAGAACCCTGTTACTGTTGTCAAATTTCAGTTACAGGTATTTGATGACCTGGGCTTCGAACACAAGACTTCCGACTGATAAGACTCCGACGTTACCACACGAGTTATCCAGGCCCGGCACAAAGAGACAGAGTATGACAGGGCCAGACAGTATGCACAGACTGGTCCTCTTCAATATTGCATGCGAAAGCAAATCAGAAAGTTCTTGATCAGTTTGAAAAGGGTTACAGTTTATTAATTATTATTATGTACTGATTAAAAGCCCAGATAGAGAGATCCCATTTCCAATCCCACCCAAAGCCCCTAAAAAGGTTACTGCTTACACACGCTAGTAATATCATTATTGGCCCCTAAAAGGGTCGTGCAGACACCAGTTGCGTTTTCTTCCCTCCAAAAATATTCATAGAACAATTACTAAAATCTATACTGCAATATATTTCCAAACAACGTCGGGTTTAAACAGCCATCTAAAAGAATGAATTAAAGCTTTGGAATACACCAAAACACAGTGTCCAAAGCAATAGCAATAACAATGTGATAGCAATGTTCAGTTTTACCTATCAGATCTATATATTTCAGGGTTCTCACCAGAATTATTTTAAGCTGTAGTTGCAAATTATATAAAAGCGTCGGTATACCTTGAAATGCAGTGTTTATTCAAATGATTATGAATAAAACCATGATGGAAAAAGAAATTGCTCAAAATGAGCATTTTCTTCTTTTCTCATCATGTTTTTATACACAATTACTACATTTGCAATTATAAAATGCATTATTTATCAGTTTTTTGACAGAAATATCTCAAAATGACTCTATTTGGTGACTATTTTGAAGAAATTAAGCTGTGGGATACTTTTGAAACTGTAGGGGCATCACACTGATTTCCATGAAGCTGTAGTGGGGCCAATACAGCTTATTGGGCTGGGGAAAACACTGTATTTTGTTGTCTTCAAATAATTATGCTGCTATATCGGTATCTATTTGGTCTACATTTTGTTTTCATTTTGAGAACCAATTAAACGTTTTTGAGTCAATTAATTGAGTTTTCTACTTAACTAATTGCCAGGAGAAGTCTATGATCTTGTAATTTGATAAAGAATCGAGGTAGACACAAACATACACGGATACAAAAAATCACAGGACAGCTGGTTTGATGATGTAGTGATTTGGGGTCGTAAACCGCTTAAATAGACCTAGGAAGGATACAAATCCTGTACAGCTTTTCATCGAAAAGCTCGTAACTGCAGCTTGTTCTAAGCTGCAGTTGCGAGGTTTTCGAAGAAAAGCAGTGATGCACAGTTTTTATGAACTCATTTATTAACCAATTTCCAAAGAAAACAGGGATTTTGTGTAGACAGAAGAGGGTCGAGGTCGACACAAACATACGGGCGGGGTACACACGTACAAGAAAGCAACGGACAGCTGGTTCGGTGATGTAGTGATTTGGGGTCGTAAACATCTCAAATATACCAGGACAGGATACAAATCTTATACAGTTTTTATTAACTCCTTTTTTAAATTTACCCTTTTCCAAAGAATGCTTGAGTTTGGGGTAGATATTTGAAAAACTTTATAAGTGGAAAACATTTCATTAAAGAAGAAAATGCTGATAACAACTAACAAGAATTGAATCATATGTTTCCCCAAAGTTCTCTACCCTAAATGTTGGAAAATTCAAGTTTTGTTCATGTCTATTTTGTCGTCTGTAAGTCTTCAATTTGGATTGGTCTACAATATTTTCGTCTAGGAAAGAATCATAAACTGCTCGAATTTACTAAGACAGGACCTTGTACAGTTTTTATTAAGATAATGACCTGATGATATTAAACCAATGCCTCCTGTTTCGATGTGACACCTTGTATCTTAAATTTGAGGTTTTTTTATTAACCCTTGATGCATGCACGTACAATGAACGCGGCTTTTCACATACAAGTGCCCTGGCTTATATCGAATGCTCTGACCGCCGAAACGACTGCGAAAGTTTATTTCATATTGATATATACAGATGCCCCATTAAAAATGTCACTTTTATTTATTTTTGTTGAAAAAAAAATCAGAAAAGTTACAATCGAAAAGATGGTGCTCAGAAAAGCGATCTAAATGCCGCAGCTTCTTGTTCTTTATATTTCAGCTAAGATACCTTGCCACCAAACTAATGTTTATTATAAATTTTTCACTTTCATATGCAGACAGGCAATTAAAATTATGTGAAGTATCATTTGCAGTAATAAGTAGTTGACATAAAGCGTTTTCAGTTGCAGCAGCTGCTTACTTAGCCCTTTCCAAAACAAGAAATTGGTTTAGCGCCCATAATAGAATAGGGTTGCGACAACTTTGAGGCAAAAGAAGACAGTCCAAATAACCCAGCAATGTCTCCTTTTGAATCAAATTCAAAGACTAAGAGTTCGTTTTCTTCCATTTTTGGGATAGAATGGAGATCATACAGTCAATGCCTGATTTTCGTCTATTTCTAATCAATGACACCTGACAACGCTCCTAAAGCGGTTCGGCTTTGGAAAACATCGAGACAAAAGGAGAAAATGTTGATAATCAACATTTTCTCCTTTTGTCTCAAAGTTTTCTTTGCTACCTTGTACACAAATCGTATCTTTATCAACGTCAATTTCATCGTATGCAGCACCTTCCCAAAAGACCAATTCTAAGTTTTTTGGGGTTTTTTTTTACATTTGGGGAAGGATAACTGCCTGCAGAGTATCATTTGCAGTAATAAGTAGTTGACATAAAAAGGCTGCAGTTGCAGCAGCTGCTTGCACGAGATTGTTTTTTATACGAAAGGTGGCTCGCATTCAACAAACTATAGATCTATAGGGTGATAGGACTTTTCTTTTATGTTTGCTGAAACCTTATCATGCATTTATTTAGATTTCGATCAAACTTTCTATGAAAAAAATGTTATTTTTCTATAGATTTTTTGTAAATAAAGGCCACCTGAAGAATAAATGATTCTAATTTGGCAAAAAAAGAAAAACGCAAAAAATCACAACCATTCAAATTTCATTTGGTTAGATATAAATGTTATGGAAAGATACCGATATTTTTTCAACTAATTCACATTTTTTCTTTGAGAGCAATCAACAAAATGCTCTTTATTTTCAACACAAAAAGTAGTATCGTCTTCTGCAAAAGTCTACCTAGATTAAATTGAAAGAGTCCAAATTTAGCAATTTGGGAACAGTCTAAACAGAAAGGCAAATTATTGTGCACACCTCATCGTACGTATTTGGCTTGCTTGGTTTCAAACGATTGTACATCAAATATCTAAATCTAAATTGCATTACAATCCATCTGATTGGACGATACGAATGTCTCGGCCAATCAGATTGATTCACTGTGTAATTCTAAATAATATCGCGGGAATTATGATGGTTGTAAAACATCAACCCTGTTGCTCGATTCATCATACTTATTTGTCTCGCTTGGTTTCAAACAAATTTGCATTTCACACATGATTGCCGTGCAATACGTTCAAACGTTTGAAGAAGGAAAAAAAAACTTTCGTTTTATATGCATTTATGTGCGCTTTTGTGTGCTTTATAAGCATGTCAAGGTGCCTACTATATTTGGTTTAATTTTGTTGCAAAAAATACTTTACCATAACTCTACCTTGTCTTACGGAAGATGGAGTGAATTCGCAATTTTTCGACAACAAAAGAGTTCAACACATGAGTTGAGCTGTGCGCTCGACTTTCGAGCGCTGGATAGTGACAAAAATATTCAAATTCCTTACAAGATAAATGGTCAACTGAAATCATTAAGGAAAATGAAAAAAAAAATGCTTGTAACAAGCAATATCTTCATTTCCAACAATGTTTTCTACCAAGACATACAATGAATATAAAATTTCGTTCCCTTGCATTAATGTTGTATGCAACATCTTTGAATTTGGACTGGTCTAAATTTCTAACTGACCCGCCTTACAAGTACAATGCACAAGTGATTTAGATGGACTCGTTTCGCTTTGGGTTTCAACGATTGAGGGCTTAATTCGAAATAAAAACTTTTGATACAAGAATACGAAACCAACCGTTTTGTTGGACAAATGTTTTTACAAGGCAACAGGTGCTGTCTTTCTTTGAAAGGGCAGGGGCTGTTCAACAAGTAGTCTTTCACTCGAGCGATCAGTTAGCGTAGAAAAAAGACAATTTCTCCACGGGAACGTAACAAATTTGACCCTTTTCCGAAAAAAAAACATTTTGTAGCTTTACAACAAAGACTTGTTTTATTGAAAAACATCGATTGCTTTTCTTGGGGTCCAAATTCGGAGGGATTGCAGACGATAAAATGAAACTGTACTACTGGCAAAACTGTTGCATAGAAACCATTGGCGGAAAGGAGAAAATGCAGATTATTATCATTATTTCTAAATCACAATTTCTTGTATCATCTTAGTTTATGACAACGAAATAGTCTTATTTTCGTAAAGGGAAAGTGATATGCCTATAGGAAAGCTATCGAAGCTGAAAATGCCCAAGGAGCGGAAATAAAAGTGAAAATTGATAATGAACGGGTATGATACCTTAACCCTTTCCCAAACAAGACGTGGTTTTGATTACCCTAGTATAGTGAAACGTTGAGAGGGAAATGCTTATAACCATCGCCCAATATATTGGCCCCTATCTGTCGCGGATCCAGGATTTCTGTGAGGGGGGTTCAAATAAACAAATATGGGGGTACATTTTCCTATAATTACACAAATTTGACTGAATTTCTGCACGAAAATGAAAAAATCAGGCTACAAATGTGATTCGTTTGAACTCATCCCTCCCGAACACCCCCTCCCCCTGGATCCGCTACTGCCCATATCACAAACTTATGCATGACTATCTTTAAAAGAATGTGCACAAATTGTCTATTTATTTACATCAAATTTGTTGTCACCAGCTTCAATTACGTTAATTTTGTGGTCTGGGAAAGGGATAAGCACTCAAAAGTCCGCGAGACCAGTTTTTGAAATAACGTACGTGTTTATGATTGGATCATAAAACGTGATTACCCGTGATTCCTTTTTATATCCGTTTAGTAATAAAATTTTATTGGAGGTTAAAGTGTGCCATGGCCGGCTGTCCTAACCGAAACTCTATAAATGGCTCCTTATGTCGGATTTTACAGTTTAGTGACAGTAATGATTAGCCCTTTTCCAAACCGATGTCTTGTTTTGACGTACCCTTAAGAAAATGTTCTGGAAAACATTGAGAGAAAACATGAAAATGTTGATCTCCTTTCCCTCAACATTTCTTGTGCTAAAACATACATTTGTACATATTTTCAACTTTTGACAATAATTATTTTGTCATCTCCAACCAAATGTAGCAAGTCATACCCCCTTTTTCTCTTCAAACTTATTTGGCTATAGATCTAACACAGATATATATTTTTTCTTATTTCAAACATTCATTTTATTGTCTGCAGCTGCATTCAAATACATGTACATGTATCTTACACAAAACCAAGGATGCTCAAGTCAACGCGGAAACACGTACCCGCTTTGGGGGGGGGGGGGGGGGGGGGGGGAGACTGAAACTGTTGCTCTAACCTTCTTTGTTCAATTGCGATAGCAATCAGACATATTTCTTTCTTTACGATTTATTTTTTCCAATAATTTATCGGCTATTTATCACCCAATTCGGGCACGATTATTTTCCACCCCAGTTCAATCCAATCGACCAATCAGAATCGAGCAAGCTGGTAACCGGCACGTGTGTTTATGTAACAGGTGTCACGCGTAATTGACGGGCAATCATCGATTAACCCTTTCCCTAACACGAACTGATTTTGACGTCTTAAATCGATAAAATTTTGAAAAGCATTGAGAGAAAAGAAGAAAATGCTGATGACCAGCATTTTCTTCTTTTATCTCAATGCTTTTCATACTATAATTCGCACATTCCTCACATTTAATGACATAGATTTTGTCGTCTGAACCCCTTTCAATTTCGGATTTTCCAAAATATTGTCGTTTGGGAAAGGGTAAGCAATCATTATCGGGCCTAATGATGGCGGTTTATGGAAATTTAATTTTACAAAGTAACCATAATGTATCGTAATGTATAGTAATGTACAAATGAAACTGTAACCCTATAACTGCCAGTTGAGAACAATTTTGATAACGAAACAACCGGTCTTTAAAAACTGACGAACCTAACCGCTATATTTGTTGATTATATATTTGATAATGTATTTGATTTGAAGATATTATTCAAGATTTGAAGCTTCAGACTTAAAACTCAAGCAGCGACAATCTGAAGCGGATTCTCTTATTTTTCGATGTCTCTTGAAATACCAGAAATATGCAGCCAAACGCCGACTCTGAATAATTTTCATGATAGAATCAGTCGGCATGACGTCATAGCCTCACTTTCATTTTTCATCGAGGGTACTTCCTCGGTCTTTATCGTTACGGGATACCATTTTTGAGGTAGAATATTTCAAAAGTACATCGTTAAAATTCATAAAAAAAACTTTTTCGTTAAAGTGACATTTCACATTTATTTCATTTTTTAAACGTATGTCTTAATGCAAAGATTGTTTATTCTAATACATAGAAATGCTATCAGTTTTTTGAAGTTGTTATCTATAAGCGAGAAATACGCCTTGAGTTGAGACAGAAATGACAAATTCTATTATAAATCTGAACTGTTGTCCACAACAATTTGTTTAATTCTAGCACAAAGATATATATTTCTCGTAAACGGTTCAACATTTTGACTTGAAATTTTCAGAATTTTCATAAGAAAATTTGCTCTTTCAGATAGAATAAAAGTAAAATTTATGTAAAAATAATTGTGAAATGTCACTTTAAAGAATGTGAATTAAACTTTCTAACTACCAACGCATTGTTAGTAATCAGGCTTAGTCGTCGAGATATTAATACTGAAAGTAGGTAATGCTTTAACGAAAAAGACCGAAGCTTTCACCTCCACCGAATGAGTGCAGGTCCGTACTTTATGACTGACTACGTTTTTGATTGGCCTAAGGGATTGTGCCGACCGAATGAATACACCAGTAAAGTTAGAACTTGTTGACGAAGAAAGACATAGCTTAAGTGCGTGTCGATTTTTTCTTGAATTTATCAAACAAAACTTTGTAAGAACTACAGAGATCCGCGTGATATCAGTTACGTTGTATTTGAATGTTTTTACCGTAGTAAAGGTGGTCGTGTTGCAAACGAAGCGGATTTGGGTGCCAACGACTTTCAGCTGCAATACGACAAAATGATAGCGTTTCTGTAAGTCCAAAAACGCATTATCAAATCTAGTTCCGGTCAATTGCTATCAGACAGGATGTTAATAAGATTTTATGGTCCCGCACTGAATACATTGTTTCGCCTTAATGGCTGTTTAAATAGTGCTGATTTTGACCAGTGACAGTACGTACTTGAAAATGTCAAGAGCTCGGAAAACATTAAACCCTTTCTGAAATCTAACAGAAAGTTAGATTCTTTCACAAATATGCCTATAATGTGCTTCGTTTTAAGAAATTATTCAAAATAGCGACAAATAATGTATATGATTCAACATTAGAATGCTGATAAGTACATGTATAAATTATTTGACATTTCGAATTGCTAAAGAACTCCAATGTTTCTTCCAATGACTTCGTCATTAAAATTCATATAATTTCATCATCCCTTATCTTGTCATTCAAACAAGTATTCCTTGACTTTGAATGATTGAAAATGCTGTCGTTAAATTGGAAATGGTCAACACCTCATACGAAATTGTACGACTGGCAATCAATAGGAAAGAAAGGTAACATCCAAGTGCAAATGCATATTGTACGCATTTTTATCTTAATCTTCGGATTTAATCCCTGTTTTAATATCTATGTATCTTGACCCTTTCCAATGTCAATGCACATACACACATGTAAAATAGTTTTGACGTCTCGAATATAGAAACGTTCTTTTTTCTGGAGGGGGGGGGGGGTTGAGATAAACTAAGAAAATGCCGACTATATGTCTATGAACTTTTTCAATTATGAAATAAAGATTTACTATTTCCACTAACATTTTATTTTGTAGTCTCTGCAACAGCTTTCGATTTAGAAGACTAAAATTTTGTTGTTCAGCAAGGGTTAAGAATCACGAAGAAAAGGGTAGTCAGAGATAATGTTGATCCGATTTTCTTAACCAATGAGTCCCTTTAAGGGATCAATTATCAACCCAGGCCCTTCAGACAGGAAATGGGATTTTACGGGATCGAAATTCGAGATTTAATTTAAATGAAACGTTATTTTCATCCCGATGAAAATTTGACATGTGACGGGCTCCAGGAAAAGGGTACATGGTCTACTTTTTCTTCGTGTTCAAAGGCACAGCGGCTTGTAAAGGCGACTTATGGCATACGTCAGTTCAATCCAGGCACTATAATTTTGCTGAAATACGCAACGATGTGGTGTTATTTTGTTCCGTTTCCATGCGTATTTAGGTAGTTCATCCCTATTGATTCACGCGACGTCGGAGTCATTCGGGCGACGTCGTAAGCAATCGGTGGTAGAATGTTTCACAGCCGAATGTTGCCGACATCGCCCGAACAGGTAGGTTCGGATATATAACAAATGATTTACGACGTCGCACGGAATCTCGTTAGGGATGCACTACCTTAATCATAGCATTGAACTTTGAATCGACGAATGCTCACTTGGCCTGCAAATTTGTTTGAATCTTTCATTTTACCGCACAAAATGACGAAATTAAATTATGCCATTGGCTTGATAAGTACCGGGTATTAGAATTTTGAATCATTATGCTAAATCACAATAATCACAAAATACAAGGGTTCTACCATATACACCGCAGAGACACGACCGGGATTTGCCATAATCTGCCTCTATATAAATACTGCACTCAGGCATCATATTGATGCCGGTTCTACCCCCTTGACGCCTCAGTGTATAGGGCATATCTAGGGAGACGATAACCCCTTTTTCACGGGGCCAGTTATTTGACATCCATTCGGTAAACGTAAACCCCCATCCTATTGTGTTTTGTTGTCTCAATGGAACAATCCAGGCTCAACGTGATAATTTACTCAACAAATTTACCTTCCAAACTTTTCTTTACCCTTGGGGCAATCGCAAAAATGATATTTCCATTCGTTAAGATGTGTAATGTTACAGACGACAAAATGGATGTTGAGAAAGACAGGAACTGTTGGCAATATAGCAGAGGAAATATTGAGACAAAAGAAGAAAATGCTGGTAACCAGCATTTTCTTCTTTTGCCTCAATATTTTCCAGAGCATTTCTATAAGGTACCTCAAAGCCAGGGCTTGTTTGGGAAAGGGTTAATGTAGAAATAGTCACATTTATCTTAAAGATACGTTTCATATCCCAAATCAGCGGGTTTTTTATCTCCGTGATTTTCACCGTTCTACGATGACATCTACTATTTTCAATAGTAATCAACAAGTAAAAAGTTTACTAAAACAACTCAAACTCCAAAGAAAGAGTCCATTAATTTTCCTGGGTAGATAACCCAAAAGAGGCACAACACATAGTTGTAGAATATCAAACGTTTAGTTTATTGGGGTTTTACCCCGTTTGCAACTGCTATGGTCATATCGCGGAGGCTGGAATACCTATTCATGGATTCCTGTTGTTTCTCACACCAGTACTACCACAACACCATAACCCAGCCCCCAGCTGCTCGCTCACATAAGTTAAGAATATCAAAAGAGGAACTAGCCTTTTCGGAAAAAATAAAGTCGAAAATACACGTTCCTGGCATAATTTTACTGAATTAAAGATTCCCGTTATTATCATATACAATCTATGCTGTTGATACTCATTTTGATGTCTCAAAGAGACAGCTCCAATGAGTATATGCCTACATTAAAGCAAATATGCAATTACTTCACTGTCTCTGTTTCTGATCTAGACCTGTGAGTGAGTTTAAGGTAGTCTACCGCTAATGAGATTCTCGCGACGTCGGAACTATTCGGGCGCGGTCACAAACATTCGGCGGTGGCGCCGAATGTTTACGACCGCGCCCGAATATTTTCGAATACCTAACGACGCCGCTCGAAAAAAAAAATCCGCTGTTTTTACAGTTTTATTGATCTCAAAATGGTCACATTACGGGTATTCTACCTGAAAATGAATGCATGTTCGGTAACGTGTGTGATCATCGACCCCGTTCAGAATCCATTAACCCCGGCCCGTTGTCGGGCAATGCGATTCTCAAGAGATAAGCCGTGTAACTGGATTATTGCAATTAACCGGAAATAAAATCCGGCCGCCGCTGCGCGTGACATGTTTATTGCATCGCCGATACGTACATGTGCGCGCGCAGCGGCACCGAGAAAGGGGCGGTAACTCGTGCTTTATTGTTGTTAATTGGCTTCTTAGATATCTAGCATTCTGCAATGAAAATGTCGCCTATGAAAAGAAACCTAAAATCAACATAAAACCATTATTATACAAAGACACGTTTACATTTTGAGCTGTCAGTTCGAGAAAACAACATACAATCATAAAAAAATTATTGATAGTTTAACTTTAGTTTAACATTTATCTGAGATGCAAGAACATTTCAAGAACAATTATCTTTTATACTGCGGTCTAACGTCACAAAAGTTTAAATCACAGGCACGAAAGAATGCATAATAAATGTATATCATTTGATTATAGAACCGGTGGAAGTTGTGCATGACATTCGGGGATTCCTGTACAAACTTGCAATGTCCCATTTTCGCCTGTCCTATCGCAGATTTGTTTCATATGGCATTTGTTTTACGCGCCAGTAATTTTCTTTCCGTTAAAACTACACCGCAGATTTCAATTTTAGAGTCTGTAGCGGAATCCCTACTGTGCCATGGCACTAAAAACAAATGGTCTACGATGAAAAATTCGCGCTAGTTTATGTGAATTCCCTAATTGGCGAAATAATTCATTTTCCAAAGTTAATTCTAAATGAAAAACTTAGCGTCGGTGCTATGCAAAACCTCGTTACGCGGTTTTGCAATAGCACAGACGATAGACCGTCCATGGGCGAAAGATTGGCATTTCGGATTTACAAACTGATTTATTGACTAAGTTGTTGAATGAATTTGAACATTTAAAACGGTATTTCATGCATATCGTGGCAGTTGGTGCATCTAACCATGCATTCATGTTATTTCTCTCAACAGTATTTTCATAACATCGTTTCCTAGCCTACATTATGTTCATTGCACTTAGTTTTGCAACTGCCAACCCTTTGGTGAGAGTCAATTCTGAAAGTTTAGAAATGGTATTCGCCACGGCAGGCGGCCGGACCGTGGATCGTACCAGGGACCATATCATTTGGAACCAAGGATTCTGCCTCCACGTTTTTCCCTAGGAACGCTCCTAACTGACGAAAGATCTATTGAATGGAGTTGTACATCCAACTTAAATATGGAGACGAGACCTCCGAAAGACCGGAGAGGCGGGGGATCGAACCAGCGACCCCTGTGTTTCAAGTCCAGCGCGTTTCCACTACACCACCTCCGTCCCTCGAAAGATCTTGGAAAAACGTTAGCCCTACGTTCGATAATGACGTAACCGCAGCCTGAAGTTACGTCATTTTCGAACGTAACCATCGATATTTTCCTTATTCCCATGTCCATTTCTCAGTGACGTGCCACGTGTATTGGAATACCCGTTGCCGCTCCGTTTGCCCCTAGGGGAACGGCCCATGCCAAGTTCCGTCTAGTTTACACAGTAACTGATAGGCCCTTGGTTTGACCCTTCCTAATGTAAAGAGCATGTAAAAACATTGAGACAAAAGAAGAAAATGCTGGTAACCAGCATTTTCTCTTTTTGTCTCAATATTTTCCGTACTAAATTATGCAAGAATCTAGAAACTATCTTTGTCCCCATACAGTTTTGTCGTCTGCAGCATTTCCTTCTTTCAAATTCGGACAGCTCACGTTTTTGCCGTTTGGGAAAGGGTTAACCTGTTACTGATAAGCCCCCTATCGGCTGGGGAATAACAGTATTGATATCAAGATTTAGATAGCCGCTTCAAATTTTATATGCGGTCACTCTGACCGGGTCAGTTATACGGCCCCTAATCAGTTTCATCCCTTATATTTTGCCCCTTCTTTTTTAGGGGCAGGAAACTAATAAAGAATGACATCCCGATTTATTTCGTTTACCTTTTCATATTTTTTTAGGAATCAACACGTCGCGAAACGTTACTTTGATAGTGTCGAAAACGTAGCTAATGACCAGATTGCACAGGTTCGGGATGCTAATCTTCGTCCAAATGTGCATGCTAAAAATGTGTTTTAAGTTAACCCTTTCCCAAATTAAGCCCTTGGGATGTTTTGTTCGACCCTACAGATTGGTAGTTACTAACTATCAGTTAGAAATCCTGTGGTCGAAAGAAGGAAATTCTGAGAACCAGCATTTCTTTCCTTTTCCCTCAATAATTTCTATAATAAGCTGTCGACTTTTTGTACACAAACAGTTGTTTCCCCTGCATACCTTTGAATTTGAGCCATTCTAACATGTTGTTCTTTGGGGAAAGCTAATTAATTAAGAACAGTTATAGTTCTCATGAAATGATTTGTCAATACACAGACGGATGTAAAGATAAGAAACATTCACTCGTGGTCGCGTTATATCTGATCTGATCTCGGTCTGGTCGTGTCTTGATCGTGCTTTTAAATTCTTAATACACTGACTAAAAGCAAAAGAATATTTTTATGAAAAGTCGTCATTGGTGAACAAGAAAAAACATCGTAACTACAACTTATTCAAGTTGTAGTTACGAGGTTTTTATTGTTCACCAAAGGTCACAAACGGTACGATATAAAGGGTTTGAAATCCGAGTAAAATCATTTAACTGTTGTTAAAAAGTGCATGAACTTCCCTGACCGTTCACGATGTCCGTTCAAAATGTTACAAAAACAAACTTGTCGCTCTACGAAAAGGGGATCAATGATCAGGCTTATAGCTCACGATAAATGACCTGGCACAGCATCCCTATCTTTTACCTGGAGATGCTCTGCCAGGTCAATTATCGTAAGCTATACTTGTAGAAAGGCCTTTCAATTTTCTGTTATACCGCTAATAAAATTCTGTGATTTTTCCTTATTAAGAATTTGACGACGACAACGACGAATAATCTGAAGTCCAGTTAACAGTTAAAGATATGTCAAAGTATGGGGATCACGTTACGCCTCATTACGAAATATGGTAAGTTATTTCCTCATTTTCTTTAAAGGAACAATGGAAATAGACTTTTTTTCTTCTATTCCATCATTGTTTTATCTATTTCGGAACCATAAATATTCGATTTCAATGAAGCCCGATTCATCAAAGCTTTTTAGAAATCCGCGCATATTTTGTACCAACAATGGTCTCGCTCTACAACCCAACATTTTACACGGGCCCTGCCGATAAGCATCCCTTAAGTTTCTGCAATGATATACCGATGCTTTTCAACAAAAGCCTCGTAACTGCAGCTTGTTTTAAGCTGAAGTTACGAGATTTTTGTTGAAAAGCGACGATATCCAGTATCCAGAGAATGGGATTTCCAGACCGTTCTGCATAACGGTCTATGTAATGACCGAACCAGTGACCCCCCGGAGAGCAACAAGTGCGCGCCAACAGTTAATTATCGAGCCAAGGGTCTTCCAAGGGGCAGGGAATGATACACATAGAGATCTGGGGTATTTCATAAATGAGGCATGGCACATGGAAATGGGATTTTCTCATAGGTTCGTTACATTTTTCTCGGGAGATTTCAATTATACTCCTTCAAAGATCTTTCGTAATTCTTCACACTTTAAACATTCTCCACGTTTCAGCACCACAGCATACAAGTGACTTAGGGCCCTGGGGTGCCTGGGCAAGAACACAATCCACATAATAGGTAGCTCAGACTAATTATTATGCAACTGTTTCGAAACTTTGTCAATGTAAGTCTTAAAGGGCGGTTTACACGGTCTGCTTTAGCATATCTGCTTTAGCATGTATGTTTTTAGCACACATGTTTTTGCGTTCACACGGTATGTTTTAGCACATGTGCTTTTGGTGGAAGTTAGCTGACCTAGGTCAAACAGTTCGCTGGTCAGTTGTAGAATGCAGGATAGTGAAATATTATACCCTGTGTGCCTTTATCCTTTTTGATATCGCAAAGCATTGCTGAGAGAAGAGACAGTGAATCGAAACCAATCTTCCATTACGTACTTTATCTTAAATATAAATGTCTGTTAAAGTTCAATGGTTTAGAATTACAAATGTTTTTGCAGATTTTCAACATTTTCTTCTCTTGTCTCAATGTTTTGCCTAGCCATTTCTACAGGAGACGTAAAAATCAGGTCTTGTTTGGGGAATGGATTAATACAAATCAAATTACAATAGTTTTCATAGTCTTGAAATTCCCAATCATAAAGATTTCCACGATATATAGAAATTAAAATCTGGATCAGACTACTTTAGTCAAGATCAGAATGACTAACATAATTAGTCTTTTTGCAGATCATTTATTATCATTATTAACAATAAACATAAAATGAAAAATTGAAATTATTGACATCTTTTTGATAAAACATGTTAAAGACTATATTTTTGAAGTCTGATCTAAACCTTGTCGTTTATATTCAACAAAAGATAGTATTTAAGGTAAAGATCAGCAAGATATCAAATATAATTATTTAAAAACAAGAACTAAGATTATTGTACTAAAACTATGTTAAGGTAATAATAAAGATCGTCATTTTAACCTGGCCGCGGCCATGGCGCAGTTGGTAGCGCATCTGCCTCTCATTCGAGAGGTCTCGGGTTCGATGCCCGGCCGCCGCAAATACCCTTACTGTCAAAAAATGTCACCCATCAGTGGTTTGATATCGTGAACCTATGTGGGGGAGCAGCTGGAGGCTCGGTAAGGGTGTTGTGGTAGTACTGGTATGAGAAACTACAGGAATCCATGGTTAGGTGCTCCAGCCGCTGCGATATGACCTTAGAAGTTGAAAACGGCGTAAAGCACCAATAAACCAAACCATTTTAACCCATTATCACACAGTGACTCTTTTTGACTCCTTAAAAGACGATGGCTTTGGAAAACATTGTGGAAAATGAAAAAAAATGCTTGTTTCTTCAGTTCCCACAATATTTTCCATACAAAAAGAACAAAAAGTGTAAAACTTCATTAAATTTAAATAGTCGTCTGTCACATCTTTGAATTTGGACAAGTCTAAAATTCTCTCGTTTGGTAATGGGTTAATAGTTACCTGTAGAGATTCTGTGGGTTTATCATGATTAATGAGGGGCTGACCAGTGTTTATTTATTTTACCGGTCATATCTCTGGAATCAGAGAGCTGATTGGTCAATTTCCGTCTGCTTTTTCACAGGAAATAGAGCATGCTCTAAACCGTCTGCTTTAGCAGATATGCTAGCAGAAAGCCTATTATCTGGGGTTCACACGGTATGTTTTAGCACATCTGCTAAAGCATATATGCTAAAGCAGACCGTGTAAACCCCCCTTTAGAGTTTCAGAAATTGGCGGAAGCAATTATCAGTAGGCCACGATCGTTCTTGTTGAGCCGTTGTCTTGAATGGTGGATTGGCCATTTAACATACAGTAACTCAGACAAATGCGAAAAGCATTGATCATGGTCAGTCTGTGCTATCCGCACAGACTGACCAGGATCTATGATTTTCGAATGAATCATTTTTGGAAACTACTTTATCCCTTTTCTAGCGAGCCCCCTATTCACATGTCGCACCAGAGATGAACAATATGCGTGCATTATGAGACGTGCCTTATGAATGGATGTCAGTTCTGCCCAGTAACGGGTCAATATGATAGGAGCCAGGTAATTAATTAGTTAATATGAATTCGATTATTTGTACATGTGTCATGCCCTAGGACACTAGTTAGCGCTTATGCACGATGTGGACTCGCTGCAGCTGGGGGTGTAGTCGTGGGTTGGTCAAGAAATGGTGGCCAAGTAGAAATTAACCCTCTCCCAAACAAGACCTGCTTTTGACGTCCCTAATATAAAAGGCTTGGGAAAAAATTGAAACAAAAGAAGAAACTGCTGATAACCAGCAGTTTCTCCTTTTGTCTCAATATTTTCTATGCCATATTTTGTACAAATTCTATCTTTAATAACTTTCATTTTGTCTTTTGTGGCAGTTTTTGAAGTGATTCACCTTCAAATTTTGCCGTTTGGGAAAGGGTTAAACAAGGACAATTAAATATAATATTTTGAATTAAGAAATATCGATATGGATAATGTGAAATATTATCAGTAAGGTGAAGTACGTGCATGCTGATCTTATTTTATGGTGCTCTTCAACTCAAAGTAATTTTGGATCACCCCCCCCCCCCCCCTAACACACACACTGCCATTGCTTGCCATAGGTACAATAACATCAATGAAAGACCATGCAATTCTAAAACGTTTGTCTACGAATGAAAATTTTCCCCACAAATCAACCAAATTGCACCTTTCCCAAATTTAACGCAAAGTTCATCATCAGTATTTGGGAAATATGAGACAGAGGTGAAAAAATACCAACATTGCCGTTTGCAAAATTGACGTGCCTTGAAATGTTGCATTCTTCGCGAATTTCATTGAACACCAAGACAATATTTTATCTCAATGTTTATTTTATACATCACAATATTGTTCTAGTTCAAAAAGATTAAACAGGTTATTATTTGATAACAAATAAAAACCTGTCTTGTCGGTATTCAAAGCAATTTCAATAATTATCGCTCTATCAATATCATAATATTTTGTTCTTAACTGAATCCAATATTTTCTTTACTTTAAAGTTTATTTTCTTAAGATTAATAATTAAGAAATACCGCAAATTCTGCAGAAATATTTCTTTCTGCTACTGACTGCCGTCAGAAACATTTCTTAACAGATGCATTATGCTTTACAAAGCAGCTTAAACCATTTAGAATCATTTTGAGGCTAAGTAATGTTCGAAACTCTAATGTGCGTATTTAAGGAAAAGAGGCATTGCGTGACATTCTTGGTTCAAATCAGAGTATAAGACTACTCAGTGAGGCAGTTGACACAGAAAGAGTCAGGCAAAACGGATTCGACGTTTTTCGCCGTTTTTCGCCGTTACAATTTTCCCTCTCACAAACCATTTTCAAAGTCCAATCGGTGCAGATAACTATTATCCAATAAATCGATTCTCAAGCATCTTTATTTTATCAATTGGGCGTACTAAAATCATAAAACGTCGTAATAGACGTAGTTACGTCATCGATTGTCGATGTCAATTTCACCGTAAAAATGTAAACAAACAGGCGATAAATGACGTTTTGACAGGTATGTTTACCGTTGTTTGTCGATTACATCGTAAAACATTGTAAAACAAGCAGACGTAATCTAAATATTGTCGCTTTTCTACAAAAACCTCGTAAGTACAGCTTATTCAAGCTGTAGTTTCGAGGTTTTTGGAGAAAAAGACAGACGTTATCTAAATATTGTGCAGTCACACTGTAACGCTAGAACGTAATTGCTGGGTCAATATTGGCATTCTTAAGATAGAGCAGGATCCGAGGTACAATTCTTTCATTCTTTCTCTCTTCCAGTCTTTCCATCTCTTTAAAAGATAGAGCATGGCCATTCATTCTTTCTATTTTCTCTTCCTTTCTCTCTATCACACTCGTGACAGTCAATCCTTCTCTCACTTTCAATTTAAACTACAATTCTTTCTACATTCCCATTTTCTTGATGTGTTTTCGCTATCTTCCGTAGATTTAAGACAATTTTAATTTATTTCCCGTCTCGTCACCTTAGAATTTCAAATTCAACGACAATTTATTTCACCGTGACATGGAAGTCCAGTTACTAATGAGAACTTATGCGATGTCGGAATTTTTCGAGCGACGTCGTAAACATTCCGCTGTGGGAAATACCGATTTTTTTCTTACTAGGAACGTGTCCGTATTCGTGTTGATTGAATACGTTACGAACGTTTACGACGTTGCACGAAAAAAATCCGACGTCGCGTGAATCTCATTATTGGTGGACAACCGAAAGCGCGTAACCACTAAGCTACGAAAACGTCGTGATCTCTATTCGCCAAAAAATATTCCAATTCAATTTGTCAAAATACAGATACGAAACTAAGGGCGATTTTGAGCTCTAGTCTCAGAGTCGTATTCGAAAAGTTTAAGTATTCAAAAAAGCAACAGGTTAAAATTCAAGACTTTTTCATGGTGAATTTAAAATGGACTGAAGGACGAGTTTCGAACTCGACATTTCTATACAAAAGCCTCCCAATATAAATACCGACACTGATTAAAATCTATTGTTGGTCGCTGGAGTTTTACGAGAAAGGGCTAATAAGGGTATTAACTGTGAATGAAGGGGCTTATTTGGGACGTATATGTGATAGCCCCTTTAACCCTTTCCCAAACAAAAGGGTCATGTCAGTCAAATTAGAAAGCCTAAATGCAGACGACATGGTAAACATTACTGAAAAAGCAAATCTGTAATTTCACGGACCAGAAAATATTGAGGAAAAGAAGAAAATGCTGATTATCAGCATTTTCTTCTTTTCCCTCAATGTTTTCCCAAATGTTCCATGTGAGAGACGGAAAAAACCAGGGTTATTTTAGGAAAGTGTTAGGGTCCATTCATTGAAATAGTGGGAATATTTACGACCCCCTTTTTTTGTTCAATTCAAATTTTTGTTCAATTCAAACGGTATCATTGGCCGTTGATTTTCGATCCAGGTCGAATACCAACTTTTACCCGTTACTATAAGTTCTGAATTAACAACGGATTTTTTCGCCGAAGATCTGATCTATCCGCAAAAATACCGTTTAATCGTAACCGCTCTTCGTCAAAAATACCTCGTAACTAGGCTACAGATTGAACAAAGCTGAAATTCCAAGTTTTTTTTAAAGAAAGCAACAGTTAACACTATCGCCAATTTAAATTTCAACCGCTATGAAACGGATTGGAGGCTGATGATACGCTCAACAGTTATGGATTCGAGTCACGAATTCCAACATTTCCCACAAAATGCCTGGTTTCCACGTCTGTCGTTACCTATAGAGGAAAAGATAATGCTGACCACCAGCATTTCTCCTTTTCCCTCGATGTTTTTCATGTCACGATTTTTTATACCCTACTTTTCACAGTATCGTTTTTCTGTCTGCAACACTTTTGGATTTAACATACCATTCATTAGTTTTTTGCCTTTGGAAAGGGTTAAATAAATAGAATATTGGGCGACGTTTAGTGAATTGTCCTTGAAGAAAAGAGTTGTCAAAGGGATTTTAGAAATCTTTCCCTGCGACAGGTGGTTTTGTCGTCCAAATTAGGAAATGCTTGGGAAAACATTGAGGAAAAAGAAGCAAATGCTGATAATCAGCATTTTCTTCTTTTGCCTCAATATTTTCTTGACTATATCATACACAATTCCAATCTTTTTAACATCCATTTTGTCGTCTGCGGCAGCTTTTAAATGGGGCTACCCAAAAAGTGTGTTGTTTGGGAAAGGGTTTTAAAATCCTTCTAAGCGACAGGTGACCGGATACAGTTGAAATCGACAAGAGTTTATCGTCGGTTTTCAACAAAAACCTCGTAACTGCAGCTTGTTTAAAGCTGCAGTTACGAGATTTTCGTCTGAAACGCAACGTCATGTTCGTTACAAATCTATATGGTTAGTGCAGAAATGGAATCAAAGCCATTTTATTAGATCTAGTTTTGCGCTACCCAATCAAAATCATAATCTACAGGCTTAGTGCAAAATGTTGCAAGTGTAAATGGAATCATTTGCATTAACGATAATTTTGCAATGGCAATCCAAATAACCATTTTTCGGGTCTCATTCGACCCGGTTTTGACGTTCCTATCAGAAAATCGTGCTTAGGAAAACATTGAGGCAAAAGAAGAAAATGCTGATTATCAGCATTTTCTTCTTTCGCCTCAATATTTTCTGTGCTAAGCTGTATACAAATCTAATTTTTACCATCGTCAATTTTGTTGTCTGCAACAGCTTCCAATTTTGACTATCCCAAATTCTAGTCGTTTGGGAAAGGGGAATAAAATGTGACCGGTTGCCTAGGCTATACACCTGCTGCGCCATTTTTCTCGCCGACAAGTGCAACGGCTGATAGAGTGTGCAAATAAACTTAAGGTGATAAAAAAGATTAAATGTTGGGGAATGAATGGATCTTTTAATACCCCGGCCTCAAATATTTTAGCCCCGAAATGCACAACTGTTGATTGTTAAAAGGATATTAAATATGTCCTGGTGCGGCGATTTTCGGCCGTGTTAGCCCTTTACCAAACGGTAAAATTTGGAATGCTCCACTTTGACAGCTGTTGCAAACAGCAAGATAGATATTCATAAAGATAAAGTGTGCAATGCAACACATAAAATATTGAAACAAAACGAGAAAATGCTGATTATAGGCATTTTCTTCGTTTGTCTCAATGTTTTACAAAGCCTTTCGCATTAAGACAAATCCCCCCATTCCCCTCTTTCTGGCATAATTATTATTTTCGTTATCTAAGAATCTCGTGTCGAAGAAATAAAGCAGCTGCGAAGAGCTCTACGCTGCTTTTCAACAAAGCCTCGTAACTGCAGCATAAAGCAAGCTGCAGTTATGAGGTTTTTGTTGAAAAGCTACGTATAATAGAACAAGACAGTTCACTTGTTGATTGGATAAACCCTTCCACAAAATATTCGGACTTTATGCCCCAACTTTCGCACAAACATAGGCCTACATGGTTTCGAAGTCCATTATATGGAAAGTTTGTGGAAACAATTTAACATTGTGGGGAAATGAAACCATATTTTTTCTCACTTTCCACTCAATATTACATTATATCGTCAAATAAGACGGTAGCAACAGGTTTCGAAATACAAAAATATAAGTGGTAAAAACAGTCAATGTTTCAAAGATTTCCATTGCGAAACTTTACCTAGAAACAATGTGACATAAGGACAATAATCTT
Organism: Fragum sueziense; assembly: GCA_963680895.1. Classification (NCBI taxonomy): domain Eukaryota; kingdom Metazoa; phylum Mollusca; class Bivalvia; order Cardiida; family Cardiidae; genus Fragum; species Fragum sueziense. The sequence continues at coordinate 64,166,501 of OY804596.1, read as the reverse complement.
CAGTATGTCATTTTAAAACAGTCGTAATACTATGTAAATAAATAATAAAGAATAATATTGAAGGCAAATAAAAGTTGTAAGTTATTTTCTACGAACCAAACTTTTTCTCTTGAAATCATTCAAAATCGGTGTTCACCCTCATCAATCTAAGCGCAGAATGCGAGTTTGGAGGCAAAATATCCCGTGCAGGAAGTGCAGATGCACCTATAACCGGCACGTGCACACCCAGAAAAACCCGTGCTTAATTTAATTAAATCAGCTCACTTACCCGTTCTATCGGTAGCCCAACTGTCAATCCGTGACACATGTACAATTTCTACTTTCGTATTTAAATCCTCGCTTAAAACTTCACAATCGTCTGCTAAAATGTCCTTATTGAATAATTCACCTTTTGTCCCACTTCTTTTCACTAGAAAGTTTTTAGGCATAGTGTACAGACGTACGCACGAACGTTAATAAAACCCCATGACATTCGGTGTTTATACAACTTCAAACCACTCGTGAATTTCACGTTTATAATAAGATTTTCGTATAAAGCGCCCTAGGAGCAGAATCCCATTTCACGCATGCGCGAAATCTCGGCCAGCCAATGAAATGGTCCGGCTTTGTTATTATTATTGATTTAAGGGAGGGGCCTCGCAAGGGGTAAATTTTTGAACCTGTTGCTGCATTCCGATAACTATTGGAGAAAATTCAGACCCCTGTTGCTCTTACCCATTAACCCTTTACCAAACGATGAAAATAAACTGTTTCAGATTTGAGAGCTGCTATGCAGTGGCGGATCCAGGATTTCTGTGAGGGGGGTTCGAATATAGGCCTACAAATAGGGGGGGGCGGGGGGGGGGGGGGGGGGCTCGTTTTCCTAGTATTACACGATTGTGACTGAATTTCTGCATGAAAATGAAATAATCTGGCTACAGAGGGGGTTCGTTTGAACCCCCCGAACCCCCTCTGGATCCGCCACTGCTATGTACAGACGACAAATGTATGTTGATAAAATGGATCGTTTACAATACAGTCGGGCTCTACTTACATTTTTTTTTACAAATATTGAGCATCAGCAGTTTCTTCTGTTGTGTCAATATTTCCAAAGTCTTTTCAGTTCTGTAAGTGATGTCAAAATCAGTGAATGTTTTTAAAAGGTATCGTAGAGGAGACAGATTTCCGTTTTGTCACAATGAATTTTCTTTTTATTAAAAATCTTTGATTTTAACCGCATCGATAGCCTATTATTGTCTGCATTAATCTACTGTCTTCGTTCTCGAAATGAGCTTTTTCGTTTTTTTCAAATAATCTTCGTTGAAATGTACAGTAATTACAGTTCAACACTGCATTTTAAAGAACTCCAATCGAATGTATCCTTTCTATTTGATGTTTTGAAAGCATTCGAAGATTGGGTAAAACATTTCGAGAAAAGACGAACATGCTGACTCCCTAAAATTTTTCCATGTCTTTTCTGCTAGCAAGAGTATAAACTTTTTTTTCAAATTTTCTATGATTTAATTTGTTTGTCGGCCTGACCCACATTTGAATTTCAATATGTCTAAAATTTTGTCGTTTGGGACAGGGTTATTTAAACCGTTTAGATACCGGTATTTCAATTTTTGTTTAATCAGTTCAGTTTGCTTTTCGCACAAGTATGTTTGCTATAGAATCTTATGAGTAACTTAGCATTATAATGAATATAATAGAATAACCGGTGCGTGGAACCAGAAAATTGAGGGAAAAGGTTCCTTATGGAATTTAACCCTTTCCCAAACGACAACATTTTAGGGTGATCCACTTCAAAAACTGCCACAGATGACAAAATGGATGTTGTTAAAGATAGGATTTGTGTAAAATATGGGACAGAAAATATTGAGACAAAAAGGATAAACTGCTGGTTATCAGCAGTTTCTTGTTTTGTTTCAATGTTTTCCAAAGCCTTTTCTAATAGGGACGTCAAACCATGTCTTGTTTGGGAAAGGGTTAAGACGCACGTGGATTCAGATAAGCATAAATTAATAGCCTATACGCGGTCTGATCAGGATCCATATTGTTCTAGTGTAGTTTCATCAATGCCCTAACATGTTGTTTGAGAGCAACATGGGTCTAGATCAGCCTGCGCGAATGCGCAGTCTGATCTGGATCCATGTTGCTCTCAAATGCCATAAAACCCCTTTTCCCGTATTTCGTCTCAATATAATAACTGGTCCATTTGTTAATCAACTCTTTCACAAACAAGTCCTGATTTTGACGTCCCTATTAGAAAAGATTTGAAAAACATCGAGACAAAGGAAGAAAATGCTTATAACCAGCATTTTCTAATTTTGTCTTAATACTCTATGTGATATATTCTACACAAATCCTATCTTAAACAACATCAATTTTTGTCTTCTACATTAGCTGTAAATTGGAAACGTCTAAATTTGTTGTTTGGGATAGAGTTTTTTGCCTTCTGAACCGAAAATCGAGGTTAGTCGATGAAAAACGTTAACAATGAAACCGATACACCTCTTTTAACAAATTCAAATTGTATCAAATTCTTCGCAACCCTTAACGGGTTTCATTTGAATAGAAATAGGGGTTATTCACCAAACTGTGTCACAATGACCCTTTTAGGGGTTTTGACCATTGTAACTGTTCGCTCCGACCAATGTGAAGATATCAATTTCAATTCAGCTTTTCTAATGACAAATGTCGTCAATATTTCTTTTGCAATTTTAAAGAACAGAATATGACAGATAAACAAATGAAAAAAAAGGAAAAGATATGAATTATCAATCATGTTTAAAATAGAGAAGATATTGCATTTTTTTTTTTTTAAATGTGATGTACTTTGGAACAGCCAAAGCTTACCAATTTGGTCTTGCACGGTATATAATCACGTGACTTAGAATTTCAGATAATCTTCATTAACTTTGTCTTTACTTGACCAATTTGAATTCGGTTTGAAGCAGAGAAGGTGGGAAAATGTCAGAAATAACCTGGGTGTGGTGGATTTTTTAAAAAAAATCAACCGATAAAAAAGTTATTGAAGATCAACCAAAATGTTGGTTGATCTTCAATAACTTTTTTATCAGTAGATTTTTCAAAAAAATCATCACTTCTTTCTAATGCTTAAGCGTCTGCCCACATTTTCTGCTTAAAACTGAATTCAAATCGGTCCAGTATTTACAAAATTATTGAAGATTTTCTGAAAATTTTGTATCACGTGACACATTCCATCGAAATATGAAAAAAATACAGAAAAGAAGAAACGGCGCCTTTCAAGATCTGTAACCATCTTTTATCATTCTGGGGGTTTTACATCCCTGAACAATATAGGCCTAGGCCGTGCTTATTGTTGTCTGTAAATCCTCATAGTTTAACCCTCTCCCAAAAGACAATAATTTAGGTTTGGCCATTTTGAAACCTGATTCAGACGACAAAATATGTGTCACATGAAACCATTGGGACAAAAGGAGAAAATGCTGATTATCGATGTTTTTTTCTTTTGTCTAAATATTTTCCGTTTTCTACTAGTGACGTCAAACAAAGTCTCTTTTTTTTTTTGGGGGGGGGGGGGGGGGCAAATAGTACAAAACATTTTGTCGTATGACAATGTTAAGAAGAATTTACAGGAGGGCCTTTTAAAGGGGCTTAAAGCAAGGACACCTTACTTTCACATTTGAATTAAATTTGTTTCTACACAATTTTATTAAAATGAAGAAAACCCCTCGTAAATCCATAAAAGGCAGTTATCGTGTTCAAGTTTAATTATTTAGCGCACTTATGAACAGCTACGGCGCGTGCCAGGTTATTTTCGTACCCCACATTCGACAATTTCACGACTTAAGTGGCTGTTGAAATTCAAATTTGTTACGGTACAGGCCTTTTGAAACCGAGATGGTAATAATAGCATGTCTAGGTTAATAATTAAGATTAATGCAACATGTGTTTCGATACAAAAAGTTACAAACTTTTGTGTTACCCGGCAACGACAGGGGGAAAACGTTTTCTTTTCAAAGTTTTCCATTTGGAACGTCGCTACCGTTTGGCGGACAAAAATGTCGTAACTACAGCTTAGCCAAGCTGTAGTTACGACGTTTTTGTTGCCAAACGGTTTCTTATTGGTTGATTGTTGCACGCGCCACCTTGGTAACTGTAGATGCTATTTTTAGAAACAGACGTCTTTAATTTCATTTCTTTTAAATGTTTTGCATACAGTTGATTGTATTCTGTTACATTTAAGTACTTCCCTTTTCATTTTCATGATAGAATTCAAACAGTTGCGCATTACGAGTTTCAGATTTTCTTAAATATAGAAATAGGCCTATCATTTTAATTCCGTGGACATAAAGTTATGGCGCGCGAATAGGGTCTAAAGTCAATATAGCGCCAGACCTATAATTAAAAAAGGGGTAATTTTATCGCTAGACCGTTAATTGAAATAGGGGTCTACCCTTATTCTATGGGTAGACCGATATTTTTATCGGTAGACCGCTAAAAATATAAGGGTAGACCGCTATTTTAGCGGTCTACCCCTATTTTAATTATGCATTAGGTCTAGCGCTATATTGACTTAAGATATTCAACCCCTCAAAAGCGCAAAAGAGCCAGAGGCGAAATTTGAAAAGTGCAAATAATTCCTAAACTGTGTTACATTTCCATTCCAAATACAAACATAAGCATTTTGCACCGTTTAGAATTTTGAATTAATGCATATTTATGGAAATTTTTGACAAAAATGTTAAAAATTACCTCTCTTGCATATGAATATAGAGTAAAATAATATTTGTAAATTATTTTCTTCTTGAAGCATAATCTTGAAATCTGGCACGATGAATCAACTTATGTGAAGTGTATTTACACGTGTGTGAAATTTGATGCATTTCGTTTGGCTAGAAAGTGTCGATTTTTTCAGGGTTTGTAAACCTTAAGACCCTTTTCGCGCGCCATATAGATGTAGATCTGTCGTATCCCCCCCTTACACATTTTTAAGCAATGTATCAATGTAAAGACAATTATAAGATTACTTTTCGGTTTGGGCAATCCATCCCTAATACAAGATTCACGCGACGTCGGATTTTCTCGTGTGACGTCGTATTTAAACATTCGTAACGTATGATCTGATCTGTACGAACACGTTACCAGTTAGGAAGAAAAAAGGTCACTTTCCAATGTCGAACGTTTACGACGTCGCCATAAAAAATCCAACGTCTTATGAATTTCATCGAGGGTGGGCTACCTTAAATAATACTGTGTTTGATATGTATCGATATGGTAATGCAAAGTTTTATTCATTAACATTTTCCTTATATGCGAATCATCTGGATTTATCAAAAACTAAAACAAAATTATGTTTGTCATCTGAATGAGGAATAAAACAGGCACAAGGAATAGCACTTAATAGAAACACCTATCGGTATGCAAAAGAGCAACAGATGATTTTCTTAAATAGCGTCACCTGAAAAGGGGGCCCGTGCTATTGAGATTCTATTCTAAAAACGGATTCTATTTTAAATGGGGTTAGATTGATGCTGAGTTCACCATATTCAGTTATTCTGTGGTTTCTGATGTACCATACCATGTCATCGCTTTTCACCAAAAACCTCGTAACTAGAGCTTGTTAAAAGCTGTAGTTACGAGGTTTTGGATGAAATGCAGCGATATGCTCCTGGTATTGCTCTCATTGGTAAAAAGAAAATGTCAACGAATCGTAAACGACTCGTCTATGTGTCTACAAACAACTTCCGTCAAACGTCAGAAAGGACTTTTTAGAGGCCTGGCCCCAGTTTCTCGAAAAAACTTAAGTATATTCTCACGAGAACATGCTCAACTTCAAAGGAATACTCTCCTACGTTGGAGGTATTCGATTGAAGTTCACGTGGATTTCGTGCGATTTGAGCACAGTGCTCAGATTTGAGCACGATTCGGGATTCGAATTCGGAACAAGATACCTGGATTGACAGACGCCGACTTTACCGACAAGGATATCCGAGTTTTGTCGACTCAAAAAGAAAACAGAGCATGTTGATCAGGACCGGCATTTGTGACCAATATTCTCAGTACTATATATACTCTTTATTTCCTCTTTTCAGAGATTTACAATACATGTTCAAGATAGTCATATAAATGTACAAAATGAAAATCAAACTATATATAACATAAATGAGAGAAAGAGTGAGGCGAGGGAAGGAATAGAATAACAGACAGAGACAGACATGCGTATAGAAAGTTAGACGGACAGACGAAGAGACGAAAAAAGATATGAAAAAAAAACAATGGAGAATAAATGTATCAGTATTTACAATTAGGATATAACATCGTGTATTCCGCCAGAGTCACCAACCCCTTATAGTGCACTTAACCGAAACGAAAAGAGAAGTGGCCCATAGGGTTCATCAGGACCGGCATTTGTGACCAATATTCTCAGTACTAGATACTTTGGAGATCGATTCTTTACACATGAAAAGTCGTGAAAAAGGAAAAATTCCTGTCAAAATTCGCCATTCTCGGATTTTTATCAGAATGACCATGGGCGAAGCTTTTTGCAATAAACATAGAACAGAGAAGGAAGGAAAAATGAATATATACCCCGTTTTCTCGTGTCGCGGCTCAATTTGTTTCTGTAACCAATGATATTAATCACACGCACGTGCTCGTTATTTCCATGACAACCAAATGAAAGCTGGTTTAGTCGCTAATTTCTCCTAATTATGGTACTCAAGTTTGCGTCGCCGATCATCCGTGGCGACCAAGATGCTATCAGCACGATTAACATTTTCAGTAATTATTAATATACGCCCGATATCACACGAAAATATACCCTGCATCATTGGAGAATTAACCCTTTTCCACACGGCAAAATTTCAGGGTAATCCACTTCAAAAACTGCCAAAAATGAAAAATGGATGTTATTAAAGATATAATTTGTGTAAAATACGGCACAGAAAATATTGAGACAAAAGAAGAAACTGGTTTCAGCAGTTTCTTCTTTTGTCTCAATGTTTTCCCAAGCCTATAGGGACGTCAAAAGCAGGTCTTGTTTTGGACAGGGTTAATAAATGCAGTTAGGTTTTTGCCTACTTTGAACTGTTTGAACCCTTTCCTGGGAAAGTTTTAATCAACCCAAAATTAAAAGGTGTTGTGTGGTACGCGATGAAAAAACATGTTTCAGACATAATAAAATATAAGTATAGATCTGTTATGACAATGAAAATTCTATGAAAAAAGGATAAAATGTTGGTATTGAATTAATATTTCTTTTTTTCCCAATGTACATGTATATCAATGTTTTTTGTTTATTTTTTTCTACGAAAGAGATGTCAAATCCATAGACTATTAAGGAAAGGATTATAAGCGTTTTATCGTAGACATGGGCTCAAAAGAGACATACGCGATCATGGCGCAGCTGTCTTCGGCGAAAGATCTTGGATTTTATGTATTTCGAAATATAAAAAGAAAATATACTTAAAGTGTTTGCTGTTTGGCAAAATTAAACTCTTGCGTCGAAAAAACATCTTCCTAATAACCAAACATCAAAGTTTCTACAATTTTCAAACATTATAAGTGTTTTTATTTCGTCTTTTAAATTGGATATTTTGGTCTTTTCCGATCTTTACCTAAGAAAAAAACGTTTAACTTCCGACTTGAAGTTATGACGTCATACCGGCCACTTGATGACGTCATAGCGGGAAAAACGGGATGTCATGGGTCATTTCCCGGAAAGCCTGAGATTTCTGAAAAAGTTAAATGTCCGACTTTTCTGTCATAAAGCGACTTCCCCAAACTATACTCAAAACACGGAAATCATCTTTAGTAAATTTTATGTTAGAAAAAATGTTAAAACAGTCAAAGAATATGTCGTTAGTGAGTGAAAAAATATGCCAAAGAACGGTTAAAAGTGACATTTCACAATATTTTTTACATAAATTTCAATTTTATTTTATCTGAAAGAGCATATTTTCTTATGAACATTCTGAAAATTTCAAGCCAATATATTGAACCGTTTACGAGAAATATATATTTTTGTGCTAAAATTAAACAAATTGTTGTGGACAACAGTTCTATTTAGAATTTGTCATTTCTGTCTCAACTTTAAGGGTGTATTTTAAGCCGATAAATAACAAATTAAAAAAAACCGATAGTGTTTCTACGCATTAGAATGGACAATCTTTGCATCAAGACATACTTTTGAAAAATGAAATAAATGTGAAATGTCACTTTAAGTTTGTCTGTATTACTCTTACGATCGTGAAATGGATAAAAAAAACTGAGACTTCGCTATATGACAGAAAAGTCGCACACTTTGTCTTTGTCAGACACCTCATGCTCTAGATTGGGGGCGGAGACTAGCCATTGTTTGACGTCAATCCGTGGCGATTTTACGGAAATTGCCGATCCTTATTTTCTCGAAAATCATCCAAGTAACGACGTAAAGAAAAGCAAACAAAACTTTTAAAACAGCCGAAATTGGCGGATCTTTTATAAAACACGTTAACTTAATGATTTTCTTCCAATATACGGCGAAATCAACTGCCTAGCTTGGTAGGCTTTAAAGGAACGTCTATTTTTGCACTGAAATGATGTTATTCAACATTATTCCTTTTATTAGGCCATGCATTGTTTCAGAAGGCCCAGATTCAAATATAGCACTACAAGTAAAGGCGGAAGACATTACAAAACGTGATTTCCGCAAAAGAAAATAATTATAAAATTGCCATTGTTATGCTATGTACACATGACAACTGTTTGTAAGCATTGTAATGACGATGAACAATTTTGTTCAAGTCATTTTGTAAATAAAATGTTCTATTCTGTTCTGTTCTGTTCTGTAATGTCTATACTTCCTGAATTATATTCTACCGCCTGCGTGACTTCACGCTTTCACAAAGAGACAACCCCTACTTGCTTAAAAGTGCAATTCCACCAATTTCGGTGTAATTTTCTTTTGAAATGAATAAATATACATGAACATTATTGTAATATGTCGAGAGAAACGTGATACTTGCTAATTAACAGATTTGACGGTTATACACATGTTAAATATTTGCGATCACCTGTTAAGAGCCCACAGGTACTTCACGTACTTTGATGTCGTAATTTTGGGTAGCGGGTTAATTCTTACACCTACTTGTCATCTATCTATTTGCTTTGGAACAACTTCCCGTTATATTTAGACAGAAAAAAATATGTTCTCCTATTGTCTCAATATTTTCCATGCTGTATTGCACACGTTTAATCTTTATTTATATCTATTTCGTCTTCTGCAGCAGCTTTCGATTTAGAAAAGTCTAAATTTTGTCGGTTTTATATAAGGGTGATTTGTTTTACACCTTCTTCAAATCTATAATTATGTTTGCTTTGAAACAACGTCCCGTTATATTTCGACAGAAAACCATGACAGGGAATCAACATGTTCTCCTATTGCCTCAATATATTCAAAGCTATTTTCATACATATTCTATCTTTATTAACATTTTTACGCCTTCTACAGCAGTTTGCAATCTACTTGCAATCCACCTGTTTGCTTTGCAAAAGTTTCTGTTAAATTGCGCAAGACATTTAAGGGGGAATGCTCCAGTTTTTCGGAACACTCGGTCATTACTGTACTAAATTAAATGTTTCGTACCAATATGTTTCGCTACCATATTTTCAATAATATAACACATCATTACAATTTACCATTTTCGACAGTAAAAGTGTATTTATTATGCGAAACTGATTTCCTCAAGACGGAAATCGATTATTTAGAGCAAGACAGTCGTAAGTGTGTATGCAGTTACCACTGTTTTGCGTCATTTTATTCATGTGTAGCTGATAAAAATTGCTGTAATTCACTAATAAGTGCGCTGACCTATACATTTTCTGTTTGAATTATTACCAGGACATGTTGCTTAATACAATGAGGGAGTTTTATCAAATTCTATTATGTAGAACTTGAAATATTTCCAAAAATATGCAAATTTTGACATAAAACACTCCGGCTTCGTTGATCTAACCGAATACGTAAGCATGCTGTTTTATACATTTACGCGTTTATAATAGCACTTATTTTGGGTTTTCTGTTCTTATTGAATGTAAGACGTTACTTTAAATCCGTTTTCGGGACTAAACGATGAATATACAGCATTTTATTAACATTTTAGTGACCTTTGACAGGAGCAAGAAATTGTGTATTTTTTTGCTGTAGGGGTATGTGATACAAATGCCTATAAAATTCAAACAAGATCGCTGACCACCCATTTTTATTTCATTTTTCAATTGGTAATAACATGTAATTTCAACATACAAAATATAAATAAATTCTATTATTGGGAAAAAATTAAGGAAACTGGAGCATTCCCCCTTAAGTTTTTTACTAAATGTGAATTTCTCTATTTATGTAATAAATCATGAATGTATTCTTGGATTGTGACCAGACCGACGGGTCAAATAGATGCAATTATTCTGACTTGAACATGAATGCTTAACCCTCTCCCAAACAAGACCTGGTTTTGACGTCCTGAATGGTAAAGGCTTGGGAAAACATTGAAACAAAAGAAGAAACTGCTGGTAACCAGCAGTTTCTCATTTTGTCTCAATATTTTCTGTGCCATATTTAACACAAACCCTATCTTTAATTACATCCATTTTGTCATTTGTGGCAGTTTTTGAAGTGGGTCACTCTTAAATTTTGTTGTTTGGAAAAGGGTTAGATAGATTTGATGCGAGTTTAAAGTGACATTTCACATTTATTTCATTTTTTTAAAAGTACGTATTGATGCAAAGATTGTTTATTTTAATGCGTGGAAATACTATCAGTTTTTAGAAGTTGTTATTTATAAGCGAAAAATACGCCTCTAAAGTAAAGATGAAAATGACAAATTCTATATGAATCTGAACTGTTGTCCACAACAATTTGTTTAATATTAGTACAAACATATATATTTCTCGTTAACGGTTCAATATTTTGGCTTGATTTTGGCAGAATTTTCATAAGAAAAGATGCTCTTTCAGATAGAATAAAAGTAAAATTTATGTAAAAATAATTGTGAAATGTCACTTTAAGCTGGGCAAAAGCGTGTACACATACCAGTTGTTCCCTGATACAGCAAGAACTATTGCATAATCACGCACCTGACTATGAAGTGTGTTTAGATCAGTTAATTATTGTTTATATGGTTTAATTAACCATCCGCATCGAGAACAGTGCAATGTTTATTATAATGAACCATCGCCCTACATATGCCTGGCTTTGAAGCTTCAACGTCCGTAATATTTAGATTAGGGTTGAGTCTTTGAGTCAGTCTCTTGGGGGCATTTATGTACAAGAATAGAGAATGCTGCATTGATGCCCTACCTTTCCCCTAAAGGTAAAATTGTGTTTTCCGGGGCCAAATTGAATCTTGCTCCAGACTGGAAGTGTTTAGGCCAGGTAATTATTGTTTATATGGTTTAATTAACCATTACCCCTTAGAACAACGCAAGGTTTATTATAATGAACCATCGCCATATGCATGTCTGGCTTTGAAGCTTCAACAACCACAATATTCAGATTAGGGCTGAGTCTTTGGGTCCATCTCTTGGGGCATTTACGTGCAAGAATAGAGAATACTGCATTGGTGCCCTGACTTCCCCTAAAGGTAAAAGGGTGGACAGGGCCAAATTGAATCTTGCATATGACTAGAAGTTTTTAGGTTAGTTAAGCCTTTCCCAAACGACAAAATTTTAGGGAGTTCCAATTTGAAAGCTATTGCAGACGACTATATGGATGATACTAAAGGTCCAATTTGTAAATAATAAAGCACACAAAATATTGAGACAAAAGTAGAAACTGCTGGTTATCAGCAGTTTCTTCTTTTGTCTCAATGTTTTCCCAAGACTTTACTATCAGAGACGTCAAAACCAGGTCTTGTTTGGGAAAAGGTTAATTGTTGTTTATATGAGTTGATTAACCATCCGTCTTTCTGACAGTGCAAGCTTCTTACCACCAACCTTCGCCTTTTTCAGTCTGGCTTTGAAGCCGTGACGACCGTAACATGTAGATTAGGTTTGAGTCTTTGAGTCCATCTCTCGGGAAATTCTCATATATATGAATGGACAATCGTTGCTTTAACCCGTTCCCAAACAATGGCAACTTTTGAAGACCCTAGCTTTGCATAATTTTTCCGCTTCTGTGATACAGTCTTTTTATGAATGAATGTATTGTGTATCATTCTGTTTTGTCGTGCATTTTAGATTTGAATCCATATCACAGGAATTGGGACGTTCATGTACATTCAGGGACGATTGATGGATGCCCTAAAATCATTACCAAAACGACAACATTTTGGGCTGTTCCAAATTCAAATACCGTGCAGACGACAATGTTAATTAAGTGTTAAGGATTTTTCCTCATTTTTTGGGGGGTAGGAAACAAATATGTTAAATGACGAAATTGCTTGTCAAAAGCAATTTCTTCATTTTCCACAAAGTTTTCCAAATCATCTACAAAATATATCTTAGGGATTGTCAAAAAGCGTCAATGTGTGGAAATGCGTTAATCATTCTAATTCTGCGAAATTTTTAACCTTTTGCCAAAAGATCCTTGGTCTGAACCCTGGAATATGCAAAATATGTACATGTGTATAATCATTATGAAATACACAAATAGATAGACAAAATAAGAAGAAGGAACACACATTTTCGTTGATAAAGATCCGGTCGCATATGATTCCGCGTCCATATCGCGTCCAGTTCACGTCCGAAATTATACTGCATGGGTGACGGGTCCCCCGTTTTAGACGTGCTTTGGACCTGATGTGGACGCGGAATAATGCATGTGATCAAAATGGTACATTGAACCGATTGCAAACAGAAACATTAAGAAGCCGGGATCTGGAAAAACGTCCCTTATAGCCTTTTTCAAAATTGAGTTTCAAGATCGGCCTGTTGTCAAATGGAGTGCAAAATGCATCCATGCTGCCCTCTTTAAGTTACTACAGGTCATGAAGAAGCTATTAGAGAACAACATGGATCCTGATCAGACTGTGCGTATGTACAGGCTGATCTGGATCTATGTTGGGCTCAAAAGCCATAAGGGACGTTTTTCCAGATCCTTGCTCATTTGTCTAAGATCCACAAACACCAATTGGGAAAATGGCATTGGCTTATTTGGACGGTGTCCGATTTTGCTTAAAATAAGTTTCGCCAGCATTAATAGAAGCAGTTTTAAATAGGACCTAAGATATTATAGAAACCCGAGAAAAATCTGGTATGTATAATGTTTCGTCTTTGCAATTGGACAAATTCAATCTTATGCAAATCAACCAATACGTATAACAGAAAGTTTCGTAGAAAAGAGAGCACCATTAATGGCCCAGTTCAATGATGTTTTATCAATGTTATCAATGTATTAATCACGGCTTATTTTGTCACCAGATTGGTCAAGATTGGCTGATTCCAATCTAAACAAGATGGTGCGATGTATACAAACATACACTGTCAATATACATGTATAAACAAATCGCGGGGGTTCTCTTTAACCACATTATATAAAGATAGAGATAAATGAACTGATACCAACTGTCTTTGAAAAGAACTAGTATGTGGCATATCGGAGTTGCATATCGCTGCTTTTCAACGAAAACCTCGTAACTGCAGCTTGTTTTAAGCTGCATATACGGGGTTTTCGTTGAAAAGCGACGATGTGAAGACTACATAGCAATAGCAACAGTTACAACAAAAAGTCGATTTTTCATGTTTATAAACTCCTTATGCCTGTAGCGTGACATTCAATGTCATTGTGCACCAATGGCTTTCTAAGTATAGATATATTATATATGTTTTTCCATATAAAAGAAGAAACTTGTCCATAAAAAGGATGGAAAAGGACATTATACAACAACAACAACAACAACAACAACAACAACAAAGCAGATATTTCATACGAGGGGCGTTCAATTAAAAGTGGTACTAATGGTCCACCATACCTCACGGTTCTATAGAACTAGTGGTGCTTGCAGCTATTTGACGGGAAAGTTACTGTCTATACTTGGTCAAAATTTGAGACAAATTCGTTGATTCATTCAAAAGTTATTGAACTTTTAAGTTGGTTCAGTCATATACACTGGCTATTTCGCTGTGCGCAAAATGGAAAACGAACTGAAGTAGGATGTACGCGTCTACATTACAGGTCGCATAGGCTTTGAAATATCTGCATCACATGTATATAATGAACGATAACAGATTCGTGGACATTCGAACGTTAAATATACGTCAGTTTTTAGGAAGATAATAAATATTGAAATTGGTAAAACTGGCCTGAATGATGCCCCCCTCTCAGGCAACCCGGAAAGAGCTAGTACCAAAGCAAATGTTGCTGTAGGCTCCGACATGACCGAACAATACGCGTGGTTCAATGTGCAAGAAATAGCAGATAAAGTTGGTTTATCATCGGGGACATGTTATACGATTTTGACGAAAGGGTTGAAACACAGAAAGGTTTATGCCCATTGGGTCCCCACCTGCTGCTTAAAGGACAGAGAGACACCCGTGCAAAATATATTTTGAAATAATGAAATAAATGCAACAAATGTGGGCTTTCTGAACTTTATACATATGATTGAACAATAATCTACTATCATGAGCACCAATGGCGTGTCATTAGCAAGAAATGGCTGCGAAAAGATCAGGCAAGTTCCGTAATAGCCAAAAAATTAAAAGCGCGGCAAAAGTTTTGTACGCGGGAATTTTCAAATGTAACTGGTGTATTGTTCAAATTAAGTGTTTCAAATAGTTCCACTATTGCTGTTCATTCTTACAATAAATGTATGTCGGCGAAAGTAAAGAAATATAAAGAAAAGAGCAGGTCTAGGGCCGGCTAAAGAGGCATGTACCAAATCCATGACAACGGAGGTGTCCACAGGTGTCATCTTGTCCAAGACTTCCTGAAAAAGACACATGCTGAACAGCATCTTCATCCACCCTAATAGCCCGGCTTAAGCCCGTGTGGCTTTTTTGTGTTCCCCATGATGAAGAAAAAAGCCTCTGGTCGTCGGTATAGGCCTTCATGATCCATATGCAGTGCAATTTACCAGTGTCTGCGAGGTGTTCCAAAAGAAGCCCATTTATTGGCATATAAGTAATGGATCTCAAAACTTCAGAAGTGTGTGGTAGTCAAAAAGGATTACTTCGAAGGGTTGAAGAAACTTAAAATTGAATTGCGACATAACTATGGCTTATAGAACCCCAGTTCCAAAATTAATTGAACGCCCCTCGTAGATAGTCTACGTAAGATGTTTAACCAAAGCTTATTTTGTCATCAGCTGGGTCAAGATTGCTCGATTCCAATCTAAACAGTTCGGGTGCGATGTAAACAAACAGATCTTGTGCATCAGTAAATAACTAATGGGGGTCTATTTAACCGGATTATAACCTACCGGATAGAAATAAATGAACTGATGCAAACAGTATTTTGTAAACAATTATCTGGCATATAAAGAACTAAATAGGGAAATAGTGACAAAAATCAGTCACATCGACTGGGAATCGAACTTCCAGTCCGAGGTTCGATTCCAAATCAAGGCGACCGATTTTCGTGTTTTTTTTTTTTTGTTTTTTTTTGTTTTTTTTTTTTTGTTTTTTTTTTTTTCATATCTTCGTAGCAATATTTCATTTTACCCGGCATGGCATTTGATGTGCACCACATGTATTCCTTAGTATATAAATATGTATTTCTTGTTATAAGCATGTAGTTGTTCATAAAAAATATGCTATAAGACATAAAATCAACAAAGAGTCAACATATATTTCGAAGAAGTAGATAACAGTAAATTGCACGCGTAATATGTTTGATCTAAGCTTATTTTGTCACCAGATTGGTCAAGATTGGCTGATTCCAATCTAAACAAGTTGGGTGTGATGTAAACAAACAGATCTTGTGCATCAGTAAATAAATAATGGGGGCTCTCTTTAACCGGATTATATAAGGATAAAGATAAATAGACTGATACCAACGTAGTCTTTGAAACGAATCTGGCATAAAATGATCTATGTAAGCTACATGGCAATAGCAAAATCATAGAAACCAGTCACATCGACTGGAAATCGGACCTTGAGTACGAGGTCCGATTCTCAATTAGAATCTTAGAAATAATACAAATTGGACTAAAATCAGCCACATAATGAAGTAAACAGTTGACGTAATATAGTTGATCTAAGCTTATTTTGTCACTTGATTTGTTGATCCCAATCTAAACATCTTGGGTGCGATGTATACAAACAAATCATGGGGGTCTCTTTAACCGGATTAAGATAAATGGACTGATACGTGCAGTCTTTTAGAACTATCAGTAATATGGAGAACTATGTAAGGGGAACATTGGGTTCGAGATTCGATTCTCAATTATGGCAACCTCTTCGCATTATTTGCATGCTAAAACAATTAGGTATCTACAGTCCATTCCAAACTTAGTGCATTGTCGTATGAAAGTAACAAAAGCATAGTCAAAATGCAATTCTAAGATACTGATAATTCCTTTCTTAAAATTGAATGAATTAAGAAAACATTTCACCAGAAACCGTCTTAGAATTCACACAAATTAGACTAAAAGCTGCTACATAATGAAGTAAACAGTTGACGTAATATAGTTGATCTAAGCTTATTTTGTCACTTAATAATTGATCCCAATCTAAACATCTTGGGTGCGATGTATACAAACAAATCATGGGGGCCCCTTTAACCGGATTATATATACACCTATCCGCACAACCCCACGGAAGAGGACCAAAAATGGTCCTCCTTCAAGTTAATTGACTAATTGATTCAGTACTTCATTAACACAACAGGCACTGGCCCCCAACCAGTTCAGGCATCAGTTATCTTGCAATACAAAGGTGGTTGAGAAAGATAAGAAGTATGTTTGGTATTAGTAACATATAGATCTATGCTTTTACAGATTTTTTTGTACAATATAATAGCACATAAATTATTGAGGCACAAGGAGAAAATAC
Source organism: Fragum sueziense (assembly GCA_963680895.1). Classification (NCBI taxonomy): domain Eukaryota; kingdom Metazoa; phylum Mollusca; class Bivalvia; order Cardiida; family Cardiidae; genus Fragum; species Fragum sueziense. The sequence continues at coordinate 64,149,563 of OY804596.1, read as the reverse complement.
TAATTATCAACATAGTCTTATTTTGCTTTTAAATTAATCTTTTCCCAATAATTTGCTATAATGGACCATATCAAAGATATTGTTAGGATTGGTTCCTTCTTACCATTTCCCGATTAGTAAAAAGTAGGACTGCTCAAATCTAAATCTAGTTGCAGACAACAAAATGGATCTTGAAAGACAGGAATCAATAGGGCCTATCGCATAGAACTAAAACAGTTGCGGTATAATAAGAAAATGATAGAAATGAACAAATTGGTACCAGCATTGCCTTCTTTCTAAAGACAATTTCTATTTTAAATTGTATTCAACTGCCATGTTGTCAATTTTTGTATAGTTAGAGCTTTCAATTAGGACTAATTCAAAGACAAATCATTTTGGAAAGGGTAAAGAATCAGGCAATTATGATTATCAAGATGTTAGTCAAAATGAAAATTTAACCAGACTTTCTCTAAATCATTTTAGAATAAATACATTGGTTGGTAAGCTGTAGTTTGTTGTTGTTTTTATGCACAATACAACTTTCCATATTACATAAAGCTTTTCTGATTATTAAGCAGGTGAAAGATTCTTCTATTTTTGAAAAGGTTCCATTTCACCGTTTATCAAAACAAGACCTGGTTTTGACGTCCCGAGTTAAAATAGCTTGGGAAAATGTTGAGAGAAAAGAAGAAATTGCTGAGAATCAGTTATTTCTCATTTCCCCTCAATATTTATTGTTTGTGTAATTTCTACTTTTGATATTACTTGATTTGTTGTCTGCTACTCCCTTTTAGACTGGTCTAAAGTTTTGTCATATGGGAAAGATTTGAATGCATGGTATTAGAAATTTGCGTACTTGTTCTATTATTTAGCTATTCCGGCGACAATGGTAATGCAAATAAATGTTTTGACTAACTGCAGACTTTATATTCAGCCCTTAATTGTTATATTTGTTGGAAATGTGAAAAGCCTTAATGTTTTTGAACTGTTTTACGTTTGCAATCTAATCATATTCACTAAGTTATCTGAAGAAAAAAAAAATAACACATGTGGTTTAACCCTTTCCCTCATTACGCCTTTGACGCCCAACAAGACGCCCAATTTGCATCTTTTACTTGTATGTAGTTGTACTCCTATTGTAATATATTATAAATGATATAGATCTAAATAAAATAAGTTTAAACCATCAAGATAGAGAGTTGGAATAACTTTGCGGCCATGGAAGAAATTGCTTGTGATAAACAATTTCTAAATTTCCCACAATGTTTTACTTCTCAGAAAGACCAATTAATGTAACCATGTATACATCAGGGTAAATTTCCATTGAAATTTGGGGATGAAAACAGTCATTTTACAGCATTATGTGTACCTTCTCTATATGAAACATAGAAGGCTGGTTGCAAAAAGTGGGGGTAAAGAATCAATTTTTGGGTGAAAAAAACCATCCAGGGTTTTTGAGGATCCATGTACATGTCTGCAATATTTTGAATTAAGACTAGTCTTAAATTTGGCATTCTGGTGTAAATGAGCGAAGCACCCTAAGAAGGTCAAATCAGCAACTGCAGTAGCCTGATTACAGTGTTTGCTTCACAAACAGATGGACATTGTAAGGTAGCTATATTATACAAGAAATACAAATACGGTAAAACAAATAGAGCCTGTTGGAAACCGACAAACCTATATTAAAAGTTCCTGAGTTTAAAGCTGAAACAACACACACAACATTGTTCATTAACTAGTTTAGATCAATACACATAACATGTGATTTTTAATTATCATTGGTCTCCGATTTTTTTGATGGTGTTGTTGTCCAGCCTGGTCAAAAACCACATTTACCGGTTTTCTCACACTTCAATCACATTATGTTGACACTAATTCTCTTGACTGTCATACAATGTCACAAAAAGTCAAAATACACATAGCAGACTAAAGAGTATTATCTAATGATAAGTCATGTTTGCATTTTAAACATTTTCATAACGATACATTTCAAGGGCTATGTGCTATACTATATTATAACCCCACATTTTGAGAAAGTCACCATTTTGCATTCCCCAAATACTTATAAGCTAACAATTTATTCACAATAATTCCGGATTCAAAATGAACTTTAATAGCGCAGAAATATTGAAAAATGGCTTACACTCATAATTTTGCAATTAATTATTTGTCGTCCTTAACTATCAAAATCAATCTTATTAAAACATGCCATTAAGAATAAGTTAAATGGGGAGATAACATGCAATCGAATTATTGTGTTTAATTTTATTTTGTGTACAAATTAATGTTATATTTTTCAAGTTTTTCCTTAGAAGGATGTAAAATTAAGGAAGTTGGAATGTTACAATCAGGAAATACTGCATCCCTTGCTGGCCTTATACTATTACTGACCATAATTATATCCCTTATCAGCAGGTTAATTATCCAGTAATTGGTAAGTCACAGCACCCCACTGTCCTAATTGCTGTTTGATTATCTTTAATGAAGTCTCCTTTTTCTGGAAATCACAGAGATTCTAGGGGTTATGCAGATGGGTGTATAGAGATAAATTGATTTATGTAAATAGTATTAACTATTCGAGGAAATCGAACAGGATCCACACTAACCTAACTTCAGGCCCTGTATCTATGCATTTGTGTCTCTCGAGAAATCGAGACATGCAACCATGGCAAACCATTAGAATTATAGTATTAATTTTCACTGATCTGAAAAACAGAATTCAGAACAGAGGCAGTTTCATTAATGACATTGTTTTTTTAAACCTCTTTTCATCAGACTGGCACAAGTCTCTGTCCATACCTAACCACACAACAATAGCTTATTCTGACGTCACTAATAAATTGAGTTTGGAAGAACAATGGGTAAAACGTTGGGAGCAAATAGCATTTTAACCTCTTATCTATAATTCCTTAAACTTTCCAAAATAGGGATGTTGGAATCAGAAATTATTGGGGTGGGGCGATTTACAAGGAAGTTTTAAGCGGGTTACAAGATTAAACAAGGATTAGTTAATAAGATTAGTTGATAAGATAATAGATTTCAATAAAAACATCTATCTGTATTGGTTAATCCATCCCTCATCACTCTCAATTGTGTCTTATCTGTCTGTCCATCCCTCCGTCCGTCCGTCCCTCTGTTTGAAAATAGCGTAAATTGAGTCAGGATCTGGAAAGTGGTCGTTCATTGCATTTTAGAGCAACATGGATCCAGATCAGCCTGCGTATGCACGCAGTCTGATCGGGATCCATGTTGTTCTCGAAAAGATTTTTTTCATTACCTGTAGCAACTCGCACAGCAGCATGGCTCACTCAAGATTGGCCCTTCCTTGGAAATAGAGTGATCTGGATCCAGGTTGATCTCAAACGCCACGACGGACATACTTCCTAAAACAGAGTCCATATCTGCTTTGGAGTGTACGAATGTACGAGGGACCTGTTTCCAAAAGCCAGCGTATATCTTTTCGCTTGCCATGGAAAGACCATTACGAACATTTGGACTAGAAACAGGCCTATGCCTCCATCCATTCATCACAAATCTGACTGATTGTTGTGTAATTTTGTTCAAGTTTATGCAAAAAAGGTTCACAAGTTCGCAGTAAAAGGGGGCCATGTCGTTCCCGATCTAACCACCGACCGTCTTCTCCGAGCAAGCCTTGGTTTTGACGTCCGAGGTAAAATGGCTTTCGGAAAAGCCTCTCTTACAATCGGTCGTAAGTGCTGCTGCGTGCGGTCTGCGTCTAAAACGTACGTTTAGTCGTGCGATGCACGCACGGGTAACGTACGATTTTGGTGGACGCAACCACGACGCAGACTGCACGCAGCAAAGAATTGACCGGACAATTCTTTTAGGCGCTCTTATAACCCGTCGTGCGTCTTTGTAAATCGTGCGATTTTGCAGCGTTTTAAAACGTACGATTTTAAAAGACGATCGACGGGTTGTAAGAGAGGCTAAACATTGAGAAAAAAGAATTAAAATTACAAAGTGAAAAGTCGTGACCGGTCACGTATCGTCAGCGTTATTGCAAAACCTCGTAACTCCAGCTTCATCGAAGCTGGAGTTACGAGGATTTGCAATTTTACCGACGATATCTTGCATTACAATCTCCTTACAGAACAAGATGGCCATTTCACATTAATGAAAATTTATGGCCAGTTATTAACCGTACTTTGTTTCCTGTCAAAGTCCCATTTAAGATTCTTCGTTGATAACATTTGTACGAAATGCTTGCCGTAAAAATGACAACCTATGTAGCGATCATCGCAAAATCATCGCAAGTGCCTATGTATTACATAGGGACTTACGATGTTTTTGCGCTCAACGCCATAAATGTTAGCCAATGGACTATAACATAGCCATTTACGAATACCCGTTGAAAGGGCAAGTTTCTTAAACGTTCAATAAAAGTATTGCATCAATAAAAGTGAATGCAAAATTGGCGGTCCCGTCACGGCCTGATTTTTTGATGACCAATTAGTATGGCCATATTTCACCAATTTAGGGGTCAAAAATGCCCCCGAGTTATGCAGTTTTGGTACATTCACCCTCGTGAAATGATGCGGAATAATTTACAGAATAAGTTTTAAATTGTTCATCTTATTAACGAATCGTTTGAACATTAGATTGTTCATATATTGACACATTACATAGATTGTTCTCTTTCCATTCTGCCTTCTAAAACTGCAACGGTACTAGAGATGATGAAACTTATGGCCTCATGAAAATTCCAAAATGTATCTTCAAAAGATTCGTCGAAGGTTCTTAATTTCAATGAAGGTTTTCTACAAAGAAATATGAAACACAGATTTTCGTCACTAAGAACTGTCGTCTACACCTCCTTTCTTTAGGCAGTCTTAAATTTTGTCTTTAAAAATGTTATTAATCAGGATAAATGAGTGAAAAGATGCGATAGCGATACCAAAAGGGGCGTCAAAGATCCCCTATTTCTGATTTTCGGCATTTTCTTCTTTTCCACTCAATGTTTTTTGATCCTCTTTCCTTCAAGAAGGTCAAACCCTGTTCTTTTTGGATAGGATGGGATTTTGGACAATTGAAATTGTATATGGTATTACAATAGAGTTGTTCAATGCAGCGATATGTCAAATTTTATGTCCAGTATCTGGTTTAAACAATCATACTGATACCATCTTTTATGTACATTATAGTTCAGAAAATATTGAAGGAAAAGTAGAAAATGTTGATCTTTTTTTTTTCCTCCAAAAACGCCAAATTCCTTTCTTATTTGGGACTGGGTTAGATCATGGACAATTAAGATTGTATGGTATTACAATAGAGCTGTTCAAGGCAGCGATATGTCAAATTTTATGTTCACTATCTGGCTAAACTATCACACTGATACCATCTTTTTATTACCTAAATTATCCATATAAATCAACTTTTATATCAAGTCGTGGCGATTTATTCCGGGTCGTTATGGCAAACGGATTTCCCTTTCGGTGGCCGAATGTTTTCAACGATCTGTGAAGTCCTCTAGAAAACGGTTGGGTTAATTTGGGTTTTACGCTGTTCTCAGCTGTTATGGTCATATAGCGCGGCGGCTGGAGCACCAAACCATGGATTCCTGTTGTTTCTCATACCAGTACTACCACAACACCCTAACAGAGACTCCAGCTGCTTACCTACATATGTTAACGATATCAAACCATTGGTGGGTGATATTTTTTGTCAGAATATTATTTGCCGCGGCCGGGGATCGAACCCGGAACCTCTCAAGTGAGAAGCAGGTGCGATATTCACAAAAACGGGGATAGATGATTTCCCTAACAGTCTCTGGTTTTAATGCAGCCTAAAGAGAAAGTCTTAGAAAATGATTAAAACGTTTATATCGAGCATTTTTCTCTTACTGTCCATGGTTTGGTCATTTCCATCCCTTCATGGCAATGAGGATTAATCATTTTACGCATTTCATTTCTATGATTTTGCTGTCTGCAACTTGCGACCGGCTGCTTATTTAGATACATTTCTTGGAAACAATTAAAAGGTCCTGTATTTCAGCATACCAACCAAAGAAGATATTCTTGGCTAGTGTCAGTCTTTTAAATAAAGGTGTTGTTAAAAATATAATGAAAATGAATGTTTCTATCCTGAATCTCTGTAAGGGCCTGTTTTCTTCTTTTGTCTCATTGTTTTCACAATCTTTTTTCCATAGGGACGTCAAAACCAGGCCCCGGTTTCTCGAAAAAACTTTTTTCGAGAAACCAGGGCCAAGTCTTGTTTGGGGAAAGGAGAATAAATAGACATTTAACCCTTTCCAAAACAAGACCTGGTTTTGACGTCCATAATAGAATTAGCTTGGTAAAACATTGAGGCAAAAGAAGAAAATGCTGATAATCAGCATTTTCTCCTTTTGCCTCAATGTCTTCTAAACTATATCATTAAAAATGTACCTACTGTAACTTTTGATTTGTCATATGCAGTAGCTTTTGAATTAGACCACCCTAAATTTTTATCGTTTGGGAAAGGGTTAAACCAAATGCCTTTAGACCAACCATAACATCCCCATTTCCCATTCTATTTACTTGAGAAAAGGGGCGGGTCACTAATCAAATAAAGCAATGACCACTTATGTCATAATTTAATTATACACTTTCTACTACATTTCAACACATTTGTATTGAATTTGGAAGCGTCCAAAACGCCCCGTGTAGGGTGATGCCCAACCCTTTCCCAGACTACAAATTTTAGACTTGCCAGAATTGAAATATTCCAAAGAAAGATAAGAAAAACATACAATTTAAAAAAAAATGGATATTGAAGAACATAAAGTGCGAAAAGCAGGAGATGTGTATGTTTCTTAGCACTGTTTTTTTTTTTTTTATCCAACCCCAAGCCAAACCATAGACGCACCATGTTTTCTGTAGAAATTTCTTAACCCGTAACGAAATAAGACCTGGTTTTGACGTAACTAATAGAAAAAGGCTAAAGAAAACATTGAGACAAAAGAAGAACATGCTGACAATCAGCATTTTCTCCTCTTTCTCCTCTTGCCTCTATATTTCTTTGCTATATTTTACACAAATCGTTTCTTTACTGACACCATATTATCATCTGAGTTTTCAAATTGGAACAGTTTTGGTTGTTTGGAAAAGGGTTAAAATGGGACAGGTAAAAGTTTCTAGATTTTGTAAACAGATAGATGTCAAGTAGGTGTTGATATAACGTAATCTGCTAATCGGATCAAGATTTATCCTTTTACCGTTATCTTTCTGTTGGGAAAATATCTGCATCACGCAGCGCGAATAGCTGTAGTCTTCAGCAATTTGGTAGAAATTAATGATTATGTAAGTCATCGCCGGTAGATGTCAAGTATGTGACAAGATGTTGTTATAGAACCTGTTTTCCTTCTTTAACCCTTTCCCAAACGACAAAATTGTTCGGTAATCAAATTCAAAAACTGCAATAAAAGACAAAATGGATGTTATTAAAGATGGGATTTGTATAAAATATGGCACAGAAAATATTGAGACAAAAGAAGAAACTGCTGGTTATCAGCAGTTTCTTCTTTTGTTTCAATGTTTTCCCAAGCCTTTTCTTTCAGGGGCGTCAAAACCAGGTCTTGTTTGGGAAAGGGTTAAAGTGCGCCGACTACAGTGTATGTGAAATATTTTATAAAAAATGCGAAAACTGCCACCGTGTAAGAAATTTCACAACTAGCGAGGGCTTGGAACGGTCAAAATGTTAACTGGTATTATGTAACACGCTATAAAAAATGTATGCCATCGCCGGTTATCACAAGTACGTGACAAGATATTGATACAGAAAAACTGTCTCTCTGCTTAAAAATACATCGATTATATTAAGTAATATTTCACAAAATTTGTAAAAATACACATAACTCATGACATGTAGAAAGGGTTAAATTTCGCCCTCTATGTGTTGTGCAGTAAATGTAACTAGTATTATAGGTAAACACCATCGCCGGTACACCGCAGAGACAAGACCGGGATTTGCCATTATCTGCCTCTATATAAATACTGCACTCCGGCATCATCATGATGCCGATTCTACCCCCTTGACGCTTCAGTGGGTAGTTCACAAGTACATGACAAGTTATTGATACAGAACTTCCCTTGCTTCCCTTCTTCGAAGTGCGCCGACTACATGAATTTTTTCGATAAAATTGGACTTTCATCAATAAAATGTTGTTTGAGAAACGGTCAAAATGCATTTTTGAAATGTTAAATGTTATTATGTAACAAGCCCTCAAAGATTTACGCCATCGCCGGTAGTTCACAAGTACGTGACAATATATTAATACAGAACCTGCTACCATTCTTCAAAGTGCGCTGACTATATGAAATATTTTATAGATTTCAAGAAATTTCACAACTAAACTACGGCTTAGTAAATCTGCTCATCAATATGGATGGAAATTAGTAAATAGCCAAGATCCTGATTTCTCGAAAAGACTTACTTGAAAGTACATAGGTCTACTCATGAGTACATGCTCAACTTAAATGGAATACCCTCCAACGTTGAAGGGTATTCGATTGAAATTCACGTGGATTTCGTGTGATTTGAGTACGGTTCTCAGATTTGAGTCTGAGAACGTACTTAAGTTTTTTTTTTTTTTTTTTTTTTTTTTTTTTCGAGAAACAGGGGCCTGGCCTAACTTGAATTTGAAATTGAATTATACCTTAGCTTAAATCAAGCTGCATGAACGAGGTTTTTGCTGAAAAGGGAAGATATATGAAATGTGGTAAAATATAATATGCGAAAATGAGTAAATGCTTACTGAAGGCATTTATTTCTTTTTCTTCTATAAATTCACAAGTTTTATGCACAATTTTCGGAATGATTTCAAGATTTATCGCCCGTGGTCTAAGCTGCGATTTGCGCCGTAACAAGTGGTTCACAAGTAGGTGACAAAATTTAGTATGGTACCTGTTTTATGAGATCAAAGTATATCGGGTATTAATGGAATTTGCACCGAATTAGCTACCTTTTGTGAATTATATGCAAGTGCCGTGAAAGGACGTTGTATTTGATTAAACCATTTATTAATGGAAGTCGCACAGAGTCAAGACAAGGGTTTAGCATGTAGGATAAAATCCCAAATACAAAAATTATTAAAATATAGAATACCATACATGTGAGAAAAGGAGAAAGTGCTGAAAATCAGCACTTTCTTCTTTTCTTACAAGGTTTTAAAAAGAAGAAACTTTTTTAAAATATAGGGAAAAAACTTTCGGAAAGTAGAAAATGCTTGCCATTACTAACAAGTGTTGCACAAGGACATGACAAAATATTGATATGGTACCTGTTTTACGCGATCAAAGTATATCGGGTATTAATGAATTTTGCACCGAGTCAAGACAAGCGTTTCACATGTAAAAAGTTGTGCCCGAGCTCTAAGCCGTGATCTGCGCCGTTACAAGACTTTCACAAGTAGGCCTACGTGTCAAAATATTGATATGGTACCTGTTTTACGTGATCAAAGTATATCGGGTATAGATGAATTTTGCACCGGGTCAAGACAAGCCTTTCACATATAGGATTGAAAATCATGGACGAAAAGGTGAAAGTTCTGTCCGTGTCCGAAATTCGCGCCGTACCAAGAGTTTCGCAAGTACGTGACAGAATATTGATATGGTACCTGTTTTACGTGATCAAAGTATACGTGTCGGGTATTAATGAAATTTGCACCGAATTAACTACCTTTTTTGTCAATTATGCAAGCGCTGTGAAAGGGTGGTGCATTTGATTAACCATTTATTAATGGAAGTCGCATAGAGTCAAGACAAGTGTTTAACACGTAGAATAAAAAAAATGTCAAATACAAAAACAAATGAACTATAGAAAACCATATGAGAAAAGGAGAAAGTGCTGAAAATCAGCACTTTCTCCTTTTCTTACAAGGTTTTCAAAAGAACAAACGATGAAATGTAGGGAAAATATATAGGTGCGAAAAGAAGAAAACGCTTGCGATCAGTAGCCTAACAAGTGGTTCACAAGTACTTGACAAAATATTGATATGGTACCTGTTTTTCGGGATCAAAGTATATCGGGTATTAATGAAATTTGTACCTAGTCAAGACAAGCGTTTCACATATAGAATTGAAAAACTATGTGAGAAAAGGAGAAAGTTCCGATCATGCCCGCGATTCGCGCGGTAACAAGTGTTTCACAAGTACGTGACAGAATATTGATATGGTACCTGTTTTACGCGACCAGATTATATCGGGCTATTGTTTGCACTAAGTCCAGACAAGCGTTTCACACAAAAAATGAAAACTATGTGAGATAAGGAGAAAGTTCTGCCCGTGCCCGCGATTCGCACGTAACAAGTGTTTAACAAGTACGTGACAGAATATTGATATGGTACCTGTTTTACGGCATCAAAGCAAATCGGGTATTAATGAAATTTGCACTGAATTAGCTACCGTTTGTGAACTAGACAAGCGCTGTGACAAACGAGACAATCTTTACGGAAATGTTAACCACGATTTGTCAATTTATTTATTAATTTACTTATTCATTTGTAAAACATTGATTTGTTGATGAATGTATGCCTCGTTGACATTTTGTTTCATGTTACATGTACCTCTTGTTTTCCATATGGAACAGAGCGAAATAAAAGAATTGTATTGTATTGTGAAAGGGTGGTGCATTTGATTACATCTTTATCAAATGACAAGAAATACTGAGGGAAAGGAAGAAAATACTGATGTACAAAACTTTCTACGATTTCCCTTGCCCACTGGTTAACCCTTTCCCAAACAAGACCTGGTTTTGACGTCCCCAATAGAAAAGGCATAGGAAAACATTGAGGCAAAAGAAGAAAATGCTGATTATCAGCATTTTCTCCATTTGCCTCAATATTTTCTGTGTGATATTGTACACAAATATTATCTTTATTAATGCCTGTTTTATAGTCTGCAGCAGTTCTATAATTGCGCTACCCTAAATTGTGTTGTTTGGGAAAGAGTTAACCCATTCCCACATAAGGACGCTTTTTTGATGTCCCATAAGATAAAAGTTTTCGAAAATAATGTTTTCTACACAGAGAGATTCAACAATGTAAACTTTCAATAACTTGAACTTGTTTTGTTGCCTGCAACATCTTTGAATTTGAGCAAGTCTAGAAGCTTGGGAAAACATCGAGGCGAAAGAAGAAAATACTGGTAACCAGCCTTTGCCTATTTGCCTAAATATTTTCTGCACTATAAGGTGCTTAAATTCCATATTTATCAAAACTCATTTTGTCAAGAGCTAGGACTACCATAGCTAGATTGGAGCCAAATCCACTCGACAATTAAAGGGAAACAATCCAAGTAAAACTGAATACATTTATTACCTCCCTTATAACAAATGGGAGGTAACTATGCGTTATTTTCTTTCCACACATTGACTAAGCAGCCAGTCTACAATATTTCCAGTCTATTTTTTTTTATTTTTGGACTGACTCATTTGACGCATCACTTTATCCATTTTTGGATAAAAATCACTACGCGGTGCGCATAACTCCAAAATCCCATCGCCAAAAAGTAGCAAGCAGAAAATTGCAACTACAAATACATTTGCAACAAAATAAAGTTTGATTTTCGTCTCAATTTCATCTAATAAAATAATTAATTCAAATTAGATTATTCATTTTACTCTATGCAAGCATATGAAGCAAATATGCCGCGTGACAGGAAGTCATGAGGAAGTACCACGTGTGTGCATTTTATGGGCGCTGACATCTTGAAAGTAGTTAACCCAGAATGCCCACCAGAGATAGATGGTAATCGACAGGTGGCGACATCTATTGGTAGATATTGTCTTTCCACACAATTTCTCAATATCTACCAATAGATGTCGCCACCCGTCGATTATCATCTATCTATGGAGGGCATTCTGGGTTAACAACTTTCAAGATGTCAGCGCCCGTAAAGTGCATGCACGTGGTACTTCCTGTCACGCGACACATTTGCTTCACATGCTTGTATAAAGTAAAATGAATAATCCGATTTGAATTAATTATTTTATTCGATAAAATTGAGACGAAAATCAAACTTTATTTTGCTGCAAATGTTGTTTTTATTTCAATTTTCTGCTTGCTACTTTTTGGCGACAGGATTTTGGAGTTATGCGCACCGCGTAGTGATTTATCCAAAAATGGATAAAGTGATGCGTCAAATTAGTTAGACTGGTACCCATTCGTGTAAATAACTGAATTTACTTTTTAAATCCGTAGTAGATTTCAGGTACGGGAACCAGACTACAAATTAGTCAGTCCGAAAATAATAAAAATCAAAGTGCTGTCAGCACTGTAGATTGGGCATCACTGAGAAATTGATATTGTGACAAAAGGACAATATGCTGATTTTCAAAATTGCCCCATTCTCTATTCGATGGTTTTTAAGCATTTTCTATGAAGCGAGTAAAAAGGCGTCATCTTTTGGAAAATGGTTAATCAATGTGTAGGCAAACGTGCATAGGTGATAAAAACAAGTTGAATGTACACGTCCCTCCAGGTGAATCCAAAAGGTGAGGCTGTTTGGGAAAAGGAAATGTTACACTTTACCGGATTTTACATTAAATCAACATGTTGAATTATTCTTATTCTTAGCCAATCAGAATAATACCAAGGACGGACCCATTATAGAGGCTTAGCCTAACTGATCTCTGATCTGCAACTCGGTCTGCAAACATATTTCGATTAAATAGAATGCACTTGTTCATTGGATCAAATGATCAGTCTAAGAACAGTATATGTGGTAAAAATGTTAAAATCTACAAAACGGCAAATTTAAGACGATGATTTTACTTTGATTAACATAATTTAAAATCACAGTGTTTATACTCTATAGCCTCGAACCATTCGCCCTTTTCCAAACAAGACATTGTTGTGAAGCAAATAATATGAAACATACAAAGATAACCGGAAATTTCTCCTTTGTCCCAATGTTTTCTGTGCTTCATTGTACATAACATGATTTCATCTTTATCGTCACCGGTTTCGTCGTCTGCAACTCTTTCTAATTTGAACCACTCTAAGATATTGTCGTTTGGAAGAGCCTTTAACACACTGAGTTAAAAAAAACAATAAAGATAAAGCGATCAATGCAGAATAAATCCTTAACCGAATTTCAAGCAAATAAATCGTTACTTTGTTTGGTCTTTCTGAGAAGAAAATATTGTGGGAAATGAAGAACTAGCTTTTCACAACCGTTTCTTCATTTTCTACCATATTTTCCAAACACATAATATTTCATGGGAACCTAAAGGTGTCAGAATATAGGAATGGGTAAAGCGCACACATTGTATCTAGTGAATGGGCTAAGGTGGCAGTGGGCTACAGTGGCAGTGTCAAGCAGTGACCCAGTTAAACACCTGGCAATGCATTCACTGGTAAACGACCATTGAAAGTCAGAGCAGTAATATTGTAACTATATGGAATTTATCTGAGAGTTACACTATTTTGCTTTCAAGCTCTTTACTCAACGGATAAGATTGTAAAAACGCTGAAAATACTAATAGGTATTTAATTTAAGGGAAAATTTCATCAAATGTAATTATTAACCCTCTCCTTATTTGTCGCAAAAGTGAAAGAGATGAAAAACTTTGAAGATATTGACTGATAAAGGATGTTTCTGTGGTGTTTGAAATAGCATAGTTTGGCTTGAACACATAGCTCAGCGGGTTAGGGAAGGAACGTAGTGTCTGGAGTGATGTCTGGAGTGAAAAACTGGTTTTAATAGATTGGGCTATAAATAGCCCAATCTAAAAATAGACTGGAAATTGTAGACTGGCTACTTAGTCAACGCACAATTTCTGGCCCTAATCATGTCCCTAACGACAATTTCTTAAGTTGGTCCAACATTAATTGAGTTTTAGAGGAATAAACTAATGCTAACTCATGCAAAACGCTCCTTAATATTTATAACAGAAAAAAGACATTGAAGGAAAATGATAAAATTCTTGGATCAGGGCTGCGTTCAGTAAGACAAAACGTTAGCTAACCGTTATCCGTTTCATTCGGAATACTAGGTCAATTCTGTCAAATTTGGGTCAAAGAAGTTGCGAATGCTGGTAACGTTAGCTAACAGTTTGTCTACTGAACGCAGCCCAGCTAACACACTTTTATTTTCCAGTTTGAAAGCTTTTGCAGCAGAAAACGTGGACATTGACAAAGATAGGATTTGTGAAAAGATAAATTGCTGGTTTTCTTTTTTCTTTTTTGTCTTGAAATGTATTTTAAAGTTTTGTCTACAAGGAATATATGGCTAGGCCCAGATTTGAAACCGCTCCTACTTAAATAATCTTTGATGCCAAAGATTGGTTGAATAGGGCTTACCCGGGTGGCTGAAGCAACTTATCGTGTATCCTGTTGTTACTCTTATCAGTACAACATTGACCCGGTCGGCACAATTCTTTCAGCCAATCAAAAACGTCGTCAGCGGACCTGCACTCATTCGGTGGAGGTGAAAACTTCGGTCTTTTTCGTTGAAGCATAACCAACTTTCAGCATTAATATCTCGACGACTACGCCTGATTATTAAAAATGCGTTGGTAGTTAGAAAGTTTAAATCACATTCTTTAAAGAAAGAGTTTTGTTTATGAATTTTAACGATGGATTTTTGAAATAATCTGCCTCAAAGTTGGTATCCCGTAACGATAAAGACCGAGGTTGTACCCTCGATGAAAAAAATGAAAGTGAGGCTATGACGTCATCCCGACTGATTCTATACTTTCCAAGCCTCCAGTTGCTCATCCCATTTTACAATTAACCCATTTAATTTACCAAACGTAAAATTTCAATTTTAGACTAGCAAATACGCTCAAGACGACAAATTCAAATGAGTGAAATTTAACATTTTTGTCAGCCTGAGCAGAAAACTGTGTGGAATGGATAAATTGCATGTAACAAGCAATTTCATCATTTTCCACAATATTTTTCGAAGCATTTATCATGTGCAGGGCATCAAAACTCGTCATTATGTGATCCTGGGACTTGGTTAACCCTTTCCCAAACAAGACCTGGTTTTGACGTCCCTAATAGAAAAGGCTTTGGAAATTATTGAAACAAAAGAAGAAACTGCTGATAACCAGCAGTTTCTCCTTTTGTCTTAATATTTTCTGTACCATATTTTACACAAATGCTATCTTAGATAACTTACATTATTTCATTTGTGGCAGTTTTTGAAGTGGCTCACCCTAAAAAAATTCGTTTGGGAAAGGGTTAATTAATCCATTACAAGACCATCAAATTTTACACTGGTCAAAAGTCAAAGATGTTGCTGACGGCAATTTCAAGTGAAGTGAATTAAGGTATTAGAAGACCCATAATGAGCACAAGAGAGCCAGAGGCGAAATTTGAACAAGAGCTGTCCGAAAACAGCGCGCTCGACTTTCTAAGTTGCTTAGTATAAAGGGGGCATAACTCCAAATATAGTGGAGCCAGGGTCATGGGCCCTGGTAGTAAGGTAGAGGGTGTGATGGTGAATAAGTATTTCAAGTTTGGGTTGAATCCCTTTGATAGTATGGAAGTTATTGATGTTTGAAAAAAACTTAAAGGGATAATAGCTGCGAAAAAGGAAGAAATACCACAAAAAAATATTTTTTTGTGTTATCGAGGTCTAATCATCTGATATTATGAAAGAAGTCTTTTCCGCCTGTAACAGAAATGTGTATTTGCGTATTTTCCCCCTTTTACAATGTATGTCAGTAGGTAATGTTGACAATTTCAAGTGCGAGTCGGAATTATCCGAGTTCTGAACGGTAAAATACGAAAATCAACGGAATTTATTTTCAAATCGTGTGCACGCATTGAAATGACGTCAGAGAATATAAACAGTAATATTGCAAAATGTGACCTGTCTCGGTAAAAGGGATCTTCTGGTAATTGTTAAAGTACCAGTCCTTGTCAATCTATGAAGACTGCAAAGACTACCCAGGATCGGAACTTTTTACTCTAAGTTAGTTTTCTGAATCAAGATTGTTCTTCCTATCTACCTATAATATATTAAATATCCGATTTCAAAATTCGAATGAGGTTGGTGTCCGATAGATGTTATCTCAAAATTCAGTTTTCAACTAACTTCATAGAAGCACGCCTTTAGCTTGACGGGACACGTTAATACGGATGAGCACTGACTCTTTCCCAAACATGACCTTGTTTGAATGCCCTTACTAAAAAGAGTTCAAAAAGCATTCGTGCAATCTGAGGAAACGCTGATAACCAACATTTCCCCCCTATTGCCTAGATATTTCACCAGCAGTATTTTACTAAACCCTATGTTTATATACTCATTTTGTCGTCTACAAAACATTCAATATTCCAATTTATGAAAAGTTAAAATTATTGCCGCATGGGAAAGGGTTAAGTACAACAATTTACTACAATTTGAGGTTAACCCTTTCCCATACAAAACCTGATTCGGACGCCCCTATTTGCTAAAGCTGAGGAACCACCGTGACAAAAGAAAGGAATGCTTATTATTAGCAGTTTCTCCTTTTGCCTTTATATTGTCTAAGCTATTTCATAAATATTTTACATTTTCAATGCCATTTATTTTGCAGTTTGGATCCGATTTCAATTGGAAATGGAAACAGTTATTTTTTGTCGTTTTGGGAAAGGGTTTAACATTATTCATAAGAAAGCACGCACTGGAATCCCGTGGAAATCGAAATGTTTCAAATTTGTGACCCGTCATGTTAAAAGGGACCGTATGGGAAGCGTGGAAAGTATCGACCTTGGTCAGTCTGATCTGACTGCGCAGACTGACTAGGATCGGAACTTTTGATTCAAAGGTTATTTTCTGAATCTAGAATGGTTTATACATCTTACCTTCTTTACATTTTCCAGAAGCAAAAAATGATTGACATCTGTTGAGTCTGGTTCATTTCGCGAAATTTGATTTTATAGACTTCCCATTAGGCCCTTTTCTGCGTGACGGGCAACATTCATGAAATAACGGGAACTCATTTAAATTTGTGACGCACACTTTCCTGTGTATCACATGATCAACCGACTGTATACGGATGTTCACGGCTGTGACAAGTACCCGTTATGCTATATTTAGCCACGAATGTAAACATATTTTGAGCGCCGTGGAAATGTGAGAATACCAACATTTATACGCTTGTTGTGGGTAAACCGCGCATGGTTACTCGCTTGAAATACGGTCTTTCTGCATCTTTTTGTTCATACTTTAAAAAGGTAAACCTTTTTTAAGGCAAATAGACAGTTTTTTCACAGCTATTATCCCTTTAAACCTTTGTTGCAACGCCGACGCCCGGGTGACAGTATAAGCTCTCATTTTCTTCGAAAGGTCGAGCTAAAAATGCCAGTAATTCCTAAACTGTGTTTCCATTCCAAATATAAACATTTACGCGTTTTGTACGGTTTAGAATTTTGAATTCATGCATACTTATGAAAATAGTTGACAAAAATGTTCAAAATTACCTCCCTTGCATATGAATATAGAGTTAATTAAATGATATTTGTAAATTATTTTCTTCTTGGAGCATAATCTTAAAAATCTGGCACGGTGAATCAACTGATGTGAAGTGTATTTACAAGTGTGTGTAATTTGATGCATTTCGTATGGCTAGAAAGTGGTGTTTTTCATTATGGGTCTTCTACCTTAAACGTTCTTTGGCCTTTGTGGCAGAAAACATTGTGGGACATGAAGAAATTGCTTGTCACAAGCAATTTCTTCATTTTCCACAATGTTTTTCCAAGCATTTATCTTGTGTGGGCGTCAAAACTCATCATCATATGACCAAGGTTAGGTAATTTGTTAATCAAGATTGAGAAAGAAAGAAATGACACTCGAAACTTCTGTTCAGACAAAAT
The DNA here is from genome assembly GCA_963680895.1 of Fragum sueziense. NCBI lineage: Eukaryota > Metazoa > Mollusca > Bivalvia > Cardiida > Cardiidae > Fragum > Fragum sueziense. The sequence continues at coordinate 64,131,781 of OY804596.1, read as the reverse complement.
AATTTATTATACATGTATTTACAAACACAATAAGCAATATATTATACATTCCCAAAATACAGTAACATTTCAAAATTTTCTTACATCAGTAAGCACATTGAAAATCTAAAAATTGAAAATTATTAAATGTTTTATGTGTTGTTATAACGATAAATTCAAAAGCTTCAAACGTCTGGATGCGCTTTCTTAGGACCACAAATGCTTCTACATTATGTAGCTAAGAGTGAATAAATTTTTTTGAAACACACTTACAAAGATTGGTCTGCATAAACATGCAGTTTGATCTTAGCCTGCGTTTCCGGCTTCTTATATCAAGTTTGCCACAATCACAGGGATTGACCTTGAAAGTAGTTTCCAACTTAATCTATCAATATCAGCGTTTGCAGACAGAGCAGACTAAGATCAGACTAAATAGACATGCAGTCTGATCTTTGCCAGCACTGCCACATTTTAATCTGTCTCTAGAAATATAAAGCCAAAATTAACAATGAGAAAACATTTTTTCATCCCCATCTTTTAAGAACACTGCACTGCAGAATGCACTTGATTCTTCTCTTCTAACAACATTAGTGTTTTTCTACAGCTCTGTACAGATTTTCTATCACCTAGCACTTCGTAAAGACGACTCGCCTCGGATATCAAGGTCACGCGATCACCGGGGTTGGCCATGAGAGACTCGGGTAAATGTCTACCGGCCATCAATAGAGCCGTGGCTTGTTCACGATCAGGAGCTTCACTGTCGGAATCCTCCGATATATCTGGAAATAATAATAATATCGTCTTGTTAACCCTTTCCGAAAAGTAAAAATTTTAAGTGTGTCGAAATTGAAAAAGTGGCAGACGACATTTTCAATGTGATAAAATTTTGAAATTTTAACACCTTTTGGGTAGAAAACATTGTTGATAATGAAGAAATTGCTTGTGACAAGCAATTTCTTCATTTTCCACAATGTTTTAGAAAAGGCATGATCTTGAAGGGAGTCAAAAAAGGGTCACTGACGCCATCTCAGGGGTTGGCCATGAGAGACTCGGGTAAATGTCTGCCTGCCGTAGCCGTAGCTTGTTCACAATCAGGAGCTTCACTATCAGAATCCTCCGATATATCTGGAAATAACAATGGAATGGTCTTGTTTAAACAAATTCATTGTGTACAAAGAACCAGGGGCTCGTTTTACTAACAAACTTAAGAACATTTTTGAAATAACAACACATCTGTGAAGGAATTGCTTGTGACAAGCATTTTCTTCAATTTCCATGATGTTTTCCAAAGGAATTATCTTGGAGGGAGTAAAAAAGAGTCAGTTTGGCTTGATCTCTGGGGTTGGCAATGAGAGACGCATGTAATTGTCTGCCGACCATCAATTGAGGCGTGACTCTCAGAGTCTTCGAATATATCTGGAAATAATAATAATGGCATGGTTAGCTCCCTTACAAAACATGCCTTTATGATTATGATTGGGGATCGCAGATCCAAGACCTCATGAGAGTCCAATGAAAATCAACTGCACTATGGCCAGGGTCTTCATTTGAACAGGAAGATGAAACAATAGCTGTCAGAGGACAGCACATATGATTATGAAATACTGGATAGTACCCTAAACATCTTGTCAACAATGAGGACAAGCTTCTAGTTAACCCATTACTGCACAGTGATGCCTTTTGACTCCTTCACAAGAAAGGGCCTGGTAAAAACATTGTGGAAAATGAAGAAATTGCTTGTGACAAGCAATTTCTTCATTTCCCTCGATGGTTTCTATCCAGAAAGACCAAAAGTGTAGAAGTCCATTCACTTGAAAATGTCTACTGCATCATCTTTGAATTCAGATCATTGTTAAATTTTGTCCTCTGGTAGTGGGTTAAATTCTTGTGAGCCATGGTGCTTGGTTTATAGCCTTGTTTTGGTTGTCCTAAATTTAAGCATCCCCTAGATTAGAAGTCCAGTGCATAACCAATGCACCAAATCCAACCATTATTACATACCTTTATCTTCCCTGGACACTCTACGTCTGATAATACTTCTGTCTAGGAGTTGTTGTGTTCGTGCTGGGTTAGCCCCCGCCATCATACGACTGGTGGCCTCGTGTAGAAATACCTACAAAAACAAGATATGCAGTAATAAGAAATATGAATGTCGACACAAAATATAATTAACCCTTTCCCAAACGACAAAATTTTAGGGGGATCCACTTCAAAAACTGCCACAAACGACAAAATGGAAGGTATTACAGATACAATTTGTGTACAATATGGCATAGAAAATATTGACACAAAAGGAGAAACTGCTGGTTATCAGCAGTTTCTTCTTTTGTTTCAATGTTTTCCCAAGCCTTTTCAAATAGGGACGTCAAAACCAGGTCTTGTTTGGGAAAGGGTTAAACGTTTTCAAATATTGTTGAAACAAACATTTTTAAAATATTCTTTACAGCTTCAATTTGAAGAAATTAGAGGACAAATTCAAGGTGATCAAAACCTTACAATTCCTTTCAAATATAGGTAAAATATGTTACTGTTTTTAAAAGCATGACCTTGATATTTGAGTTGATTTTCATGGACAAATATGACATTGATGCCGAATGATTTTGAACGCAATAGCAAAGGTAGGTGCCAAGACCTAGAAACTTCCAAGTAAAACTTTTAAGGTATACGAACTGAGAATGAAATGCAGAGCTAGTGGCGAAATTTGTAAAGTGCCAGTAATTCATAAACTGTGTTAAATTTCCATTCAAAATACAAACATAAGCATTTTGTATGGTTTAGAATTTTGAATTAATGCATACTTATGTAAATATTTGACGAAAATGTTCAAAATTACCTCCCTTGTATATGAATATAGAGTAAAATAATATTTGTAAATTATTTTATTCTTGAAGCATATTCCTGAAATCCGGCATGGTGAATCAACTTTTGTGAAGTGTATTTACAAGTGTAAATTGATGAATTTCGTATGTGTTTTCATTCTCAGTTCGTATACCTTAATAGTTCTTAAGCTAAAAATATATTTACCCTGGGTAATGCAGCTTTGTTACTCTGTGCTAGTTTTCTCAGACTGCCCAGGTCCTGCTGGAATGCGATAAGTTCCGTCTGTGAGATGCGTTCACGCTCGCCGGAGTTCTGCTCTTTCTCCCACACCTCTGTCCTCGTGGCCAACAACCAATCACAAACAAGCAGCTGGATAGCCTGGAATAGAGAGCAATATGATAATATGTACTTACATATTAACAGATTTCTAAATAAATTTTATAAGTTTACAAATTAAGAACAACAACTTCACAGACGATATCCCTGTAAGAAAATCATAAACAAACAAGAGCTGTCACTGTAAGATGACAATGCCCCCGACACCGCTTTGATTTTAAATTATGGCCAATCTATGTTCAAGGTCAAGGTCATCCAGGGGTCAAGGTCACCAAAGTATGTGCCAACAGAAAGGTAATGTACCAAGGAATGTTGTGGTAAAGTATGAAGCGAATATGTTAAAGGGACATTTCATTCCAGTTTCAATTTTTTAAAGTATGTCTTGGTGCCAAGATTGGTTATTCTTATGAGTATAAATACTATTAGTTTTTGTAAGTTGTTGCAAATAAACGAGAAACACGCATTTAAAGTTGAGACATAATCGATAAATTGCATATAAATCCGAACTGTTGTCCACAACAATTTGTTAAATTTTAACACAAAAATATAAATTTCTCGTAAACGGCGCAATATTTTGGCTTGAAATTTTCAGACTTTTCATAAGGAAATATGCACTTTAAGATAAGATTAAAAGTAAAATTTATGACAAAAAATTCTGAAATGTCTCTTTAAGTAATAAGGAAGTTATGGCCAATGTTAAAGTTTTTGGACGGAATGACGGACGGACAGACAGACAGACAGACGGACGGACGGACAAGTCAAATTTATGATGCCTCCCTATTGGGGGCATAAAAAGATTGGTGTGAAGTTTTGTAATATAAGAATTGAATCAAATTCTATTGACTTTCTACTGAAACTAACTATCGTTGAGATTCAAATCAGCTGTTTACAGTCATTGTCTCCTGCATCCACCGCACTTTAATTTTCAATTCTCATGTGTACCCATTTATATCTGGGTGAAGAGGAGCAATGTGGGGGTAACTTTTTTATTCGGCCCAATTCACATGGCAAGGGTGGCGAGTGCTACTTTCCTGTCAAAGAAGCATCCATCTGGTATACAAATGAACATCCAAAAATAGTTGCAAGTATGTGATCCTTGGTCGTAGCTTCACATCATTGATATAGACTTGTAATTCTTGGTTCAAGCTGTACATCGTTGACATGGACAAAGTCAGTCATTGCACTGCAGGAGCACCGCGGATATGTCACAACTCGCAATGCAACTACAATGCACAACCGCAACTTTGTCATGATCTGGTGGGAATTTGGTGTGGTGGTATCACTCTGGCCTTCTAGCTTTGGGGTTGCTGATATTTGCAAGCAAATCCTGTCTTTCATGTTTAAATTGGTAGTAACTCGCTAGACTTCTAACCCAGGTTTGCCATTTGGTCTGCCAGCCATTCCAGTCTTTCAGTTGACACTTTAAATACAGACTGTTGTGAGCATGGTAAAAGTGGTTTCTTCTTGGCACCCAGTATTTTGCACCTTTGATCTTTATTTATCTTGTCCATTCTAATGGTACATAATGGTACATCACTTGGCTGTCGGTTTTTTGTCTTCCTGTACTGATCTGGCAGAGTTTTGTCTAGTTTCTAGTTGGTATGTTGATATTTCTTATTTTCTGGTAAATTTTTCTGTCACCATCAGTCTGTCCTAATTCCTAACAACTAACTAACAATGTAAACAAGTATCTGGTGTTGTATGCAACACATAAAGTCCCCTACCGGCTTCACATTGACTCAATATGGTAATCAATAATAGATTAAGATGAACAAGTCATCAAAATAATTGTCAAACATATGAAATGTTATGCCCAAAATTTCGGAAATATAATTCAAATGACTTGAATAAAGTTACTAAAAGATCAATGATTTGTAATTGCTACCATAGCAAGTGTAATTTTATAAAATAAGAACAACGGTAATCTAAATGTTTAGTGATATTTTTTGCAAGCAAGTTTTCAGCGATCTTAATAAGTTATAAAGACCTTAACCCTTTCCCAAACGGCAAAAACTTTCACTGGAGGTGATTAATACTGCTGCATCACCACCCTGACTAACATGGCTTATATTTTTTTTTACATTTTAAAACAGGTTTCATCAAGTTAGCTTGCTTAGTTATTAAGTTATTGCAGGATCCATTTTTTGCCATATTTTCACTATTTCCGTTACCATAGCAACCACACTTTTCGTCAAAGAACAAAGATAAAATGATGTGCATAATCTACACATTGCCATCTAGTCATATACCAAGTCTCATCAAATTAGCTTGCTTACTTATTAACTTATCGCAGGATCCAATATTTTTTGCCATATTTTCACTATTTCCGTAACCATAGCAACAACAATTTTAGTCTAACAAGAGGGCCAAGATGGCCCTGTATCGCTCCACCGGCTTTTAGACATTTAGACTACGAACTTCATCAAGGAATACAATAGAGGTCTATCCAAAGAAGATTCATGCTACACCAGAATGAAATCCAATAAGTTAATAAGGAGTAGAAATGTTTTTAAAACAAGAGGACCATGATGGTCCTATATCGCTCACCTGAACCAAAATGATATGAGCAACACTTTTGTTCAATTCAATTTATATTTATGACTTTAAGACTGAGAACGAACTTATGGTCAATAGCGTTGTGAAAATCCAACTTATGGTGCCCAACTGTGTCCAAGTTTTGTCTTGATTGATAAATAATTGTAGATTCTAGAGTATAAGCAATGTCGAAAGCAGCCGAAAAAGCAGGTTTTTTTTTCAAATTCAAGGGCACATAACTCTCGACTTCCTGATCAGATCTGACAGAAAATCGAACTCTGAGATCTTATGGTCCCAAACATTGTGTCCAAGTTTTGTCTTTATTAATTACTAATTGTAGAGTCTAGAGTGTAAAACAGGTCGAAAACAGCCAAAAATGGCAATTCTATCATGTCAAGGTCACATAACTCTCCACTTTGTGATCTGATCAGACTGAAAATCAAACTTATCCGAGATCTTATGATCCCCAACATTGGGTCCAAGTTTTGTCTTGATTGATTAATAATTGTAGATTCTAGAGTGCAAACAAAGTCAAAAACAGCCAAAAATGGCAATTTTATCAAATTCAAGGGCACATAACTCTCGTCTTTCTGGTAAGATCAGACTGAAAATCAAACTAATTCAAGATATTATGGTCTCCAAAATTGTGTTCAAAATTTGTCTTGAAAAGTCAATAATTGTAGATTCTAGAGTGTAAACAAGGTTGAAAACAGTCAAAAACGGCAACTTTATCAAATTCAAGGCCATATAACTCTCGTCTTTCTGGTAAGATCAGACTGAAAATCAAACTAATTCAAGATATTATGGTCTCCAACATTGTGTCCAAATTTTGTCTTGATTGATTAATAATTGTAGATTCTAGAGTGTAAACAAGGTCGAAAACTGCCAAAAATGGCAATTTTGTCAAATTCAAGGGCACATAACTCTCGTCTTTCTGGTCAGATCAGACTGAAAATCGAACTAATCCGAGATCTTATGGTCTCCAACATTATGTCCAAGTTTTGTCTTGATTGATCAATAATTGTAGATGCTAGAGTGTTAACAAGGTCAAAACTAGCTATTTTTTATGTTCAAGGGCAAATAACTCCAGACTTCCAAGTCCAATCAGGCCCATAATCGAACTCATCCGAGAACTTATGACCATACTTGCTTAGACCAAGTTTGATTAAGATTGGCCAACTTTTGTGGATGCTAGAGTGTTAACACCAAATTGTTGACAGACAGACGGACGGACGGACAGACGGACGGACAGACGGACGGACGGACGGACGGACGACGGACATTGAGTGACCACAATAGCTCACCTTGAGCACTTCGTGCTCAGGTGAGCTAATTATCTTAAAATTATACTATGTTTCATATAGCGAATAATAAGCCTAGTCCACAGTGGCCAAGCTTTTCATCCGATCGTGAAGGAATTTAGAAGAGATTCATGCAAAGAAGATGCCTGTGAAGTTTGGTTGAAATTGGTCCTGTAGTTTTGGAGAAGAAGATTGTTTAACAATTTTTCTAAAATTCAATTTAATCAAATTTATCAAAATTTAAGTTCTACACGGATTTTTTTATTTTCTTTTTTTTAAGGAATTTAGAGGAGATTCATGCAAGGAAGATTCATGTGAAGTTTGCATGGTTGAAATTGGTCCGGTAGTTTTGGAAAAGATTTTTCGAAAAACTAATTTAATTAATTAAAATTTAAGTTCTACACAGAATTTATTTTTTGAAGGAATTAAGAAGAGATTATGCAAGGAACATTTCTGTTAACTTTGGTTGAAATTGGTCCAGTAGTTTTGGAGAAGAAGAATTTTTAAAGATTTTTCAAAAATTTAATTCAATTGAAATAATTAAAATTTAGGTTATACACAGAATTCATCTATTTGAAGGAATTAAGAAGAGATTCATACAAGGAAGATTTCTGTGAAGTTTGGTTGGAATTGGTCCTGCAGTTTTGGAGAAGAAAATTTTTTAAAGATTTTTCAAAAATTTAAATCAATTAAATTAATTAAAATTCAAGTTCTGCGCGGATTTTATTCTTTTGAAGGAATTTGGTAGAGATTCATGCAAGAAAGATTTCTGTGAAGTTTGGTTGAAATTGGTCCAGTAGTTTTGGAGAAGAAGAATTTTTAAAGATTTTTCGAAAATTTAAAACAAATTAAATTAATTTAAATTCAAGTTCCGCACGGATTTTATTTTTTTGAAGGAATTTGGTAGAGATTCATGTAAGGAAGATTTCTGTGAAGTTTGGTTGAAATTGGTCCAGTGGTTTTGGAGAAGAAATATTTTTAAAGATTTTTCGAAAATTTAAAACAAATTAAATTAATTAAAATTCAAGTTCCGCACGGATTTTATTTTTTTGAAGGAATTTGGTAGAGATTCATGCAAGGAAGATTTCTGTGAAGTTTGGTTGAAATTGGTCCAGTAGTTTTGGAGAAGAAGAATTTTTAAAGATTTTTCGAAAATTTAATTCAATTAAATTAATTAAAATTTAGGTTATACACAGAATTTATCTATTTGAAGAAATTAAGAAGAGATTCATACAAGGAAGATTTCTGTGAAGTTTGGTTGAAATTGGTCCAGTAGTTTTGGAGAAGAAAATTTTTTAAAGATTTTTTTCGAAAATTTAATTCAATTAAATTAATTAAAATTCAAGTTCTGCGCAGATTTTATTCTTTTGAAGGAATTTGGTAGAGATTCATGCAAGGAAGATTTCTGTGAAGTTTGGTTGAAATTGGTCCAGTAGTTTTGGAGAAGAAGAATTTTTAAAGATTTTTCGAAAATTAAATTAAATTAAATTAATTAAAATTCAAGTTCTGCACAGATCTTATTCTTTTAAAAGAATTTGGTAGAGATTCATGCAAGGATGATTTGTGTGAAGTTTGGTTGAAATTGGTCCAGCAGTTTTGGAGAAGAAGAATTTTTAAAGATTTTTCGAAAATTTAATTAAATCAAATTAATTTAAATTCAAGCTCTGCACAGATTTTATTCTTTTAAAGGAATTTGGTAGAGATTCATGCAAGGATGATTTGTGTGAAGTTTGGTCGAAATTGGTTCAGCAGTTTTGGAGAAGAAGATATTTGAAAATTGTTTACGCACGCACGCACGGACGCACGACGGACACAGGGCCCTGACATAAGCCCCTCTGGCCGTTGAAATTGGTCCAGTAGTTTTGGAGAAGAAGAATTTTTAAAGATTTTTCAAAAAATTAATTCAATTAAATTAATTAAAATTTAGGTTATACACAGAATTTATCTATTTGAAGAAATTAAGAAGAGATTCATACAAGGAAGATTTCTGTGAAGTTTGGTTGAAATTGGTCCAGTTGTTTTGGAGAAGAAGAATTTTTAAAGATTTTTTTAGAAAATTTAATTCAATTAAATTAATTAAAATTCAAGTTCTGCGCAGATTTTATTCTTTTGAAGGAATTTGGTAGAGATTCATGCAAGGAAGATTTCTGTGAAGTTTGGTTGAAATTGGTCCAGTAGTTTTGGAGAAGAAGAATTTTTAAAGATTTTTCGAAAATTAAATTAAATTAAATTAATTAAAATTCAAGTTCTGCACAGATCTTATTCTTTTAAAAGAATTTGGTAGAGATTCATGCAAGGATGATTTGTGTGAAGTTTGGTTGAAATTGGTCCAGCAGTTTTGGAGAAGAAGAATTTTTAAAGATTTTTCGAAAATTTAATTAAATTAAATTAATTTAAATTCAAGCTCTGCACAGATTTTATTCTTTTAAAGGAATTTGGTAGAGACTCATGCAAGGATGATTTGTGTGAAGTTTGGTCGAAATTGGTTCAGCAGTTTTGGAGAAGAAGATATTTGAAAATTGTTTACGCACGGACGCACGGACGCACGGACGGACGCACGGACGCACAACGGACACAGGGCCATGACATAAGCCCCTCTGGCCTTCGGCCAGTGGAGCTAAAAACAAAAATAAAATGATGTGCATAATTAATCTACACATTGCCATATAGTCATATACCAAGTCTCATCAAACTAGCTTGCTTAGTTATTATCTTATCGCAGGATCCCATTTTTGGCCATATTTTCACTATTTCTGTAACCATAGCAACCTCAATTTAAGTCGAAAAACAAAAATAAAATGATGTGCATAATCTACACATTGCCATCTAGTCATATACCAACTTTCATCAAAAACGCTTGCTTAGTTATTAAGTTATCGCGGGATCCAGATTTGAGCGGACAGACGGACGGACAGACGGACGGACGCACGGACAGACGGAGGGCAAACCTATAGTCCCCTCCGGTGTGAACACCGGTAGGGGACTAATATAGAAGACAGATTAATAATGAATATTTAAAACACAGCACATCCAATGAAAGTGATTATCAGTGCACCAATAAAACTAAATCCACAGAGGTTGAATACTGACATGTTACAATGAGGATTTGAGCCTTGCCTAGCCGAGATGTAGTATAATATGTGATTTCCACAACAAAACAGATTTTGAGAAAGATAACGTATGTGTAAAATATAGCACAGAAAAAATTGAAACAAAAGGAGATATTCTTTTGTCTCAATGTTTTCCAAAGCCTTTTCTATTACAGTCGTCAAAGCCAGGTCTTGTTTTGGAAAAGGTGAAGATTCTGTTCACTCACCTTTATCATTTCGATGTTTTCTTTACTGTACGACAGCTTCAAACTTTCTCTTAACAACCTCCCAGCTCTATCAGCCTGACGAATGATCGAGTTACAGTTGGCGCTGTGAGCGTTACTCAAGAAATTACGTCTAGCCTTGAACGCCATGAGCACAGACTTGAGTAACGGATCGTCAGCCGTCTGGAGTTTGCGTGGAAATGAGTCGACCATGGTGTAACATCGTTCTGCGTTTTCGTCGTCGCCCACAAGCCAGTACATCCCGACAGATACAACTCCCGACCACCAGATGGCAGACTCATCATACTCTGGAATAGAGAGTTAAAGTTAATTTTTTAACCCTTTCCCAAACGGCAAAAATTTGAGCAGTTCCATTTTCAAAGCAGCTGCAGATGGAAATATGCAATATGCAGTATGTCGATAAGACAGGTTTTGAGTAGCCTGTAGCATGGCAGAAAAATATTGAGTATTGAGGCAAAAAGAGATAATGTATTTTCTTCTTTTACCCAAATGTTTTCACAAACCAATTCTATTGGGGATGTCAAATCCAGTCCTTGTTTGGGAAGAAAATTAATTACAGTTGGAAGACTTTTTATGCTCTAAAATTATTCTAACTGTCTATCAAAGACTTAATTTTCCTAGCTTTCAAGAATATCAGGCAATGGTATAAGGGTCAAGTCAAAAGGTAAAAGTAACATTAAACTTAATAGAGATCATGCTTGAAATGCCTACCTGGAAGTTCCATATTCTTGGCCAAGTCAGTGAAGGAGTTCTTTTGTTTCAAACATGCAGCATCTGTCAATAATTGCGAATACTGTAGAACCTCGGCAGATTTTAGTTCACCTTCCGCATTCCTGTTACCCGGAGACACCAAACTGTACAGGGACCTCTCTAACAGGTGGCGCCTAAACTGCTGGGTTACCATGGCAACTGGGTCCGCTGGAAATGTAAAATTTGTTTGTAAATTTATGTTATTCTTATGTTATTCAGGCAATGAATACACAATATCTTTTAGCAAATTTTACAATGTATTGTATGTTTTGAATGAGTAGGAAAATTTTTACATCTACCGAGACCCAATGACAAAAACATGGCAAATCCTGAAAATTAATGCCCCATTTTCTTTGAAAACAATTTTGGCATGTATTTGCACAGAGTTTACTTTGTGTTTGTACTTTGTTTACAGAGTTTAAGGTGTTCTAATGGTTTGTATGCAAATAACGTAAACCAGGTGTCATATCTGCTATTGTTTCCATCAGAATACTGACTAGGTTAAATGTTTTTCACTCCATTCAATATGCTTTTATTGTCAACATATTTTTGAGGAGCATTTCCAAGCTAGGTTATACATACCTATAGAAGGGCATGAAGTAAAGATGTTGTCTCTAGGATGAAGATTCCACTCCCCGTTCACAAAGAACCTGTACCCATCTGGATGACAGATCCATTGTAAGCTGGCAGGTACTGGATCTACACTGTGAGAGATCGTGTAACAGCCACAGCTCAAAAAGTAACGCTGAAATAGAAGAGGATAATCATATAATTTCTTCATTTTCCACAATGTTTTCTACACAAAACAAGAGATGTTTGTAAAACATATATGCCCCCTCAAGGGCCTACATTTGATGTAGGTCAAAGTCCAAGGTCAAGGTAACAAGGTCCAAGGTCATGGTCACATATGAAAGGTCTTGGTAGGAGGTGTCTATGTGTCAAATATCAAAGCTGTATATTTAAAAGTAAAATGAAACATAGGCCAGGTTAAAGTTTTTACAAGTAGGCCAAATGTCAAGGTCATGGTCAAATGTGAAAGGTCTTGGTTGGAGGTGTCCATGTGTGAAATATCAAGGCTGTAGGTGTAAAAGGACATGATATATATGCCTGGTTTCAGTCTTTTTAAAAGTAGGTCAAACTCCAAGGTCAAGGTTGCAATATTCAAAGTCATGGTCAAATGTGAAAGGTCTTGGTAGGAGGTGTCTATGTGTGAAATATCAAGGCTGTAGGTGTAATAGGACATAAGATAAAGGCTATGTTAAAGATTTCTAAAAGTATGTAAAAATCAAAGGTCAATGACATACAGGCCAAGGTCATGGTCAAATGTGAAAGGTCTTGGTAGGGGGTGTCCATGTGTAAAATATTGAGACTGCATATGTAACAGGACATGAGATATAGGCCTAGTTTAAGCTTTTTTTAAAGTAGGTCAAACTCCAAGGTCAAGGTCCAAGGTCATGGTCAAAAGTGAAATATCTTGGTTGGAAGTGACCATGTGTGAAATATCAAGGCTGTAAATGTAAAATGACATGAAATATAGGCCAAATTAATGTATTATTAAAGTAGGTTAAACACCAAGGTCAAGGTCACAAGGTCCAAGGTCATGGTCAAATGTGAAATGTCTTGGTCGTAGGAATCCATGTGTGAAATACCAAGGCTGTATGTGTAAAAGGACATGATATATCAGCTAGATTAGATTTAGTTTTTTTAAAGTAGGTCAAAGTCCAAGGTCAAGGTCACAAGGTCCAATGTCATGGTCAAATGTGAAAGGTCTTGGTAAGATGTGTCCATGTGTGAAATACCAAGGCTGTATGTGTAATAGCACATAAGATATAGGCCCAGTTTAATTTATTTAAAAGTAGGTCAAACTCCAAGGTCAAGGCCACATGGTCCAAGGTCATAGTCGTATGTGATAGGTCTTGGTCAGAGGTTTCCATGTGTCAAATATCAAGGCTGTATGTGTAAAAGGACATGATATATCGGTCAGGTTAAAGTTTTTCAAAAGTAGGTCAAACTCCAAGGTCAAAGTCACAGAGTCCAAGGTCATGGTCAATTATGAAAGGTCTTGGTAAGATGTGTCCATGTGTGAAATATCAAGGCTGTATTTGTAAAAGGTCACGAGATATTTGCCGGGTTTAATTTTTTTCAAAATTGGTCAAACTCCAAGGTCAAGGTCATAAGGTCCAAGGTCATGGTTAAATCTGAACGATGTTGATAGGAGGTATCTATGTGTGAGATATCAAGGCTGTATGTGTAAAAGGACATGAGATATAGGCAAGGTTAAGAATTAAGTGTAAAAATCAACAAAGGGCAATAACTCCAAGAATTTGATTGGCAGAGTTACGGTTCTTGTACACTGCACCTCTCCATAAAAAAATCTATTCACCTGTAAAGTTTCATGATTCTACCTTACATATTTTTTGAGTTGTGCTCCGGACAAGAATCAAGTTATAAACTCAACAAAGGGCAATAACTCAGAAAATTTGATCAGCAGAGTTACGGTTCTTGTGCACTGCACCTCTCCATAATGAGATCTATCCACCTATTAAGTTTCATGATTCTACCTTACATACTTTTTGAGTTATGCTCCGGACAATAATCAAGTTTGAAAATCAACAAAGGGCAATAACTCAAAAAAATTGATCAGCAGAGTTACGGTTCTTGTGCACTGCACCTCTCCATAATGAGATCTATCTACCTATTAAGTTTCATGATTCTGCCTTACATACTTTTTGAGTTATGCTCCGGACAATAATCAAGTTTGAAAATCAACAAAGGGCAATAACTCATAAAATTTGATCGGCAGAGTTACGGTTCTTGTGCACTGCACCTCTCCATAATGAGATCTATTCACCTGTAAAGTTTCATGATTCTACCTAACATAGTTTTTGAGTTATGCTCCGGACAAAAATCAAGTTTGAAAATCAACAAAGGGCAATAACTAAAAAAAATTTGATCAGCAGAGTTACGGTCCTTGTGCACTGCACCTCTCTATAATGAGATCTATCCACCTGTAAAGTTTCATGATTGTACCTTACATACTTTTTGAGTTATGCTCCGGACAAGAATCAAGTTATAAAATCAACAAAGGGCAATAACTCATAAAATTTGATCGGCAGAGTTACGGTTCTTGTGCACTGCACCTCTCCATAATGAGATCTATTCACCTGTAAAGTTTCATGATTCTACCCAACATAGTTTTTGAGTTATGCTCCGGACAAAAATCAAGTTTGAAAATCAACAAAGGGCAATAACTCAAAAAATTTGATCAGCAGAGTTACGGTTCTTGTGCACTGCACCTCTCCATAATGAGATCTATCCACCTGTAAAGTTTCATGATTGTACCTTACATACTTTTTGAGTTATGCTCCGGACAAGAATCAAGTTATAAAATCAACAAAGGGCAATAACTCAAAAAATTTGATCGGCAGAGTTACGGTTCTTGTGCACTGCACCTCTCCATAATGAGATCTATCCACCTATGAAGTTTCATGATTCTACCTTTAATACTTTTCGAGTTATGCTCCGGACAAGGTTTGGTCTACGGACAGACCGACCGACATACGGACCGACCGACCGACCGACCGACCGACACTTGCAAAACAATATACCCCCATTTTCTTCGAAAGGGGGCATAATTACCAACAAATGTAAAATCTGATTCATTTGAAATTGCCGTCTAGTAAAGTGTTAACCCTTTCCCAAATGAAACATTGTTTTGACATCTCCAATAGACAAGTCTTAGGAAAACATTGATGTATTAAAGAAGAGAACACTAATAACCAGCATTGTCTCCTTTTGCCTAAATATTTTCCATGTTATATCATACACAAATCCCAACTTAATCAACATTCGTTCTGTCATCTGCAGCAGCTTTAAAAGAGCAACAGTCCATATATTTGACGTTTTGGAAAGAAATTATGTCCCCACAAGTTTTTGTCTTTTCAAATATGGTTACAGGAATTAACATTAAGCTACTTACAGCCATAAACTTGAGTTTACCAAGCATCACCCTGAGAGCAGCCCCAACATAGATTTCTGCTACCATGGCACTAGTCATCGTATCTCCAGCAGCCTCGGCTAGGTTGATGGCACACAGGCTCAGGTTTAAACCATAGGCATAGCTGCCTGGAATGTGACCTGCAATTATACAGCATTGATTGATTGATTGATGGGAGATTCTTGTCCTACGAAACATTTATAATCATATAAAATCCTTTTCTGAACTTTTCTACATAAGGACTTGTGTGAAAAAGGATCGAATCAGCGATGTTTAGGTGAGAGAAATGAAGACATCAGTGAAATTGTGTAAGACAAAACAAACCATTGAATTTTCATTGATTGATTGCACCAAATCAATTAATCAAACAAAAAACCTACCAGCTAGGTGTAACTGATGCAGTTTAAAGTAGGCTACAGCCCCATCTCTAGCAGACAGTTTCACATCCGTGGGTTCTACAGGTCGTCTCCTCAGTTTACCGGACCGACAAAACAGCCAGCGACCGATGTAGGCCTTGTGTAGTACCTGTCTAAACACCTGCCATAACAGGCTGGCTGTCAGATCTATCTTGGATGTGGGTAACGGTCGACCTATGGCATTCAGGGCTAGTCTCAGTTGATGTGATGCGGCGGAAAAATCACCCTGCAAATAGAGGAATCAAGGGTTGAACAACTTTGGCCTTTTTACATTAATCTGTCATAAAAATAAATAGGTTTTTCCTTTTATTCCTAATGGTGGGTTTCTCGTATACTAAAATGTGATTGAACTGACCAAATTCATGAAGCAGACAATTCTCTATTTGTGTGCCGAGCCCGGATAGCTCAGTCGGTTACGTCGGAGTCTGTCAATCCAGGGGTCTCGAGTTCGAACCCCGGCTCGGCCAGTATCCATTCTGACATTTGACAAAAGTCATTTGTCTCTCACCAATGGGTGTGAATCATCTATGTGAGAGAGCAGCTGGAGGCTCAGTTTGGATATTGTGGTTGTACTGGTGCGAGAAATACCAGGAACCCACGGTTAGGTGCTCCAGCCGCTGCGATATGACCCTGGTAGTTGAAAACGGTGTAAAACCCCAATAAACTCAAACTCTATTTGTGTGGGTACGCAGGTACACTAAGGTAATTGTCAGATGGATACCCAATTACCCAAGTACACTGTATACTCATTTCAGCCCTAATCATGACACAGAACGTAAATTACATACCCTATGAATATCCTGATCTGCTTGGTTTCTATGTCTCCAATAAGCTGTATTGGCATCACTGTTTTTAGAGGTAATGGGTTCCCCAAATATATAAACAGGCACAAAATATCGGAATGACTGTATTTGAGACCAACATGGATCCTGATCAGCCTGTGCATATGCACAGTCTGATCATGATCCATATTGCTCTCTTACAACTTTTTCATTACCCACATGATCAAATCAAATGCCATGGAGCAGTTCAGGCAAAAGAACAAATTGATAACCAGCTATTTACCCAGCATTATGCTGCTTTTGAAGGAAAACACCGTAACTGTAGCTTATAACAAGCTGTAGTTATGAGGTTTTAATTGTAAAGCGATAATTTTCTCCTTTTGAATGTGTATCAATATTTTCTCTGCTACGGATCAAGCAAGTCTTACCCTATGTATATCCTGGTCAGCTTGGTTCCTATGTCTCCAATAAGCTGTATTAGCATCACTGTTTTTAGAGGTGATGGGTTCACCAAATATGAACAGTTTGGTTAGGACGCCGATGACCAAAAGTCCGTTGAATAACCAGAGTAGGAAGGTAGATAGCAGTCCTGCATTCCAAATAGACCATTGACCTGAAAAGAGTCAAGAATAAAATGTGTTTGTGAAATACTAATGCCCCCAAAACAGCAGGGTATGATGTTGATAATCAATACTTTATTCTTTTCTCTCATATTTTTTGTACAATTCATAATGTAAAACTAGGAATGAAGAAAGATTCTTCATCTTTTAGTTTGTTTAATAGGTTTATCCATTGAATGGGGGCTTGATACCACATTCAGTTACATTTAGGATCTTGGGTCCATGACAATATGAATATGTTACCCACATCTCTCACACAATAACAAAGCCAACATCAAATGCAAGCCAACAAGGGCAGATTGTTGATGTAAATTGAGACAGTTGGACAATTTTAACTAGGGATGGGAACGAATATCCGAATATTCGAATATTCGTTTTTGCTGCGAATATTCGAATGCGAATCTGGTATTCGAATATTCGTTATTCCCAGTGAAAAATTATCTTTTTTGAACTTTTAATTAAGAAAATAACCTGATAACAAGAGGGCCATTGGCCCTGAAGCGCTCACCTGATATAATAATAACTTTTTGTTTTCAGGTTGATTGGGCAAAAAATGTGACCTCTAGGGTGCACACAAGGTTTAGCTAAGATTTGACCTCTTGACCTAGAATTGATCAAGACAATCATTCAGATCAATTTTCAGGTTGATTGGGCAAAATGTGGCCTCTAGAGCGCACACAAGGTTTTACAAAGATTTGACCTCATGACCTAGTTTATGACGCCAGATGACCCAATTTCAATCTTGTCCGAGAATTGATCGAGACAATCACTCTGATCAATTTTCAGGTTAATTGGGCAAAAAGTGTGGCCTCTAGAGTGCACACAAGGTTTTTCTAAAATTTGACCCTGTGACCTAGTTTTTGACCCCAGGTGACCCAATTATTAACTTGTCCAAGATTTCATCAATACAATCATTCTGATCAATTTTCAGGTTGATTGGGCAAAAAATGTGGCCTCTAGAGTGCACAAAAGGTTTTTCTAAGATTTGACCCCGTGACCTAGTTTTTGACCCCAGCTGATCCAATTTCAAACTTGTCCGAGATTTGATCAAGACAATCATTCTGATAAATTTTCAGGTTGATCGGGCAAAAAATGTGGCCTCTAGAGTGTACACAAGGTTTTTCTAAGATTTGACCCCGTGACCTAGTTTTTGACCCCAGATGATCCAATTTCAAACTTGTCCAAGATTTGATCAAGACAATCATTCTGATCAAATTTCAGGTTGATTGGGCAAAAAATGTGACCTCTAGAGTGCACACAAGGTTTTTCTAAGATTTGACCCTGTGACCTAGTTTTTGACCCCAGCTGACCCAATTTCAAACTTGTCCGAGATTTTATCAAGACAATCATTCTGAGCAATTTTCAGGTTGATTGGGCAAAAAATGTGGCCTCTAGAGTGCACACAAGGTTTTACTAAGATTTGACCTTGTGACCTAGTTTTTGACCCCAGATGACCCAATTTCGAACTTGTCCGAGATTTTATCAAGACAATCATTCTGAGCAAATTCCAGGTTGATTGGGCAAAAAATGTGGCCTCTAGAGTGCACACAAGGTTTTTCTAAGATTTGACCCCGTGACCTAGTTTTTGACCCCAGATGACCCAATTTCGAACTTGTCCGAGATTTCATCAAGACAATCATTCTGAGCAAATTTCAGGTTGATTGGGCAAAAAATGTGGCCTCTAGAGTGCACACAAGGCAAAGTTTGACGGACGACGGACGACGGACGACACACGACACACGACACACGACGGACGCCGGACACAGCAGTATCACAATAGCTCACCATGAGCACATTCGTGCTCAGGTGAGCTAAAAAGTGGCAATCCTTTGAATTTGGAGATGACTGCTTCTCATTTGCAGTCATAGCGCTAGTCGCTACGTTTTGACACCTGTCAATGTAATACACGAACCTGGAATATAATCTACTATTGTGACAGATACACATCGACGTTAATCCGATTATTCTAGTACCTTAAAATTTAACAAGGTTTTCAAAAGCTGCACATATTAAAGAACGATATTATATTGATCAATCGTTGGTTAAGTTGTATTAGCCAGTCAGAATTTCTATTTCTCGCAGATGAAATTGATCTTCTTTAAAATTACAACCAAATAAAGGTATGAAATTCGGTCTGATAAAAAATGAAAAAATAAGAACTTAGAATCAAAGAAGCAATATCTACGATCTAGCAGTGATTCCAAGCTTTTCATAATTATGATGCTAAGAATAAACGATAAGCAAGATTTTTCACTTCCATTCATTAACCATGAGGGGATATGAAGAATATGTACACTTAAAGACACTTCTAACGCAACACTTACATTTTTGGTTATAACTTGAAATTTAATGAACCATTTTTCATTAAATTTTCAACGAATTCAATTCATCCACAATTGCATTGTGTCTGTAAATTTCATAAAGAAACATTGAGTAGAAATGATTAAATTTGCAGTTCATCTAATATGACTAGAAAACAAAAAGTCGCAAAAAAACTGTGCGAGCTGATAACGTAAATTTATGTTATTATTCAAGTAACATCAGTAAAGTTTATGACATTCTGCTAACATTCTGTGTGTCCGACATGGACCTGAATGACACGAAGACACCCCCTTCTCATTGATAAAACATAAATGATGATGAATCTTTGTGGTATCTTTCTCAACTCGTCCCTTTTAAGTTCCTGTTCCAGTTGTTGAAAATTTGTTGGAGCAAAAGTGCGAAAAACTGATGTCTGGTAACAAATTCGATGATTTTGTACAATGCTGACACGTACAAATCATTCAGGTCCGTAGGAACAGGGGGTTGGAGGGGGGGGGGGGGGGGGGGGCAAGCCAAAATGGTGAATTTTCTTTTTACACACTGAAAATTTAGGGAAAATCCAAATTAGCCCCCCGATATTCAGACACTGCAGCTTTAGTCCACCCAATATAAAATTGCTTCGTACGGGCCTGTGACATTATTTCTTAAACAAAATAGGTGCAACTGATTTCTAGTATAGCTTTGATGCTATTGAAATCTGGGGTTTTGTGACTTTTCATATTTGAGTCTTAGTGAAAACCCTAAATATTTTTTAAGTTCGGATCAGTCAATTTTTATGAAATTTTCAGAAAACATGTAACCGTAGTTGATTTATATTTGCTGAAAATTTCATAAAATATACTGCATTATTTATTTAATTATGATGAAAAATGTAAGTGTTGCGTTGGAAGTGTCTTTAAGTGTACGTGTTTTAAAGAGTGAATAGTTAATCTTTAAAAGACCGGGTTTTTGTACTTGCAATTACAAACACAATTTATGAAACAAAATAAGGGTATGTGAAGGTCTAGCGTAGTTCCCAAATCAAACAAATTTGTATTAAGATTTAGAATCCTGAACATACCACATGAATAAAGATACATATTTACCAAACCCCCCAAAACGAATATTCGAATATATTCGAATATCTAAAACGAATATTCGAATATGTATTTTGGTATTCGTTCCCATCCCTAATTTTAACCCATTACAAGACAGCAGCAATTTGAATTCAATGATGTTGCAGATGACCACTTCAAGTGTATAAATTTTTCCATTTCATGTTGGGTTTTTTTTAGAGAAAACATTATGACAAATGAAGAAATTGCTTGTGACAAGCAATTTCTTCATTTTCCACAATGTTTTCTGAAGCCTTTATATTATGGGGCAGCAAAAAGTATCATTGTGCGAGATTGGATTAACTTACCATCCGTCACCTCTTCCATCCCCTGAAGCTGTCTGCCCGAGAATCCAGCCTCGTACGAGAATCCCGACTGAACTCCCGCCTTCTCTAGTAGCGCTCCAAACGGGTTGAATGCAAGAACACCCAGCATAAACACACATAATGTGAACCTGGTCTTGTCTGCCATACCATTTGTTACAAACATCTTCGCATCATCACTTTGGGAATCTGAAAAACATAGTGACATCAGGTTTTTAAGATTTGTCAAGATTTGAAATTGGTTTGCAATTTCATCTGCACCTCATTTTTAACATTTCCAAGCATTGGTAAAATGTTGGGGTTTTTTGGCAACAAAGCATGGTGGTCTGGTAGCAGCTTATACACAATCTAGTTGGCATTGACAAAATAGACACAAATAATTCGTATATAAATAAATAATAAATAAACAACTTAATCTTAGTCATGATTTTGTATGAAATAGAAAAGGTCTTGGTTAAATAGATAACAATGTGTGTGTAGATCTAGTTGTTAGACCTACTTGTTGTTTTTTAAGTTCACAAAGAACACATTTTCTATTGTAATGGCAATGATCAACATTTGGAAATATAACCACAAAATTCAAATAGTGAGCAAGGGATACTTATATTAATTGAAGTCTACCTACCCATATCTTCAAAAGCAGGACTACCAGGGGAGGAAGCTTCACTATCACTACTGACATCCGACCCAGGAGGTGTAAGCATGTATTGGTCATCTCCGGGAACATCTTTGGCGAGCATTAACAGTTCTTGGAGATCTGCAGAATAAACAGTATTTTATAAAATTTACATCAGCTTCATGAATGTTTCAGTCATAGCACAAAGAAGTGCACTCATGCATCTTGTAATATTGAATTTTGATTTTCAGAAAAATAATTATCATTTCTATTTTGGCAAAAGAAAAATAATATCCTGTGAGCTGTGGTCCTTTTGGCAAAATTGTTCAATTCAATGATGTTGCGGATGACAATTTCAAGTAATTTAAATTTTACATATTTGGTTGGGAAGAAAATATTAAGGGAAATGAAGAAATTGCTTGCCACAAGCATTTTCTAACAGGCCCGTAGGAAGCAATTTTATATTGGGGGGGCTAAAGCCCTGGTCCTGAATATTGGGGGGGGGGGGGGGGCTAATTTGGATTTTCCCAAAATTTTCAGTGTAAAAGTAAGAAAATTCAGCATTTTTGGTCAAGATTGGGGGGGGGGGGGGAGGGGGACTTAGCCCACCCCTAGCCCCCCTGTTCCTACGGGCCTGTCTAACAAGCAAAATTCTTCATATTCAACAATGTTTTCCAAAGCCATAATCTTGTAGAAAGTCAACAAGGGTCATTGTGTGGTTATGGGACCAGGGTAAAGGATTTTCATGCAAGTATAAAGAATTGCAATAGAAGAATTGTCTTACTCTGTTTCTTGGCAGCCATTTTGAGGGACATATTTTCTTTCTTCAGTCTCTCATTCTGTGACAGTAAGTAGCGAATATAATCGATCCCCTTCCGTAAAATAGCCGACTTGTTTAACTGTAAAGACAGAGAATAAAATTTTGTATGGTAGTCACTAGTCAGGACAACTCTTTTCTAGGTAACACAAATTTGCAAGATGTTTCCCTAGTGTAACTTAGTAAAGAATTGGATTACAGAAATTGCTAAAAACAATTATGTTTTTCCAAAAACATTGAAATTTTCTGTGAATTTGTTGTCTGAAATATTTGTGAATTTTGTAAATTCCAAAAAAATTAAGAAAGGCTTTATAGATGCTTTCTCAGTTTTCTCATGAAAAGTTGATGTAGTCAACAGCCAGCTTCTTTTTCCATTTCAAAGATTTTGATCATAGCAAGCTATTCTTGGTTTACACATGCTGATTTTGGTCTAGAAGGTCTGCGGAGGTCACATAATGAAGATTGTTGGATCATGATGAAAGAAAATCGCCATCTTTGTTAACTTTTTCTCAAACAAGACCTGGTTTTGACGTCTCTAATAGGAAAAGCTTCGGAAAACATTGAAACAAAAGAAGAAACTGCTGATAACCAGCAGTTTCTCCTTAAGTTTCAATATTTTCCATGCAATATTTTACACAAATTCTGTCTTAACTTCCATTTTGTCATTTGTGGCAGTTTTTGAAGTGGATCACCCTAACATTTTGTCATTTGGGAAATAGTTAAATATTAGAGACACTTGACCATGATGAATCACAGCTTTCTTATCTTCCATAACGGTCCATTTCCATGTTGATTTGCACATGTTTGGTATTTGCACTGCAGAGACATTGCAACTTATAAATACACATGCAATGCAACTACAATGCACTACCATACATAGCTTCTGGTATACTGTTACATCCAAGTCATCTGTCTGTCCATCTGTTAGTGAATCATTGTCTATTCAACTCCTACAGTTTTATTCAAAACTTGCCAAAGACTGTATTCCAGTATGTATTGTTGTGCTGATTTCTATCTGAGCCTCTTCATTAGTTTAGTTAGTTCCTGAATTATCTTCCCTTGAATTTATTCCCATGTTCATTGATATGCCTCTCTGGTATATATTGGACGCTCAGTTAATCTCTTGTTTAATGTGGTCTTTCTAGTATCAATTGGTCCATAGAAACATTTGGATGTATAGTTCTGCAGTGTAACTGACTTCATTTTGTCATAAGCATTCATGCATCAAAATTCATGGTATGTCTTGCCACAGGTAGTTGGTTCATAAAGATGCATTCCTAAACGTCCACTGGCAATCACTGGTCTCAGTTT
This sequence comes from Fragum sueziense, assembly GCA_963680895.1. Classification (NCBI taxonomy): domain Eukaryota; kingdom Metazoa; phylum Mollusca; class Bivalvia; order Cardiida; family Cardiidae; genus Fragum; species Fragum sueziense. The sequence continues at coordinate 64,108,428 of OY804596.1, read as the reverse complement.
TCCTTCCTGCTACCCCGTTGCTGTTTCATCTTTTCCTTGATGTGTGGTTTCACCTCAAAACAGTTTGGGGATACCTCTGTCTAATCAAACTTGTTATCAAATATTGCTACTCTTAACTGAAATTAATGGCAACAATTGCAGTTTCCTCAAAATAGAATTCTTATCTTCATACAATTAGTAATTCCCTATCTACAACAATTCACAAATCAAAAGCACAAATAAATGGTGAGGAATTTAAATCGCCATCCACATTGTGTTCTGATTTCCCATGACATTTTTACTCTATTGCTTGTCTATAACGTAATCAGTCCAACACTTTATATTAGCGAAAAATATAATTATCTCACCTTTGCTTCTTTCCCAGCCACCAGGTCCTTCAGTTCTGTTATTTTATCATTGATGCTTAATCTGTATCTCTTCTCAATGGCGTTATGTGACGTTCTCTTCTCCCCTTTAGGAGGTTTGAAGCCCATCTTGTTAGGGTTAATTCTGTTAATGGGTACTTTCTCATTTTCCACAACCTGTGAAATAAGAACAACTTTATGTAGAGACGCTGCACATTTGGCTGCTCAATATTTCAATGTAGACCTCTGCAATAAACTATTACAATGTATTTATAATCAATCAAAACAACTTACGATCATAATAATACAAAATTTTAATCATATTTTCTTACAATAATCTCAATTCTTATTTAATTTTTTTAACCTTCTTATGAGAACCCATAACAAATGGATTTAGAAGCAATAAAGGATATTTTGCTATTTGAAAAGCCATTTTATCCTCTATTGCAGAGCCATACTCATACAAAATATTAAGGCAGTCCACTCTTAATGAGATTCCACGACCTCGGAATTTCTCATGCGCTGTTCTTACCTATCTGAACCTATTCGGGCAATGTTGTAAACATTCGGCAATGGAACATTCCTCCGCCAAATGTTTACGTCGCCCTAATAATTCTGCCTTGGCGTGAATCTCATTAGGAGTGCACTACCTTAAAGACAGACACTTGTATGGGAAAATAAACAAACCTGTATGGGTATATTTGTGGTAACAATACTACCACTGGTCACTGTCTGAACCTGAGCAACGCTCGACGGGGACTTTGAGATCTGTGCCGTCTGTATTTGTATTGGCGACGACGATAAAGCTGTGTGGGTTTTCTGCAGCTGTACGGGCGATGAGGATTGTACGATGGTGGGCGAGGATTTGATGTGGATTGTTGCGGGTGATACGGGTGTCTGGATGGAGATGGGCGAGGATACTTGGATCTGGGAAGGGCTTGTGGGTTGGACGTGTAATGTGCTGCTGGGCTCTTGTTTGATTTGTGATTGTACACCGAGGAGCTGGAAAATACATGGGAAATTGTGTATTACAGGCTTTACTTAGTGAAACAAACAGATAAGAGTGGGTAAAGACATTCTGAAATTGTTATTCAAAACCAAACCCTATGTTGTGGCTGCTTATTCAAATCCTCTTGGTGGGTGAGAAAATTCCAATGAGCACCCACAACATAGGGCTTGATAATCAATAAATGCACTTTGTAAAGCTGTGTTACCCCCTCTTGTCATTCTGTAGTTCTGCATTGCAAAAGCACATATATTTTCAATGGAAATTGTTAAAATGCTGGGATCTAGACAAGTACACAAGGCAGCCCTTATGGCATTAGAAAGCATCAAAGATCCAGATCAGTCTGTGCAGTCTGATCTGGATCTATGTTCTCTTTATACAAATTCTTCAATGCTTGCAGGATCTGACTGGACAATCAGGTCTATGAAGCCTTATCGGACCAAGACAGATTTTACCAGACACATCCCTCTGAGTAATGAGTTTTGTAAGACTGAATGCTAAGGAAAACATTGAGGCAAAAGAAACTGCCACAAACCAGCTTCTCTCATATTTCCTCATTGTTTTTTTTTGTACTAATAAATTGTGTACAAGTACTAATAAATTGTGAACAAATTTTCCTTTGTCTGCATTTTTTTCTTTACATCAGCTTTTAGATTGGAATATTAGTGTGTTTTTAATTTTGCTTCTGAATCTGAAAGTGTTCACCCATTACTAATAAACGACAAAATTCTTGATTGGTCAGAATTCAAAGATGTTGCCTGCGGGCAGCAACCAATTTCAAGTGAAAAGTGTTTTTCACTTTTTGGTCTTTCTTGGTAGAATTAAACATTGTGCCATGTGGGAAATAAAGACAAGCATGTGACAAGCAATTTCTTCATTTAACACACAATGTTTTCCCAATCTTGTGGGGTGTCAAAAGGCATCACTGTGTGATAATGGGTTAATCAGCTTTTTCACCTGTTGTAACTGTTGCACTGTAATCCCAGCATTATTCTGTACAGTAGGCTGAGTAGGCTGTACTTGTTGTGCCACCTGAGTCACTTGATTAGTTTTATTCTGTCTTTTCTGATATTCTAATAACAGTAACTTAATCTGGTCATGGGTTAGACTAGCATTTTGTTGTTGCTGCTGCTGCTGTTGCTGTTTTAATCTTTCTTGTTCTTGAATACGCTGCTGTTGCTGATACTGGAGTAGAAGTTGTATCAACTGCTGCTGTTGCAACTGCTTTTGTTGTTGTTGTTGTTGTTGTCTTTGAGCTTGCAACTTTAATGCAGCTTGCTGCAGTTGCTGAGCACTAGTCAATTGAGACAAATTTAATGTTTGTTGTTTATTTCCTGGTAAATTACTCAACAGCGACTCAGAAGTCACGGAGAATGGATTCGGGTCCTGATTGACATGTGACAGAAGTAACTGTTCTCCGATGTCGAAGTCAAGTTCATGTTTGATGTCGGAGGTCTGCGGGAGGAGCTGATCTTGTAGGAGAATGTCGGATGGATCTTGTGTCGGACTGGTGTTGAACACATCCACGTCTGTGTTTGCTGAACTGTCTGGGCAAATGTAACTCACAATATCTGCAAATATACAAGAAATGTTTTAGGTGTTGAAAATAATATTAGAAAGCCCTCTTCCTAACAAACGACAAAATGTAAGGCTGTATGTTGTGTGCAACTAAATTCATGTTACAGAAAGAACAAATTCTGAGAACAAGAGAAAACAATGAGGGAAAAGGAAAATTAGTATCAAGCACGGATCCAGGTATTTTTCCCAGGAGGGGTCATCCGATCTTAAACCCTTTTTCACCAATTTCAATTTCAGGGGGGGGGGGGGGGGGGGGGGGTCAGGCCTCCTGACACCCCCCCGTCTTGTCTTGATCTGCACAGGGTGCCCACCCTTCATCTGGAAAAAAAATTCCCTGACTTTTCACTGACTTTTCCCTGACCAAAATTCATTTTTCCCTGATCCTTTTTCGTGCTAAACGGCCTCATTCTTTCCATTAAGCCGTCCGATCCATATGCTATTTATCAAGCATTCTTACAATAACAGTTCAAATGTGTTTTTTGAAGTTACATGTATTAATAGAATCCTCAAAATGCTCAATTTTTTATACATGATGAAGGGAAAAGATAATTTGTCCTGTTTGAAATAGTTAAATACACTTGCTTTGACAACAATTTAAATGTTAATACTTACGTTTGAAGCTATGACTTAAACTTTAAAGTGTACACCTCAATACATAAGAGAAAATGAGAAATACTACTTCAGTCTTTGTCTTACTCAAACTGTTTCAAACAACTTTCTGTGAGCATCATTCTCATGAAAGGTGTTCATTAAAAAGACAGATTTGCTACCACTCCAACCTTTTTCCATTTTAAATATTAACTGACCTGTTAATAAGGCCCTTACTAATCTAGATACATTCCAATCAAAATTTCCTGCACTGATAGCCTTTCACATTTATCTTCCCTTGAAATATTATCCTGTTTACAAGTTATTTTCAGTCATTTTCTGGACAAAAATGGATAACTCTGTGCATGTGTGAACAGTTTATCATTAGCACAATTTCATGTACATTCTTGACATATTGCTTGCTCAGGTGTTGCAATTTTGGAGGATTTTAAAACCAGCTTTGAGCTAAAATTGATTTTCTCTTAATCAGGTACAAGTGCATCTAATGAATATTTGTAGGAAACAGGTGATAATGGATATATTTGAGGGTTTTATTCACTTCTCATGAAAGAAGACAAGGGTAATATATAAGTGATTTGGAAGGAGATTGCCTATATATGACTTAAATCATGTTACACTCATCACCAAACTCAAAAGCAATTAAAACCAAATGGTGCACAGTCCTTGCAGCTGTGCAAGTATTAATACACATTCTACACCACATAATGTAACTACCCTCTTAGTATCAATATTTCTTCAACCTTCTCTGACAAGAGCTGTCCGAAGAAAGCGCGTTCAACTTTCTAAGTTGCTTAGTATAAAGGGGGCATAACTCCAAATATAGTGCAGCCAGGGTCATGGGCACTGGTAGTAAGGTAGAGGGTGTGATGGTGAATAAGTATTCCAAGTTTGGGTTGATTCCCTTTGATAGTATGGAAGTTATTGATGTTTGAAAAAACTTTAACCTTTGTTGCAACGCCAACGCCGATGCCCGGGTGACAGTATAAGCTCTCATTTTCTTCGAAAAGTCAAGCAAAAAATGTTTGAAATATTCTTCTCTTCACTGTCAGCTTCTTTCCTCTTGCTTACAAATTCAGCCATATTAAAAGCATAAGATTTCAATAGAAGATCCATTCCAAATGTTAAGCCTTTATTCGACATTAAAATGATAAAATGTTTAAAAGAACAACTGGTTTGACAATCAAAACCTGATAAATGCCATGTAGCTATAATTATCTGTGTTATTTTATTTCATTTTTTTCTATTTGTTTTATTTGAGCAAGAGATAATTTCAAAATTCCCTGACTTTTCCCCGACTTTTTAAGCTTTTCAGATTTCCCTGACCATTTTCCAAAATTCCCTGACTTTTCCCTGACCTTGAAGAAAATACAAACTTCACTGACTTTTCCCTGACCAGTGGGCACCCTGCTGCATGCAGATACATGTCTGTTTTGTCATACCATGAAGGACAAGATATAAAACAACGGTTTGTCGTGGCACACAGGGACAAAAGACGCAGCTTATTTGGGACATAACCAGTAGCCTGACGTCCCGTAGTTTCGATAGCCTTATCTAAAACCATGTGCTTGCATATTTACAAACTGATTTTATAAAATTCTGAACATCTCAATAGATTCAAGAACCAAAGTTCTAGACATAAAAAATGGAAAACAACATTTGTAAACAGACTAACAAAATAGATTGGCCAGAATATTCAAAGCATGTCATCACACGGCGTCAAGGTGATGCTCTCGTCATTCCGATATGGCTTTGTTTTTGTTCCAATTTAAAGCACTAGGATGACCTAATAACAATTGCAATTTTTTGGACGGGGACTCGCTCAACCATGGAGAAAATCAAGCGTCTTGAAAACTTTTCTAGGATGGAAAGAGGCTTGGATAAGGTTGAATGATTTTTACCCTGACCTTGAAATCACGTGATTATGTTGACGCTGGAATTTTCCGTTGTGAATATGAATAATTTTCTTATCATAAGACACGTTGATTTTCTCAACCATGTACATAAAATGGTGTTGAAAAGATGTCTTACTCTAATGAAGCAATATGGCGGACTCGTAGGTAAAATCCAAAACAAATCATCAAGTTTTTCACTATGATATTGCAGCTAATTAAGCATGTGATTAGATAAAGAGATGGTGTTGTATATGCTATCCTATGATACTATGATGCAGTACCTGCTTTAACTAGAGATATCAAATTACATCTCTATATAGTCCATGTACCTAGCTATGTTACTACAGATCTAAAGGTAATACAGAACAGAACTAGCATAACTAACAGAACTGATTAAACATAGCTCTCTAGTTAAAGCAGGTACTGCATCATAGTATCATAGGATAGCATATACAACAGATGGAAAGGGAAAACCCTGATTACTTCATCAAACGACGACTCGGTGTTCTTGCGGCTTTTCCTTTGATCTCTCAGAAATCATTGCATATGAGTAACACAAGTTCGCTATGTTTTCATGTCGGGATTGTTTGACATATTTATTAGATTCTACCGGCATCTCCGATCAACAATCAGAATTATGAAACCCAATTCTACCGTGCATGAATGGTATTAAATTAGCGAGTGGAATTTAACAGAAAGCAGACAACATGCAGTTTTGCATCTAGCAGACAATTAAATTTACGGTTTTAGATTATTGCACATGACGACGCGGGGTGAGGGGGGGGTCGGTGGGGGTGGGGGGTTGATTGGGGGTGTATCGTCGGTGATGGAAATGGTTGGGAGGGGGAAAGGGGGGGGGGGGGGGGGGGGGGAAGAGAGTCATTGGCTCCAGTGGCACCAAAATGGCTCAGGAATTTTCAAAGTGGCTCAAAGGGTGGCTCAAACTTTTTTTGACCCAGCGCTAGCCCTGGCAGCAACAACATTTAGATGCACAAGGAAAGGTACTCAAATTGTAAGCACTTCTGAAAATCACAAGGCTATCGAAACCATGTGACCTATCGAAAGCATGAGAGGAAAGGATAATCTTTTGGATAATCCCCTTTTTCGCCAAATTCCAGGGGGGGTCATGACCCCCTATCCCCCCCTCTGGATCCGCGCATGTGCGCATGAGTATGCAGAATGAAATCTTTTGTGTAACTAGGTGTATCAGATGCGCAACAAAATTGTTGAATTTGATGTAGAGGCATAACACACCAGTTGGCATTCCAGCCTTCAAGATTTTGGAAGCATGACTCACTGGATAAAAAAGACGGCAATCTCCTGGTTTGGACCCCGGGGGGAATGGGATTTTGAATGCTTAAAAATCGAGAAATCCAACCCCATCAAAAAAAAAAAAAAAAAAAAAAATCTGAATCGAGCGAGTCAAGAAAAAGGCACGTTCGTTTATCAAAATTTCTCATTGTTCGATTAATATCAAAAATTGACATGATTACATTCATTCCGTGAAAACAAGTTAAGTTCAATAATTCACTTATCTATCACTTTTAAATTTGTTATGATTCCATTCATTCCGTGAAGTCTTGTTAATTATTGTTAAGTTAATCGTCAATCTGTCATGTCTATATATTATACTCCTGTTTTAGCCCCCGGGGGCTAATCCAGGAGTATATATAAGAGCGACGAGACAGAGAAAACAATTTTCTATTTCAGCAATGGGTGTTTAATAAATTTATATTTCCATTCCGAAGAGATATTTTGTAAAAAAAAGTAATAATTTAGATCTACATCTTATTCCTCGGAAATATTCCGAGTGTCTTTTTTTAAACACGTATTTAATCTCTCCAAAAGATATGGAACAATCCTGCATAATTTGCTCTTCGCTTGCCTATAATATACTCCTACTTTAGACCCCGGGGGCTAAACCAGGAGTATATATATAGGCGAGCAACAAAATAGAGAGTTTGTTAGTTCTATGATTATTGATAACTCTGCCAGGGGAGGGTATCCCCTGGAAAAGGGTTTTCTTTGGGGGACTAAATATATTAAAAATGGGGCTTGGAGTATTTTGGGGGAACGATATTAAAAGGTATCGTTGTGGGAACAAGATGCTATTTATTAGATACCGGGGTCTAAAGTTTTAGACCCCGGGGGCTAAACCAGGAGTATAATAAAGGCGAGCGAAACTAAGAAATACCGATTTTTTTAAAGTTCTGTAGATATTTGCAACTCTTTTAGGGGAGGGTATCCCCTGGAAAAGGGTTTCTTTGGGGGACTAAATATATAATAAAATGGGGCTTGGAATATTTTGGGGGAACGATCTTGAAAAGTTTCGTTGATTGAAAAGGTACTAAAAAGACCGGGGTCTAAAGTTTTAGACCCCGGGGGCTAAACCAGGAGTATAATTTAGGCGAGAGGAGCCGCGGAATGGTGTTTCTTTTAAGTTCTGTGATTATCGACAACTTTGTCAGGGGACGGTATCCCATGGAAAAGGGTTTTCTTAGGGGGACTAAAATATTTTTTAAAAAATGGGGCTTGGAGTATTTTTCGGGGAACGATCTTATAATGTTTCGTTGTGTGAAAATGATGCTATTTATTTTGACCGGGGCCTAAAGTTTTAGACCCCGGGGGCTAAACCAGGAGTATAATATAGGCAAGAGGAGCCACGAACTAGCGAGTTTGATGCTTGTTTGTTTGGAGATGCTTCGAGCCTCGGGACAACGTCAACTATGCACTAAAGAGTTCAGGAAAGATACATGCAACATGGATGGAATTTACCTTTGTATTATAGATCCGTCAAGATCTTCGTAACGTCAATCGGCAATATCCCATTAGTAAATATTCCCTGATTAAAGTCACGTAACAAACAGCACATACAGGAAGTCTATCTCCTTTTCTTATTTTTTTCTCGACATGGTAAGAAATGACTTGATATAGACTTTTAGGTAAAGATAAGCCACTATTGATGAACATAATTAAGAGGTGATGCAATTTCTTTCCGGTGTCAATGACAGTGAAATTAACAATTCCTGCCAGTAAAATTAACATTTCCTGACAGTTTCTGACAAATTCTCCACAAAAGGAAATGAAATACATCGCTTGACGCGCATTATCAGATCATTATTCCAAACATGATTATATAGGATAAAACCTTCTCAAACGACAAAATGCCAGGCTTTCCCATTTCAGAAATGTTAGAGACGACAAAATTGGTGGAAATCAATATGAAAGTTGTGTGTATGATTGTCCATAAAATTCTGGAAAAAAGGAGAATACATGTCAGTGATTTTTTTTCTTTAAAAAACGGTCGTTATTGGGCCCCTTTCCCCTCTCTGAGGAATATACTTTTTTCCCCCATTTCAGAGAAATTTTCCCCTCCTGGAACTAGATTTTTTGTTGCAAAGAAAAATCCAAATCATATTTAGATTCTAGGCATCTCTAGCAGTTCTAATGGTTGTTTGAAGGTCCCATTATGATATACAAGCAAGTTAAATGCATTTATAACACTGTATTTGAGAGTATAAGCATGTATTGAAATTTCCCCTTTTTGGGCGTTCACGCGCAAATTTTCCCCTACCTATGGGCCCTGACCCCCTTCCCCAAAAATTAAAAATAAACACTGCATGTACGTTGGTACTTTCTTCATTTGCCTGAAAGTTTTCTTACGTCCTTTCTCTTAGCGACGTCAAAACCAGGAAGGAGGAAAGGGTACAATTTGTACGGATTTGACTTATAAAACAACAACAACAAAATGCAGTTACGGTGATTCGGGAGCATGTTGGCATTAGAGTATCAAGAAAGATTCTAAAATGGTTTGCCCATTTCCAAACAATTATTTGTCACTTTAACCGCCAATGTATGATTTCATTGGTATAGGCCTAATCCAAGTGTCCACTGTGAAAATTTACAGAATGAATAGAAATGACTCCTATTATGAACAGCAAAACAATGTCTTGTTCGGGTAAGGCTAAAAGAAGCATTTTAGGTAGCCGTAGCTGTGACTTCATCATATCCAAACCGTTGTTTCAAGGCTTATTTGATTTCATTTTTTGGCGACTGGTTATACGAGGGGTGTTCATTAATTAATGAAAACATGTCTGCCATTCTTTTGAATACGCAACATGATTATGAAATACATATATACATACAGTTACAAAGAGCTACTTTTAAGCTTGTCAGGCACGGTTCTTGTTACTTTGAGAAAAATTAACATGTTTGTTACTTGCATATTAAACATTACACATTCTTAACATTAAGCTGATAGTGTTTTCATTATAAATTTAATGAACGTCCCTCGTAATTGTGAAACGATGTTGTTTAAACCATTTTCCAAACCACAAACTGTGGCGCCCAAACTGTTTAGGGTGGCACCAACCGCACCATGTAAGAGATTTGTGATTTACTTAACAAGGATTAACAAGACTTCGCGGAATGAATGGAGTCATAACAAATTTTGATATTAATCGAACAATGATAAATTTTGATAAACGAACGTGCCTTTTTCGCAATATCTACCAATAGATGTCGCCACCCGTCGATTATCATCTATCTATGGTGGGCATTCTGGGTTAACTACTTTCAAGATGTCAGCGCCCGTAAAGTGCATACACGTGGTACTTCCTGTCACGCGGCACATTTGCTTTACATGCTTGTATACAGTAAAATGAATAATCCGATTTGAATAAATTATTTTATTCGATAAAATTGAGACGAAAATCAAACTTTATTTTGCTGCAAATGTTGTTTTTATTTCAATTTTCTGCTTGCTACTTTTTGGCGACAGGATTTTGGAGTTGTGCGCACCGCGTAGTGATTTATCCAAAAATGGATAAAGTGATGCGTCAAATTAGTCAGTCCGAAAATAAAAAAAAATAGACTGGAAATTGTAGACTGGCTACTTAGTCAATGGCCTTTTTCGTGACTCGTTCGATTGTTGTGCTTTTATTGATTTGAATAGGAAGTTCTACATTCTAAACGAACACCTGAAAAAAATTGGGGCTTTTTTTCAGTACTTCCTAGACCCCAAAAAGATTAGTCCCCCCGGGGGCTAATCCAGGAGATTGCCAACAAGAGGACCATGATGGTCCTATATCGCTCACCTGAACCAAGATGATATGAGCCACAGATTTGTTCAAATCAATTACTTGTGACTTTAAGACTGAAAACAAACTTATGGTTAACAACATTGCGTCCAAATTTTGTCTCGGTTTGTCGCTATTTGTGGTTGTTAGAGTAAAAACAGTCGAAAACGGCAAATTTGTCAATTTGAAGGGCTCAGCAAACTCAGCAAATTCTACTCTAATTAAGCTAATTCAAACTGGTGCAAGATCTTATGTTCAGCAACATTGTGTCCAAATTTCTTCTTGATTGGTCAACAATTATTGTAGATGCTAAAGTGTAAACAAAGTCCGAAACAATCGAAAACATCAATTTTGTCAAATTCAAGGGCATATAACTCATGACTTTCTAGTCTGACGAGACTGAAGTTCAAGCTCATCCAAGAAATTATGGTCACCAACATTGTGTCAAAGTTTCATCTTAATAGGTCAATAATTGTAGATTCTAAAGTGTAAACAAAGTCGTAAACATTCAAAAACGGGAATTTTGTCAAATTCAAGGGCGTTTA